>OY804260.1:57435235-58035235 GCA_963680825.1 Meiosimyza decipiens
GAACTTCATCCATATATCTTATAAATTTCACCTTTTTCATTGTTCTTTAATGCTTTTCGACTTTTTCCAAGTTATTTCTCAAGTTACCAGTTTTTCTATATTTTTCGAGCAGTTCCGACTTTTTCGATAAGTATCAAATTTTTGTCTTTTTATTCGAAATTTTATGGCTTTTTTAATAATTTTGAACTTTTATCAATGTTTGCGGTGTTTTTTGCGAAGTTGTGACTTATAAAGACTTGTTTAATATTTAATTTGAACCTCGGCCATTACATGGATTATAAAAAGATAACCGCTCTAACACTTGAGCTTTGGTGGTTATTAATGCAAAGTTACGCACAATGTGCCATCTGTCGTCTTTTTTGTCATTTCTTTTTTGTTGCCCATAGCTGTTAAATATTGAACCAAGATATGATTCACTTTTCAATTTTGACGCTTCCACTTAAATTTTGAAAATGGGTGATAGTCCGAAAGGTAGCGTTGCATTTTTCCGAAGACATTTCCTCGCCATTTTGCATCAGTGGGCGGGGAACCTCCCTCATTAAAATAAAGCTGTAGGTGCTATTTTAAGTGAACTATTGGAGCAATTGATCTGAAATTTGATGTAAGTGGTTTACTGGGTATTAGGTACATATGAATCACAAGCTGGCGAAATAGCAACAGTGGGCGTGGCACCTCCCATACAATTAAAATACCTTATGTGGCATAACTATGTGGGTGTGTCACCGCCCTAAGTTTTAGGAATAATTACGGCACATATCGCAAACGATACAAGCTATTGTACTAAAGTTTGGTTTGTTTATTGAACCAAAAATGGGCGGAATTGGAGAAGTGGGCGTGGCAACATTTTCCATATTATTTTGACATTTTCAATCTTTTACATTTCCCCATCAATTTCATTCTTAATATTCTTTATTCTTTCGACTTTTTCATCAATTTTTCAGCATTTTTCATATATATCGACTTATTCAATTTCTTTCAACTTTCTTTAATGGTTTTCATATATTTTCAACATTTTCAGTTTTTTTAACACTTTTCAACGTTTTTGAACCTTTTTATATTATTTTCGAATTATTCAACCTCTTCAACATTTTTTTAACATTTATTTAAAAAGTACTTTCAATGCAGTGTAGGGCATGTGAGTTTCGGCCTGGCCGAAGATAACACCTTTACTGGTTAATCTTCAAGCTCTCCGTTTCATTATATCGTTTTATTGTCTTATGTATGAATCTCTTTTCTATTCCGAGTGGTTTTAGTGATTCTTTGATGTTACTATTTCTATTATTATTTTTTAATTATATCTAAAACTTAGTCACGTTTATTCCATGGCGCCTCCGAGCTTGATATAAATAATTTTTATTTTGCCGTGAACTTTCTTTGTGTACAATAACATTTTAAAAAACAATGCGTACTTAGGTTATAAAAAAATAAAATTTTAAAACCTTTTCAGTACAGTGAAATTTACTGACAGTTTTTATTGGTCACACTGTACACATTTTTTTGTTGTAATGCAGTTGTTACCATTTATGGAATTCTTATCCTTTCGTCAGGACTTTTATTATTTTGTGAACATAGTTTGTGTGTAGATTTACTACCTCACTATACCTAGGGCTGTAAGCTTAAAAAATTTCTGGTTTTAATAAGTTCTACATATGTATATATAAAGTTACATATAGACACTTAGGTTAGATCGTCTGAATTAAAAATTTTCACTCAAACTTTGGCAATTTAAAAATCTCAGATAGAGCTCAAGGTTGTAAAAAGCCGTCTACTTCATATTGAGAACTATACACGTGCACTACTTACTACTACTACACAATAATTTCATATGAGATGAAATAAATTAAAATTTAAAACAAATTAAATCGACCAAGGACGTAATTCTAAACCGTAAAGTGTTCAAGCCCTACATATGTACGAGTATGTATGTTTGTATGTAAATTGTTGAATGGTATTCAAAGTAAGAAACCAAATACGAGCATTGCAGACTTGTCCAGGTTGCTATTATTATTTTTGTAATAATGGAGCTTATTGTGGCAATCGCTCAAACGCTCACGACGTATTATTTAATCACAACGTGAGCAACGTCAACAACTTTGTCGTTGCTACCTACACGTACATTCTCATATTGCTGTAGGAACTAAAATGGATTTCCCATTAAATTATTTTTATCGCAAATGAATAAAAGTGTCAAAAAAAAAAAGAATATGAAAATCAACAGCAGAATTTAGAATAACTAAATGAAGAGATACGGAACCCAAATATATATTAAATATAATACTCATAATATCGTATGTTACCTAAGCTGAATTTGAGGTGCTCGACAGACGTCTTTGTTACTAAGTTTGCCTAATTAGCAGGAATTATAAAAATTAATTGTGAGGAATTAAATTAATATCTCAAACAGAAAAAGCGTGTTTACATATATAATGATACCATATGCACAAATAGAAGAGGTGTTAATTAGCAAAAGCAAAAATTATTAAATTGGGAATTTATGGGAAATTGACTAATTGCGTGAAATTCGAGTTGATTCCAATGATTTGAGCATGTCAAATGTTTCTTTTAAAATTTTACTCGGTATTTCTGAAATGTTTAGACATTTTTTTCTAACTTATAACGCATTATGCTAAAAATGCTGACATTTGCTTTAAGCCAGAACCTTATTCTGAAAAATGTTGTGTGTAGCGCAAGTGATTAAAAAAAAAACATTATTTTACTGAGTTTATTGTTCCGTACACCAAAAAAATTTGCTCAAACAGAGATTAATTCAACGATAAAGGGGCTAAAGCTAGTCATACTAGTTTTGCGCGTTGCCAAGTGGAATCATCATTGGCTTTCAAGCTGATAAGTTAGAAGTTTTAAGCTTGATATGTTTTCCTTTTTGCATGGATCTATTGGGAACCCAAGCAAAAAGTGAAACTGAATCAGCAACGATACCAATACAATACAAAAAAGTTACCTTTCAGTAAGCTCACCGATTTAAGTACCATACGATTTGTGCTTGCGACTTCGTTTTGACTCGCCAAGAAAGCTTGCAACGAATCGCCTGCAAGAAAAGTGTCATGTCAAACATATCTTTGAAATTCTTACTAATCGGCTCAAAGGTCACTGATGATTCCATTTAATAATGGAAGAAACTAGTATGACAAGCTCCATTTTTGAGAAATTATATTGGGACTAGAGAACTGTATTGAGTAGCTCACTGAGGATTTTGAGCCACTTTCAAAATTACGAGACGTTAGTGTGCACATTGCATGCAATGATGAGTGTGAATCTAAGTTGCGCTCACTAATAGTAAATGGGTAGATTGCATGATGCTCGTGAATAGTGAGCGTGTAAGTAGCTCTGGTCTTGTGAATGTGAAGCTCACACTCACATGCATTCAATATTCATGAAGCATTGAATGGCTTGAACCACTTGTGTTGAACTATATTAAAAAAAAAACTGTTTTTTTTCCTCCAATCGATGGGGAAAGGTCGAAAATAGATTTTGAACATTACTTAGGGTGGCTTCGGACCCTTGAAAGGACTGTTTTCGACCTATTTTCCCAAAGGTCCGAAGCCACCCTAAGTAATGTCCAAAATCTATTTTCAACCTTTCCCCATCGATTCCTTTCCAAGTTCCGAAGATACTTCAAGTGATATCCAAAATTCATTTTCGACCTATTCCCATCGATTGAAGCAAAAAAAAAATTTTTTCCGAAAATGGGTCAAAAGCGGTCCTTTCCAGGGTCTGGAGATACTCCAAGTGATATCCAAAATACATTTTCGACCTTTCCCCATGAGTAGCTCACGCAACACTCATATACTCGTGAGAAAGGAAATGAAATGAATCGGCATTCACTAGAAGTGATTGTGAATCATACTCATTTTCACATCCTTAGCCATGAGACGGAATGGTAGCTAACTTCACAAAATTTTCTGTGAGTGGTGAATCTAAGTGAATCAGGGGAAAGTTTCCACAGATTCATGAAGGGCAAAAATGATGAGTGGCTCACTGCAGTTCTCTGATTGGGACCAAGCAAAAACCTCCTCTGTGAATTATGTGTTTGAAGATACGTACTCAATCCTTTACAAAACAGCTACAATGTAGAGCTCAATGTATAAAAAAAATCGCTTAAGAGAGAAGTTATGTCAATGATATTAGGCCTGTCAGAATATTTGTTGTGTACAGTTGGGTATGTAATGGAAAGTAGCGCAAGGACGATTCAAAGGGCAGCAGCAACAGTCGTTCGGAAGGAAATAAATAAAAATAAAATAAGAAAAAACGCTTAACTAAAGTTGTATGTTAAGTAGCAATTGATGTTAATATTTTTTTGTTCACCTGCTACAATTTGCAACACGCTAACCAGCTGCCACACTCAGAACGAAGGAATGAAAATTACCCTCCATTTTTTGTTACTGCAGAAGTTTATTGCGCTACGTATTGTTACTGCTATCAATTAATTGACAATAATACTGAAACTATGTTTAATTTGTGTAATAATTATAGTAAATGTCAATAAGAAGTTTTCATTACATGAAATCAGTCATTTTAATCAGTAGAATAATTGTAAACGAACGTAAACTATGCAAAAGTAAAAAAAAAAAATAAATTATATAATAAATTGATGATCGTAAGTTTTGATAAAGCTCGCGCTAATTACGCATTCAGAGAATTTTTTTTCTTTATATTAAGAAATTTGTGTGTTTTTAAATAAATTTTTTGTTTATCAATTAAAACTGCAAAATTTTCCATGTAAATAAGTACTTGCTACTTCTTAAAATAATTCTGGGAATAACATTGTTTTTTAAATAAAACCATTCCTAACATTGCAATAAGGCTGCGTGAAATTAAACATCTTAATTGTTTTCTGGAAGCATTGAGTCATATTAAAGTGAAAGACGCTGAAAGAAGAAAACAAAAGAAATATTTTTATCAAACTCTATTGCTTCACTAAAGCACGCGCATCATAATATAACGGTAAAGACTGTTCTGATAAATTAAAAAATATATAACGCAGGATCTGAACTAAAAACAGCCATTTTGACAAAAATGACTTTAAACCTGATTTCCATGTATTTTTAACATTTATTTAAAAAGTACTTTCAATGCTGTGTAGGGTATGTGAGTTTCGGCCTTGCCGAAGATAACACCTTTAATAGTTTTATTTTTTATTAAATTAAAAAAAAATGTTTTTAATCCATCAATATTTATAGAAAAAGTCTTATGAAAAAAATGCCGTTCTTTAATATGTTCAATAGAAATACAATCAAAATGGAAGAGCTAAAAGTATCGCTCAATCATTTCGATTTTTGTGAAAGACAGCACAATCTTGAAATGCAAACTAGGATATCTATTTTCAAAACTTTTCGGACATGAAGGGTATGTTGTTTTCATAAACAAAAATTTTTAAGTCAATTCCTTGAACGTTATCAGAGGTGAATGCGATTACGAACTGTATCTACTTTCCTGCAGAAAAGCAAAAGCTTATGTGCTCTTAAAGTCTCTAAATACCTTTCGTTCGAACGTTAATAGCGATTTTCGATTTTCTCTGTTATGGATATTTAATACACGTCGCATATTTGTACGTACATATATAAGTAAACTGAAAATAAATAAACAAAATAAAAGAGGAAATAAAATATTGACATAATTAAGTTGAGTGTGTAAACACATTAAATTTATTTAACCAACTTTGAATGTCGGCTATTTGGGGTGACTTAAAGTGAATAGGCAGACAAAGCTTTGTTTTCTGTTTTTAAAGTTTTTATAGCAGCTTTACTTTTTGTTTTGTTAACAAAAAACAAACATAAAATTTGCGACAAGTACTGTAATAAAAATAAAGTTTTTTTTTTTTTTTTTTGTAATAAAGTCGTACAATGCGGACTGCATAAGTTTTTGCTAAGACCCTCAAACTGTGTACTTTTGTCGGCATGTTACGCGCTTTGTAACAGCACTGGTGAAAGTTGGTGTTTTCGATTTCATAATAATTGCAAACGTACCGATAGATGAAATCTATTTTAATGGATATTTTATTTACATTGACATTAAAAATACGTAGTACAAAACTTAAAGTACAAATGTATTTATGTTGTTTTCATTTGTATAATCTGTAGTATAGCCTTTTTAATAAGATTATTTATACTCGCAATATATGGTAAGTATACACAGAGTCATTAGTTTAATTTTTAATGAGGCGAAAGATTGTAGCAGGTTTTGACCTTTGGGAAAAATAAAATTACCATGAAACTTTAACGTTAGATGTTTTATAAGAATTCATTTACTCATAATAGCTGTTATTATCTGAAGTGTAAAAATCAAAATTGAAACGCAACTGTAAAACAGTAACTTGATAGCAGTTAAAAGCAATTGCAGTTAATGATAGGGCAAGCTTTGAAGGCAAAAAGAAAAGAGCAAAAAATAAGACCCTTAGACTGAAATGTTGGAATTATTCCATTTTTTTGCTTGCACGTTCTCGCCATAATCAATAATACTAGCCATACCAACGATATTTTATTTTACTTATGGGTCATTCCATCTATAATGGGCCTATCATTACCCTCATGTTTTCTAATTAGGCTGAAACTTTTTTCAGTGATTAGTCTATCATGTAGAAGATATAAAAAAATTAGATAACATTTTTTTCACCAGTATTATTGCTTAAACCAAAAGTTTAAAATTATGTTAAAAAAAAACTCGTAAGTAAAACAAAAAAATTCATTGATGAATATAAACAAACCACCACAATCCAAATTAGCTTTTATATTATTTTTAGGTAGTTGTGTACTAGTAGATGACAAAAAACTGCAAATCTGAATAAATGAAGGCCTGAACGGTTTCTATGTGGTAAAAGATAAAAAAATGACTTTTTCAAAAAACATCAATTTCCCAAATACTCCATCATCGATTTCAGCTTTTTTAGGCTCAAAATTTTCAGAACATATAGGAGTACCATCCCTGAAAAATTTATCCATGTTTTTTCACCCTATTTGATTTTACAAGCATTTAAAGTTAAGATTTATGATTTGCAATGTAAATTGAAACATTGAAAATGAAAGCGAGAAAATAAAATTTGAATTGATTTCAGCCTTTTTAGGCTTAAAATTTTCGGAACATTCAGCAGTACCATCTCTGAAAATTTCATTCATTTTTATGCACCTTATTTCATTTTACAGGCATGTTTTCTTGTAAGGTCAATTTTTTTATCTTTTACCATATAGAAACCGTTCAGGCCTTCATTTATTCAGATTTGCAGTTGTTTTGTCATCTACTAGTACACAACTACCTAAAAATAATATAAAAGCTGATTTGGATTGTGTTGGTTTGTTTATATTCATCAATGAATTTTTTCGTTGTACTTACGAGTTTTTTTTAACACAATTTGAAACTTTTTTTTTAAGCAATAATATTGGTTAAAAAAATTCTATCTAATTTTTTTATATCTTCTACATAATAGACCAATCACTGAAAAAAGTTTCAGCCTAATTAGAAAACATGAGGGTAATGATAGGCCCATTATAGATGGAATGACCCTTATGTATATATATGTGCGAAGTAAAAAAAAAAGAAAAAAATTTAATCGTATTTTGTTTTTTTTTTTTAAGGTAAAGTCATTATTCTATTCCGTCTGTTTTTTTTTTTTTGGGGCACAAAACAGCGACGCATTTTTCCTTAAATGCTACTTTGCATCATGAACAGAAAAGGTTCTGTGAAGGTCAAGGCTAGCCCAAAATGTGTGTAGTCTAGCTTAGTGCTGATACAGGACAAAGGTTTTTCTATTAACTAAGACCTTTTATTGATTTTTAGTCTTTAACCTCTCAGAACTAATCGTTTTCTTGGGCTTCAACAGCTCGTAATGAACTTTTTTTTTGTCGAAATCCTTTCTACCACTTATCATTTTCCTTGATATTAAATCGATTTCACTGGTCAACACTGCAATTTTTTCCTGAGTTTTGATTTATGCTTTTGGATATATTCAGTGTAAAATTTTTGTGCAGATTATATCGATTTTCGCAATATTTTTTTCGATAGTTATTGGTTATATTTTTTATTTTGATATATCGAAATTCGATTTTATTTTTCGAGTATCGAATTTCGATATTTTTGTTTAAACGTAGCTCAGTATCCAATTGAAAATGCAATCGTGTGGCTTTTTCGGAAGCATTTGGGATTGCTTCAGCCAAAAAAATATCATATGCCTCTTAACAAATTTCAACTTGAAATCGCTAATGCATTTTTAGTATTTTCGGCTTATTTCTCGGTTATTACTCAAAAAAATAAGAGGGCAAACTTCAACAACAGCAGAAAGCCAATTCCCGACTTCGGGCTCTAGTACTCCAAAAATATGTTTCCCATGTTGGATGTAAAAAGTATAAGGTTACCTTGACATCCTCAAGTACAAAGTGTTCTAATCAGAATGTACCTTATGGGGTTGTGTTTAATGAGAAGTTGTAGGCTGTGTAAGACTGAAATTCCATTTTTCAAATGCCTTAAATGTGGCGTTTATCTTTGTTGCAACAACTGAAAAGCAAGTTGAAATTTACGATTTTACGATGGGTTGGGACGCCGTTTTTTGCATTTGATTTTTTTCAGCAAATATATTGAAAATCGATTTTCGATATATCCAATATTTCTTTATCGATTTATTTCGATACTTTTTAGAAATATCGATCATCGATATTTCGATAGTATTTTTTTTTTTTGCCCAACCCTACTTCAGTGCGCTGATAACGAAAATTAAACTACTTTTTTCTCTATTAAGAGTTACAGCTTAGGATACGAAACTTTTATCTAGGGTGCATATTTAGGGTGGTCCCTCATACAAAAAAACTTTTAAAATATCATTTTCTCGAAAGCTTCATATTTGTTTTTTAAATGCTACTTATGGTCTATGGTAGCTTTTTTCTAAGTTTGGTTTAGAAAAATGGGCGATGACACGCCCTTTAAAATCAATTTTATCATATCACATCAACTGGACGCAGATGAATGTGACTTGATACGTATGTAAAGGTACGGGTAAAATTAAGTTTCAAGGGAAATATAAGCGGTACCACGCCTCCCATATGCAAATATTTTTTATATTTCAGCAACTATTTGATGCAGATGAATTAGACTCTGTACTTATAAAAGACGAAAGGCTAGGACAATCTAAACTCATCGCCCACCTACCAGCAAGGGCATAACAACGTCTGCCAAGCCTGCTATATCTATGTAAAAGAGTAGGAGCAGAAGTTAGTTTCAATGAAAAAAATTAAATATTTTGCTTTTACATTACATCGCATTAGTTAATGCGCAACATCGCATCACCTATCGCAAAGAGCAAAACAACGTCTGCCTCGACAGCTAGCTTCTTAATAAAATTCGAAATTGACCTGATTTTGTTTGATATTTAAATTCCATACAAACAGCCCCGTTGAAACTAAAATGTAACCATTAAAGCTATAGCTTCAACCATTTAATAGGCAATTTTTTAACAAGTTGGCCACATAGCTTATCATACATTTTTTTTTTACACCACACCAGCTTAAATTTTGACAAAAATATAGAGAAAAATATAAATTTTAAGTTCAATATCTATTTTTTAAAGGACCACTTTGTCTGTTTAATTTTAAATCACATCTGATAGCATAACTATTTAAGAATATTATGCGAAAAACTAAAATGGTTCAAAAAGATTTCTTCATTTATGTCTGTGGTACCAAATCGACTGACCGAAGATCGGTTTTTCCCTATATGGAATATTTTAGTAATTATAGCTGTGTAGAAAAATCTAATGTCCTACATATCATTAGCACATATCAATATACATACATAGCAAATGACCGAAATATCGAAGGAAAATGTGTTAAAGTTGAATTTTGTTGGGCGGCGCTATGATATTTTCCGCATACTGCTATCGACCGTAATTCATTTTTCATTGGACGTAGTTAGACGTTTCAAAACTAGTTAACGCTTTAAAAATAAATGCTTTATTCACTTTTCCAAATAGTTCACAAAACACAATTGTTCACTAATTTCAAATGACTATGATAGATAATTCTGAAAAGCACTCTTAATACCTGGGGAACAGTGTATTTGCCATAGGGTCCGAGGTTTTTTCTGGAGCTTCCATTTTTTCTGAAGCATCCATTTTTTCCGAAGCATCCATTTTTTCCGAAGCTTACAATTTTTTTGAAGCTTCCATTTTTTCTTGGTGGCTCTGCTTACGATACACGTGCTTATCAGCAAAAGTTTATTAAGGAAAGTTAATGGTCGACTTTGGCTTAACTTGTAGGAGGAATATTAACTGCTATAATAAAAAATTATTAATAAGGACGACAATGGTTGCGCTGATTTTGTTTTACATTGTCATTTATTGGCTTTTGCTCATTCTTTCATTTATTTCCTTCGATTTTATGTTACGCAAAAGACGATATTCATTTTGGCCATTCATATGTAACGCATGGAAGGAAATGTGGCATGTGGTTATTTGGTGGTTTCTTTTCTTATTTAAACACTGACAGCTCGTCCTAAAAAAATGCGTAACATGAAATCAATCGATTTAAATTTGAACAACATTGGAAAATATTGAAAACTTATTTCGAAATTGAGTGCTGAGTGAATTACTTAGAAGACAGTCCCAATGGTTTTTTTTTTGTTTAATTATAGTAAAATTAACGCTGTTCAGTGTTTTTCAATTGCTTTATTTTCTTTACAATAAAAAAGGCAGTAGCCGTTCGCTGCTTCGAAATTTTGTAGCACATTTTTGATGGCTTAAGGGGTTATTTCATGATATGATCGATACAAGCAAGTTATCAACCAGCAATTTACTGAATCAATAATTTTATATATGATATTTTGTAAAATCATTGAAATTTTCTGATAAAATGTATACAACTTGTTTATATTAATTTAAAAAACGTTCAAGAAATTTCTTATAAAAAATAGTCTAAAACAAAATTCACATGAACCCCTAAATGACACAAATCTAAATGGTTGATGCTAACCACCTACGAATGGAGTATATATTGTGTGGGAATGTTGCTAGTATATTTAATAAAAACCAAATTAAATTTGAGCACCAGAAGCGACGCATCGAGTAAAGCACAATTTTAAAATTGGGTCAAACATTGATTGCATACAGTGGGTCGCTATGTGGTAGAGTTTGTAGCCACAGTTGTACACACTCTACGCATCGGTATATATATACAACAAATATGATACTATATAAAATGTGACAAAAATTCTTATGATTTTTAATAAATGGCAACTTTAAATGAAATAAAATAAAACTAGTAAAGGTGTTATTTTCGGCCAGGCCGAAACTCACATACCCTACACTGAATTGAAAGTACTTTCTTAATAAGTTTATTACTTAAAATTTTCAGGAAAATCGTTTGTGCCAATTGTCAAATATACGAAATCAAAATCAATCAAGTTCCGCCCACTTTAAGCACAATTCAAGTTATTTATGATCTGTATCCGTGTACTTAATTTCAACAAAATATCTTGCACGGTTAACAAGTTATGGCGTTATTAAAGTTAAAATTTAGGGCTGTGCCACGCCCTTTTAAGAGCCTTTGCAAATTTGAAACCTAGCCCAATCTTTATTTTGTTCACCAAATCACCAAGTTTCATCAAAATCGCAGCAACTGTTTTCAAAATGTGCAGTGGTATATTTACATAGAGTATGGGTGGTGGGTGTGGCCGTGAACCGATTTTGCTCTTTTAACATGCTAGCAGCGTGTAAGAAGGTGTGAGCTATGTGCCAAATTTCATTGAATTAGCTTGTTTAGACAGACAGACAGACACACAGACAGACAGACGGACATAGCTATATTGACTCAGGTGGTAACGCTGATCAATAATATATACACTTTTCTATACCTGCTACGACCCATTCTATGCGTTACAAACGGAATGACAAAGTGAATATACACTCTGTGTAGGGTATAAAAATGGGTTTATATAAATAAATAATAATTTTTTTCGGGATAGCATTCTCCTTAAACACTTTGGTGACTGACAATCTATAAAAATCTACATTCACTTAAGTTCGGTGAAAATATTTATGCATAATAATTAATGTGCATTAACCAATTACAAATGCACTTAACTACATTAATTATTAAAAAAAATTTTTGGAGTTGCAGCTCCTGTATGCCTTTAAGTCTGAGGTTCTTCTCAATGATCGATATATCGTATACTCAAAGTATCCTTTAACATTGAATTAAAGCTCGACGTCAGTAATGAGCAGAAAAGAAAAGTTCTCATCAAGTAATGGCTTGGGTGCAATAAAATCATTAAGAGAAAATAATCAATGCAACAAAATATTTTACTTTCGGTTTTTTTTTTATCGAAAAAGGGTGTAAACTTAGGAGCACACAACGCAACTGCTATTCGATTTAAGATTTAATGATGGGTTTCAGTAATCTTGTACGGAATTATATTTCATTCAAAAAAAAATTATGGAGCCTTGGAGATTACTCATAAAAACTTTGCTTGCACTAGCGCGTTTTTCATCTTGGGTTATTTGCAAAAGTCATTGGCCACCATGTATGGGAGAGTGGGGTTGGTTTTAAAATTTTTTTTGAAAAAGTTTGTAAGCCAATTATTATTTTTACAAAATTGTCTTTCTATACGATAGCTACATGTTTTAGTTAGTGTTTGGAAAAGTTGTGGTCCAAATATTTAATTTTTTTTTTTTTTTTTTAAACTTTGATAAACCTAACCTTTCAATACCTATGCAAATTGTAAGCAAAATTTTTAATAAGAACGCAATTAAATTTTTTTTTTGTATTTTTTATTTATTTGAGCACATACATATCTAAGCATTTTGCACACGAAAATGGAATGGGGGCAAGTTTTAACAGTTTAAATAGCGTTTATCAGTGTTGAAACTTACCCCATTGGTTTGTTTAATACCTGGCCCATCACCGTTTCTTATGATCAAAATATTTTCATAAGATACTCAATAAAAGTAATCGTCAAAGAATTTTAGCTTACATTAAATAAAAACTTAGTACAGAAACACCAAAACTTTACACAATAATCAAAATTTAAGTACACAAGAAATTTGTGATTTGGCTCAGTTTTTTGACTTTTATTCATTAGTTTCTTTTACAACTCTGGAGGACAAATTTAATAAGCTCAGCCAATGCCCAGTGAAGAGAGAAAGCGTAGAAGGCACAAAAATAATTCCTGAGTTATTTGGTATTGTCAGAAATTGAGTGTTAAAACTTACCCCTGTTAAAACCAGCCCCGCGTTCCCCTATTGATTAGAAATTAAATCAAAAGCAGTGCGTTTGCACGCCTATAGTGTTTTAGAAACTTACATCTTTTATTTTTACGATCTTAACCATAGAAGAAGAGTAAACCTCGAAAATTTTACGAGTCCAGTAGGTTTACGAGTAGGTTTCTTGGTCAAAATCCGAAAACTACGTGCTTAAATAGCTCATATAGTTTTGATGTGAAAGCAAAGGTACTCACTTATAAGTAGATGATATTGTAAGATATAAAAAATTGATTTTTTTTTAAACTTTATTGAATTTTTCTGACTAGTGGCCATGAGTTGAGTAAGGTTTTTTGGTCGAAATTTCTAAACTACGGACTAGTGTCGTAAATACAGTTTTTTAAGTCAACGAGAGTAGGTCAGTAATTTTCATTAAGTCTTTGTCTGAATGTATATAGCATGAAATATAACATTTTTGTCATCGCACTTAAAAATAAAAATCAGGCCCTATCCCTACTGATGGGCTCTATATATCTTCACACAATAGTTTAGCTGATAAAACATATTTTCTTGTTGGCAGTGTGACACCACCCATTAAAACAAATATCTTTCTTTATTGTTTAATCTATCTCTTTATCGAATTTCTTCAAAATCGTTGCATTAGTTAAGCAGTGAAAACGTATGAAACTCTCCTGTCAGGGGTGTGGTGTCACCCACTTATAAAAAATATTTTTTTCAGAAATCAATCTATTTCCATACTAAATTTCATCAAAATCGGCTTAGCGGCTCAGCCATGGCAGCATCTTTCCCCATCAGAGGCAGTGTCACGCCCAATAAAACAAAAAAAAAAGTTTTAAAAGCCCATCCTTAGGATTCAATATATCTTCATACCAACATCGGTCCGTTAGCTTAGCCGTGGAAACGTTTTGTTTTTATACGGCCTCTAATTTGGCCGCTAGAATCAGTCTCCTTTTTTTGCTGGCTTATGATGGGTGATTTTTTTACTATTTGTTTTTTCAGTGTAAATTTGTTGAGACTTCACGTGTGAATACATAACATATGTCAACGCCAAAAATGCTCAGTAAGGTTTGCCATTTCACCTAACTAAGGAACAACTACTAACAAAGGAACAGCACTTGCAAATAATTGAATTTTATTATCAAAATTCGTGCTCTGTGAGAAATGCGCTTTTATCGAAAAATTTTCTTCAGCGACGAAGCTCATTTTTAGCTCAATGAGTAGGTCAACAGAATTGCCGAATTTGGTCTGAACAGCAGCCACAGGCAGTTCAAAAGCTGCCAATGCACCCTGAAAAATGCACTGTTTGGTGCGGTTTGTGGGCCGGCGTCATCATTGGACTGAATTTTTTCAAAAATATTGAAAATCGCAATGTTACAGTCAACGGAGCAAAGTACCATGCGATGATTACCGACTTTTTTTTTGTTGTCCCAAAATAGAAGAATTGGACTTGGTTGATATGTGGTTTAAACAAGACGGTGCCACATGCCACACGGCACGCAATACCTTGGATTGAGAGGCGAGTTTGGTGAGCAATTACTCTCACGTTTTGAAACAGTCCATTGACCGCCAAGATCATGTGATTCGACCCCACTAGACTAGTTTTTGTGAGACTACGTGAAGTCTCGCATGTACAGGGACAAGCCAGCCACCATTGTAGCCCTGGAAGACAACATCACACCTGCCATTGGTGATATACCGGCCAAAATGCTGGAAAAAATATGCCAGAATTAGAGCTTACAGAAGAACCACCTCAAGCGTAGCCGCGAGCAACATTTACATGAAATAATCTTTAAAAAGTAAATGAAAGGAATAGGTGTATCGCTTCAAATAAATATTTCGTTCACTATTGTAAATTTTCTGATCTTTTTTCAAATTTTCAAAAACCAATCGCTGGAAAAATCACGCTTTTTTAGTAAAGGATTAAATTACATTCAAATGAAAAAAGTCATCATAACCGACAGTTAATTTGAATCATTTCTCAAAAAAGCTTTAAATAACTTTTTTTTTCTTATGTATTTATTGCAATACCTGGAATACATATGGGCATGATCTCATGCGAATGTTGCTACCATGAATTCCACAAAACAAAAATATCAAATCGAACAGCTGATGTTTGTTTTGTCTAATCAATTTTATAAGTAATAAATTATAAATAAAAAATTTGTAAACACACAAATTCATTTTAGAACCTTTCAAACCTGAACAAATTAAAATACCATTGACTTTCACATCGCACTACCGTCAACACGATAATCGCTTATCTACTGTCTGATAAGATTGTGTCATCAACGCCAAGTTCAAAGCTCTTAATGAATAAGTTTCGTGCATTTGTATAGGGCAGACGTGAACACGGGTGCTGATTAAAAGAGCTAAAAATTGATTTGAACATGATAAAAAAATCTATGAAATAAAAAATACAAATATTTAAAATTAAAAGCAATCGATAATAACGAAATGTTATACATACGACAAAAAGTGTTCAACGAAATGTAAAACAACTAAAACTAACTGGAAAAAGATGCAACCGATATCAAAGAAATTACTATGATTAAGAAAAGAGAAGTTGGAGGTAAATGCAACAACAGCTGATTTTAATAGATGTCTACTTCAGCGTAGTATTATAATTTTTTACTTACGTGGTAGTCGAAAATACAAATTTTGATTAAATTTAGCTGAAAACTCCTCATAATTATGTGGGAGCTGAATGAACAAACTTTTCTTCCAACTGGGCATATATGTATGTATGACTTAGTTGTTGCTTTCTTGTTCCATACGTATTATCGCTTTGCTTATTGTCTGCTTACTTTTCCAGCGAATGTTTTTCTATTTTTATGACGCGATAAGTTATTGCGCTATAAAATCATTTAAACTTAATCAGTTGACTTTTGCATGACTTTTGTCTAAGCTATCGATAGCTAATTGTCTGGTACTTTCATTTCGGAATTCCCACCGATGCATGCAATTTACGAATTAATTAACTTGGACATCATAGTCAAGTTTTTGTAGCAAAAAAAAAAAAATGTTTCTACGGAATTTTTTCGACAATATTTGGGGGTAGTTTCTGATATGTTACTGAATTTTTTCTAACACTTTTGGTTTTTTCCTAATCATTTTCCAATAAAAAAAAAACGTGATTTTGAGGTATTAATAAATTTTCAAAACGTCTAAACTGATATTGATAATATTATGGGTGGTGGTTTATCTATTAGAGAAGGTAAGATATAAAACGTTCCAGCTCTGTAAATCGCTTAGCAGTGGCGAAGCAATGCCTAAGCTTGTATATTTGCATATAGTGTAACTCGAGATGTATTGCAGTTATTGCAATGAAATTTAGGTCTTTTGATTCAGACTATTGCTACCGTATTTTTGACGAGATTCTACGTAGGGCGTATCACTTTTTTGACAATTTTTGTTTTTTTTTTTCATATTCCGAAACAATTCCAATTATTTATATTAAATTTTAAGTAATATGTATAGTGTGGGATGTAATATAAAGTTTCAGGGAATGATTTTATTTTGTTAAATTTCAGCAAGAAACTCCATAAAGAACAACGGTTTGTCATACTTCGGAAACTATAAAAGCAATCTCAATAAAATTTGGTACGGTTCCTAATAATTTTGCTGTGCTTTCGACTCTGATGGACCTAAATGCATAGACGGGAAATGTCAATAGCTTTCAGTTAGCCAAAAATGGGCAAGTTCGAAAAATAGGCGTGGTCACTTCCATGCAAGTGAATATTTGAACGTATATGCTTCTTTTAAAGGTTGTCCCAATAAGTGTCTTATTTAAAAATAAAAACACTTTTTTTTGAGCGAGTTGGGATATTTTTATTGCATTGTAAAGTGGATATGTTTCGATTATGTATGGAATAAAATATCCGGCAAATGGCCACCATGCCTGAACTACTTTATACGTCATGGCTTATCATCGTGGCCGGACCGAACGTGGTGCATTACTGGTGCTCGTACGACACATTTGAAATTTAGCAGATGTGCTGTGATGTTTTTGGATTCATTCCATTGATTGCTTCTCGTTTTTTCCGATCACAAAGCAATGTTTTATCAAATCACTTTGTTCCATTGTTTTCGAAATCCCAAAAGTAGCGTCACTCATACAGCGAAAACTTCAAAACTACTAGATGAAATGTCATCAAAATTTGACGTTCCTCTTTTAAAAAGTTGCCACTTTCGAAAAATTATATCGATTGATACCATCCCACCAAAATTCTCGTGACTTTTTGAACTATGTACAGGACAGGCCATTGCTCTTTTCATGTAATTTTCGATGATTTTTCCACAAAGGTGTGGTGTATCACAACGATGACGCGTTGAATCTCGGGCTTAAGCTCAAGAATTCTTTCTGGTTTATTTATATAAGCACGAAATTTCACTAAATTTCAAAGAAAAAAATTGCATGGCGTTAAATCGTATGAATTTGGTGGCCAGTTGACATCAGAATTTCTTGAGAGGATTTGGTCTGGAAATCGTTGCGGTGTGTCAGGTGACGCCGTGCTGCTGAAACCACATGTCATCCAGATCCATGCCGTTCAGTTGGAGCCACAAGAACTCCGTCATCATGTTCCTCTAACGAATGCTATTCACACTCACTGCAATTCTGGCCTCTTCTTAAAAAAAAGTAAGTCCCAATCATGCCGCCTAACCGAAATTCGCATCAGACAGTTACTCGTTGTGAATGCATTTGTTTCTAATGGAACGCGTGAAGATTTTCTGAGCCACAAATTCGAAAATTTTGTTTATTCAGGATGTCATTCAGATGGAAATGCGCTTCATCGGTGAAGTTGACTTTTTTTTCGAAAAATCGACATTCACTATACTTTGCTCCATAACCCATTTTTCTCGCAATGACAAAACTTTGTTCTTTTGTGTAGCGCTCAATTTTTAATAATAGGAACAATCAGAGGTTACAGCTGTCAAATTTCAGAGTTGCCACTTGCGCAAAAACAAAATTAAACAAAATTTAAAAAGTGCACTCTTATTGGGACACCCTTAAGAACAACTTTTGCTATTTTAAAGAAATTTCATATTTCAGCATTTATTGTTATAGGATCCTACTGCACTATTTACTTGACTCTATAAATATATTGATTACAAATTCAAAAGTTTGGGCGGTGAAACGCCCACAATTTCTTTTTTAATTCATTGACTTAGAAAAAATTCCGTACAAAAACTACATAGTCACTGGACTACTAACTTTTGTGTTAAATTGTTTTGTTTATATCACGTCAATTTGCGAAAACAACAAAAAAAAAAATGTTTTGCTTTGATTTCATGATAACATATCTGTAAATTCAATAAAAAAACTTAATTAACTTACGATATAACTATCGAATACTTGAAAGAAACTTACCTGCGCGTTTTCGTAGAGAAAAAACTAATTCGATATATGTAGGTATGTAAAAGAACTTGACAATAAAGTTTTCTAGTAAAAGTCCCATAAGTATTGCAAATAAAAATAATAAAAATACGAAGAGGAAATTAAATTTTTATTATCATTAAATTTTTATTAAAAAGGAAAATCATTTTTGTTTCTTTATTGCTTGTGGTATTGCGTACAAAATTTGTTGCACATTCATAAATTTTCTGAAAATAAATTTAAATTTTTTTATATATTTACTTTATATTTTAATTATTGGCCCCCCATAGACTTATGTCAATAAAAATTTATTTATTTTGGCAGATTTTATGCGGGAAGTTTTTATACCAACGAATAACAATAACAAATAAACATATCAGAGACAAATGATAAAGAGCATAAGGGTTTTCTTAAAATGAGACAAACAACCAACCAAAACATAAACAAACAAACAAACAATCTTGGAAATTGGCAACTTGACAAATTAAGAAAAATGTTTTATTGTTTATTTTTACAAGAATCCTTTATTCATACATATGTACATACACATTAGGGTGGGTCAAAAAAATTAATTATTTTTTTTTTTGAATCCGACACACGAAAACTAGTTCCTAGGTACCTCTAAAAAGTACTTACCAAATCTGAGCTCTTAATATTAACGGGAAGATGATGCTCAACTATGATGAAGATATTCAAGGTCAAAGATTGAAGTATTTTAAGGAAAATTATTTTTTTGTTTTGAATTTTGTAACTTACTAAAAAATAATTATTGTCAAATGAGCTTCAATTATTTCTATAGGAAATTGAACGCTCTACAAAAAAGGTCTCATTTGATTAATCAATTACTCTAACCATTTAGAAGATATTTGCAGTAGAATCCCAATGCATCTCTTCCACTTTTTTCATTAATCTTACCATTTGAAATATATTCAAGATATTGACAATGCAACTGAATTAACAATCTATTGGTGATAAGATATGACCATTTTTATATGAGACTAAATTAAAAGTGGAAAACTATGATGAGCATAATCTTCCCGTTAATATTAAGAGCTCAGATTTGGTAAGTACTTTCTAGAGGTACCTAGGAACTAGTTTTCGTGTGTGTGATCCAAAAAAAAAAATATTTGAATTTTTTGACCCACCCTAATACACATACATAGATATGTACATACATGTATGCCACTTACAGTCAGTTGCTTATAGTAGCCAAAACGATGAAAACAAAAAAATAATATCGCTTTTTGTTTTTTTTTTAAGACAGAAGTCAAGGATTTCTTTATTTCTTTCAACAAATTTATTGCGATGCCGAGATTTTGATATCGCCGTTCTTTTGTGTCAACATACGAGCAGAAGGCAACTTAAGAACACAATCTACACTAAGTAAAGTGTATGGTTTTACCATTAAACGTTTTTAGCTGACAGTTTTTCGAAAAAATTCTAACTTTTCGAAATCAAGTTGCTTTTAAGCAATTTTCACTTTAGTGATTTTTTCAGTAATTTTCGGTGAAAATTCAATTTTTCGCTCTGTATTTGTTAGACAGAAACTTTTCTGGCGATTTTGTTTACACTCAATGATTACTATGCCATATACTGACAAAAGTCTGAATTTTTAAGTCATGAAAGCATAATTAGAGATAATTATTGTTATTATTATTAAAATAATATTACAAAGTAATTAATCACTCCACAATAGTTCGTTAAGGGCGGGGTAGGGCTTTAAAATAATTTTTTTTAAATTTTTTTTTTAATTTTTTTTCTGAATGAACAATATGTCGAAAATATTATGTACAAATTTTAAGTTAATCCGAGTAAAACTAACGGAGTTACAGCGTTTCAAATGACCGGTCGTGGTACCTGATAACACCACGTGTAAAAAACTTTAAATCGATTTTCCAAAAAAACGTAATTTTTGAAGTTCGTGAACATCAGAACTCAAAATCTACTGAACCGATCCTTTTGAAAATTTGAACATTACTTCTTCACATAAATCAACAGGTAATCAGGAAGAGTTTTTTTTTCATCTTTTTCTATTTTTTAATAACAAATTAACCGCGATTTTTTGAGCTAAAATCGCGTTTTTCACTTCAAAGTGCTGTAAAAAATAGAAAAAAAAAAAAAAAACTCTTCCTGATTACCTCGAGAAATACATCACTTTTAATATGCATATCAAATTTTTTGTTTCGGATAATCCGGTAACGACTTATAATGTTCACCGCAAGACCACTTTTTTTCGAGGCGCCTCTGGAGATTCACCGTCACTGGCTTACTTATCAATATTTTTCTTTGAAAATTTTTCTGACATACTTTAAAAGTTGTACAATAATATGTAATAAAATTTAATAAGATTATATTATTGATGTCGCCGCAAAAAAATCATAAAAACATGCGTTTTTATTGCCTTTAAAACCCTACCCCGCCCTTAAGAGAGTAGCAGCCAGGCCATCGGCTATTTAGAGATACGAGGTACGATACGAGCTTATAGCATTCAAAAACACCTTGATCTTTGTGATCGCTTTTCTCGAAAACGATGATTATGACCGCTGCTGCGAGCATGCGTAAAAATGAGAACGACTAGGCGTTTAAAGAGCGTTTAAGAGCGTAAAAGAGTTATCTTTGTAAAATTTGGTGAAGAAGTGTCAGTTACTATTAGCTTTGAAAATAAATGGAGTTCGACGGGATTTCATCAGCAGGCGTGTCACCTCTCATACAAGCAAAAAACATTTAATGTTATATTAGACTAATCTTAATATAATTTAGTGTAAAGATGTCTGTTACTATAAGCTTTGAAATTGAATGCATTTGGACGCGTTCGCATCAGTGTGGGTGGCACCTCCCATAAAAGCAAAAACGCTTAATGTTATATTTAGTATACTATGAGAGTGATCCTAATAAGATTTGTTGCAGAGATGTCGAGTATTACAAAATTTGAAATTAAATTTAATTCGACGGTATTGAATAAGTGGGCGTGACCCCTCCCATGTTAACAATTAATTGTAAGCGTAATTTTTTGACTTTTTTTAAATAATTTTTAACTATTTCAAATTTATTTGAACATTTTTCCTTTTTCCGTTCGACTTTTTTGATTTTTTTCAACTTAATTCAATTTACCAAGAATTTTCAACTTATCAACAAGACTTTTTCAATTTTTTTCAATTTTTTCGAAGTGCTCAATGTCTCAACTTTTTTCGAGTTTTTTAGCATCTTTTAACTTTTTTCAATATTTTTCAACTTTTATCGGCTTTTCAACAATCTTCAATGTTTTTTAAAAATATCCGAATTTGCAACATCTCAATTTTTTTTCAATATTTTCCAAATTTTTTTCAACTTCTCAATCTTTATTAGTTTCAAATTTTTTTGACTTTCATTCAACTTTTTATAACATTGTCCATATTTTATAGCTTTATCAGCCTTTTTCAACAACTGTTTCATTCTCCTTCAATTTCACCTTGTTCAAT
The DNA here is from genome assembly GCA_963680825.1 of Meiosimyza decipiens. Classification (NCBI taxonomy): domain Eukaryota; kingdom Metazoa; phylum Arthropoda; class Insecta; order Diptera; family Lauxaniidae; genus Meiosimyza; species Meiosimyza decipiens. The sequence goes on from OY804260.1 coordinate 57,457,281, forward strand.
TTAGTTCGACTTTTTCAACTTCATCAAATTTTTTCGAGTTTTTCTACCTCTTTAAACTGTTTCAACTATTTTCAATAATTTCCATTTTTTTCCGATTTTTTCAACATTTTTTGGCTATTTTAACCAACTTCAAACATGTTGAATACTTTTTTGACTTTTTTTACCTTTTTTTTGAACTTTTTACAACATTTTCCAGACTTCTATGAACTTTTTTCAACAATTTGTGAGTTTTTCTGCTTTTTCAGCCTATTTCAAAATTTCTTCAACTTTTTTCAACCATCTCCATTTTTTTCCGACTTTCCCAAGATTTTTCGACTATTTCAACCGATTTCGACATTTTTCATATTTTTTTTTTGTTTTTCTCAATCTTTTTCAAATTGTTAAATAGTTTCCCTATTTTTTTAATAAATTTAAACTCATTCAACTTTTTTTCAATATTTTTTCGACTTTTTGAACGAAAATCTGAATTGTGGTTTTATTGAATCCATCAGTAGGTTTTGTGAAAAGGTACCAAATCAGACCCATTAACTCAGCAAAGCAAAGTTAGCCGAATGCAACGAAACCAATGCCATAATTTAGTGCTATAAAAAAAAATTTAGGTTTTTGCTAGCTGAATGAGAAGCTAGCAAAGCATATATGAAAATTTTTAGCAGAACTAAATTTAACCAATGCCATAATTTAGTGCTTATTAAGTGCTAATTTAGTGCTGTAAAAAAGATTTAGTGCTGCATGAAATTTTCGAGAAAATCGCGGTTTCTGATGTTGCTAGCTGCATGAGAAGCATATGGGGCATATGGTGTAGCTACGTTAGAAAACGTTAGCAGAATTCAATTTAACTTATGCCATAATTTAGTGCTTAGTAAGTGCTAATTTATTGCTGAATTGAAAAATTTAGTGCTGCATGATTTTTTAAAAAGATTAAGAGTTTTGCTAGCTGCATGAGAAGCTAGCAAAGCGCATATGAAAATTTTTAGCAAAATTAAATTTTACCAATGCCATAACTTAGTGCTTATTAAGTGCTAGTTTAGTGCTGTAAAAAAAAAATTAAGTGCTGCATGAACTTTTGAGAAAATCACGGTTTTTTGATTTTGCTAGCTGCATAAGAAGCATATGGTTCATATTGTGTAGGTATGCCAAGTGATTGTGTGTGACAAATAAATATATGGTATGCAAATAAATGCTGTGTACATATTACGCCTATTCATATCAAGTTCGCCATATCTTAATGATTTCGAAATCTCATTGGATATGTACATATAACAAATCTGTATATCACACTATATTGTGCTGACGATGGTTTTCGAACTGATATAAAAGTTAATAGTTTTCGTAAAATATCAGCAATCTGATCATTAAAGTCACAAAAACCAGTCAATCCTATTAAATAGAATTTGTATTCCATTAATCAACTACAAATCTTAAACATGATGTAAATAATTTTCAGCAATAAATACACTAACTCCTGAATGAATGTTTGTTCGTCTGACATTTTTGTAAATAAAATAAAACTGCAATAATTTATTAAACTTCAAAACCAGTAAATACTCGTATAATTTTTGAATTGCATGTGAGCACTAAGATGCGTACACTGAGAAAACGATTTCTTTGAACATAACAAACGCATATTTCATATAAAGCAATTCAATATTTGATTGAGTCAAACATAAAATGCTTTAACCAACATTTAGCACTATTTGATCCAAATTCAATATGTTTGATTCAAACAAATATTTGATTGCTCTATATGAAATATACGTTTGTTATATTCAAACAAATCGTTTTCTCAGTGTATTTATTTATTTACCCATATGTATATCCATATGCATGAGTAATTAAACTGATTGTACGTAAATAAGTAATTTTATACGCCTTGTAAATTTTTTTTTGCGCATTTTGTAAAGATCACGATTTGTGGTGTTAAAGATTGCAGGAGTCATCATCATTTAACATACCATACAGTGGGTTATATCGTACTTAATTTCAATTAAAAATTTATAGTAAATTTTGTATTGGCAAAATTTATTTTTATACACATTTTTTGCTACATTCAACTCTACCAAGTGTAATGACAGCTCAGATTAATTATTGTAATATTCCACTCATTTCGCTGAATTATTTGATTGAGTACTAAAGAAGATGCATTAATTAGTATGTAACATATTGTTAAAAATAGCATGCATGATTTCTTTATCAGCTTTGATTATTAATTATCGAACTCAGTGAAGCATTATTTAAACCTCATTTAAATAATTTATGTATATTTTTATTGCAAAACTAAAGCTGCGATGATAAGGTACAGGCACAAAGTGTTTAAATATAATTTTTGATTTAAAAATTTATAGCAAATGTTTTGCTTCAACAAATATTTGTTTATAAATAAATTGTTTATAAGTGCAGCTAATGAATTGATTTTGACGCTATCTTTTTTAGAATATTTGTGAGAGTTATTTGAAATCAAAAACATGTAACAAGGTATTGGATACCTTGTATGTAAATAAAAAGCTTAACACGAAAATATTTTGAGCATTTTTGAAATTTTGACATTTTTTCGCAATGCTCATCCAAATCCTTTAATTTGCGTTTAAAGTAGATAAATAAGATATTAGAGCGGTGGACAATTGGCGTCCGAGGCAAAAAGGCAATTTGCCGTCCCTTACCTACCAAAACTTTTTTTTTTTAAATAAAAATAAAGACAGCACGCTTTACTGAGTAAGATATTAAAGCCAATGTAAATACTTGGTATGGTAAGATGTAGACAAAAGGAAGTACTAAGCAAAAAGTGGGCGGCGTTAGACGAGTGGGTGTGACATCTTCCATTTGAGCAAAAACTTTAAAACACTTTGCGCAGCATACTACTCGTATTCCTAATAATATGCACCTTAAGTGCTCCAAAACGTCTGCCTTTGAAAAGCAGCGCTAGAATCGTCTGCCTTCTTTATATTCCTGTTTTTTTTTATAAGTAAAAGAACTAGTCAGCCAAGAGGCAGACGCGATAAAATAATTTAGCACTCAATTTTTTTTTTAAATGTAATATTGCAATTTTTAAATGCGGCAATATCTAAGTGGCAGAGGTTGTACTCTCAGTTCTTATGACATAATCTTTACAACAATTTCAATTTCGGTAAAATCACTTTAGTTTGCATAGATCACAAAGTTTTGACAAGATTTAATTACTGCTGAAGGCGACAACAAAACCGTCTGTCTCTTGCACTTATTTGTTTTTGTGAATATCTAAACACATTTTTTAATATAAAAGGCAGACGCGATAAAATTGTTTATGGCACCTTTTTTACAGTTTCAAAGAGCTCTCAATTAAAAACGCAGCGGCAACGTTTTGGTAGAGATTGCTCATATTACTTATAGCTGGTGATTCTCTAGTTATATGTTTTTTCAGTGTAAAGTTTTTGACACCTCATGCGTGATTCGTAACGTGTGTTAGCGCCAAAAATGCTCAATAAGGTTTGCCATTTCACAATAAATAGACTAACAAACGTACAGCGCTTGTAAGTCATTGATTTTTATTATCCAAATTTGTGCTCTGTGAGAAATGTTTTTTTTTTATCGAAAAATTTTCTTCAGCGACAAAGCTCATTTTCGGCTCAATGGGTACGTGAGCAAACACAATTGCCGAATTTGGCCTAAAGAACAGCAAGTTGTAGTTCAAGCGCTGCCAATGTACCCTGAAGAATGCACTGCTTGGTGCGGTTAGTGGGCCGGCAGCATCATTGGACAGAACTTTTCCAAAAATAAAGAAAATCGCAACGTTACAGTATATAGAGCAAGGTACCGTGCGATGATTACCGACTTTTTTTTGCCCAAAATGGAAGAATTGGATTTGTTTGACATGTGGTTTCAACACGACGGTGCTACATGCCACACGGCACGCGACACCATGGATCTATTCAGAGGCGAGTTCGATGAGCAATTAATCTCACATTTTGAAGCAGTGCAAAATTTTTCTACAGAGTCAAAACCATTGACCATGAAATCAATTTTGAAAGTCAACTGTTTTTTTTAGATTGACACCAATATTTTTTATTGCAAACTTGTTTTCTTTGCGAAAAATTAGATATTTTTTATATAAAAAAATTTTCTCTAGATTTTAATGGGCAATAATGTTTAATTTTTCACGTACATCTGTAGCTAAAATATTTATTTTTTAAAACTTACATTTTACTATGCTCTACCATTTCACTACTACGACTGAAAAATTTTTCCCTTAAAGGAAGTTATCCTCACGAAATATTTTTGTGACTTTTTTTCAATTCTTGAAATCTTATACGAAACTGTAATTAAATGGCAAAAGTAAAAAGGGTAGTTCGTCCTTACTTGACTATATTTCTTAGTTGCTAGGGTGTTGTATTAAACGCTGTTCACTAGACTGTACATTATTTTCTTAATTTCTTTCCGATATTCTCGTAGTAACTTATGGATTTTGTTAAAAAATTAAATTAAATTTTTGACACAAAATTTTTCATTTAAGCCCAGTGTAGCTTGTCGTCGATCACTTACAAATTTTTTGTATATTTCTTAATCTGAGTCAACTCATGCATTTTTTCAGTGGGTAATAAAAAAATAAATGTATGTGCCCGATGACACGCTTTCCTAAAATAATTTTTTTTTTATATTTCGCAAAAAAATGTTGATAGTTAGATATCATTCAACGAAAACATTGATAAATACTGAAATAACGGACAGTCTAATGTACCAGTGCATATGTTTAAGGGAATCAGTGCAGCATGTTATTGCACCCCTCTGCTTTTTCACAGCCTTTGAAGGGTTTCTCTTAATTGAAACCTAAAGCATATTTTAAAATAAGTCTTCAAGTATGTACAAGAACCCTTCTTAAAATGTTAAATAATTTATACTAGAGACCTTACGTAATGAATATATTTGCACGTCATTAACTTTTTAATTTTCTTTTTTTATTTCAGGTAAGTGTTTGCTATATACTATGTAAATTTTAATCAAAAATGTGTAAGTACGAAATGTTGGAATTTGATATGACTCATATTATTTTTGCTAAAATTAATTTGCATTTGTGTAAATTAATTTAGAAACTGTTCAAATAAAGAGCTAGAATTATGTAACGAAGTAGTTTTAATTTAAAATTTGTGTACATTTAAATATCATTTTCCTAAATTCAACTTGATTTATTCGCAAAGTGTCGAATAGTGTATGTAGAAGTCGAAAAGCTTTGATTAGTTAGTATTGAATGTGTCTAAAAGTGTCGACTAGTACTGATATGTACGAAAAAATTGAGCTTAAAAACTTTGACATATCCATAAATGGCGAAAAGTATCGAAAAGTATATAGGTCAATATCTACCAGAAGGTGAAAAATTTGAAAAATGACTAGAAAATTCCAGAAGTTATGAGGCTTCAAAAGCATATGTGACAAGGAAAGAAGGGGCGTGGAAGGTACAGTCGATATAGCTATGTCCGTCTGTCTGGCATATTCACTTTGTCATTCCGTTTGTAACGCATAGAAGGGGCGTGGTAAGTGCAGTCAATATAGCTATGTCCGTCTGTCTGTGTGTCTGTCTGTTGAAATCATGTTTACGAGGAAACTAAGCAAGCTAATTCAATGAAATAAGGCAAATAGTTCACAACTTTTTACAAGCTGCTAGCATGTAAAAATGGGCAAAATCGGTTCACGGCCACACCCACCGCCCATACTCTACGCAAATATAGCCCTGCACATTTTGAAAAAAGTTGCTGCGATTTTGATGAAACTTGCTGATTTAGTTAACAAAATTAAGATTGGGCTAGGTTTCAAATTTGCAAAGGCTCTTAGAAGGGCGTGGCGCAGCCCTAAATTTTAACTTTAATACCGCCATAGCTCGTTAATCGTGCAAGATATTGTGATATACAATTAAGGAGACGGATACAGATCATAAATATCTTTAATTGTGCTTAAAGTGGGCAGAATTGAAAAAGTGGGCGTGGCACTTTGCATCAATTGAAAATTTCGATTTCATATAATTCACAATTGACATATACGATTTTCATGACAATTTGAGGTAATCAATTTTACAATTTTCAATGTTTTTTTTTAAAATTTATTTAGAAAGTACTTTCAATGCAGTGTTGGGTATGTTAGTTTCGGTCTGGCCGAAGATAACAACTTTACTAATTTTTGTTAAAACATTAAAATACTGCGAGAAACTGGGAAGCAAATTTGGGAAGCCACACACACGCGTATGCCAAATGTTGAATTGCTTTCGAGATATATTGGTCTTTGCTGAATGTCTGTAAGTTCAATGTAATAAAGTTTAATTATAATAAATAATCAGTCGTTAAAACCAATTTTCTTAGGTATAGTATATTGGAAAAATATTATTAGGTGTGTTTTTTTTAAATAATTACTTAACCCCTAAAAAGCTAATGCTCGCCGATTAGATGACTGCTGTCTCTTCTTAACGTGCATACACTAAATGCAACATTTCGTCGCAGGCTAACTCAGTCGACTTGATAGTAGTGTTCTTCGTCCAAGTACATTAGTTTTCGAGATATGTATGAATATTGCAATTGATATTTAACAAATCATAAGCCTTTCAGAAGTATTTAACAGCATTCGCTTTCTATGGTTGAAAAAAAGTTTCGAAATGATAAAAACCAAAAAAAAAAAATAAATAAATTACAAATGACGTACCTTAAAAAAAAGTCTAAGTACATTAAGTCCAAGTGTTGATTTTTTTATTGACACAATGCTGTCAATATGTGGCAAACCATTAACGAACCATGACAAACTACTTGACCAAGTTTTTAGCTGTGAGACTATTTTTTTTTTGTACTTTTGTCTTCTTTCAATTGTTGCATTTTGTGTTATGGTTGTTAAATAATAAGATCATATTATGCTGCTAAGTACATTAAGTGACAGGTATAGTTATTTTTAGCTATCCTACATACGAATGCCGTCATAAACCACAATCGTTCGCAAATAACTTGCAAAACTCGTTTTGCACTCCCTGCATTCGCAGTCTTTGTTCAAACCATTTTTGTTTTGAATTTAAATTAAAACAAATAAATATTTTACTTTCTACAAAACATAGACTTTGGCCAGTTATACAGGTTTTTGGTTCAAATCGGTCAGTGACATAAGTGTTGCTAAATAAAGTGACAGCGCCATTAGCGGGTTCTTATTAATTTGTTAATTATTATGCTAATGAATTGCTCTAAGGATGGAAGAAGATTCTGAGTTTTAAAATATAAATTTACTGTGATATTTAATGAAACAATGCTGCAACTTGAATTGTGTTCAAGTCTGTAATTCGTCATGATCACATATTCTTTCTCAAAAGTTACGAGTACTACTGTGTCCAAAAAATAAGGCGACATTGTATTTATTTTGAAAATTCTTCATTAATTCTTCCAAATCAATTTCATCCCCTTCAAAGTAATCCCCGCCCGATGCAATGCACTTATGCCAACGGATTTTCCAAAATTTTCCATCTAAAAAGGCCGGAATTGTGGAAAACAATTCATGGTTTTTACACCACGATAATGCACCATCCCATACTGCACACGTAATTCGTGATCATTTCGTCAAAAACTCAACCCATATCGTTCCGCAACCACCGTATTCACCTGATCTGGCCCCGTGCGACTTCTGGCTGTTCAGCAGGCTCAAAATACCGCTCCGGGGACACCGTTTTGATACGATAGAGGGATTACTTTGAAGGGGATGAAATTGATTTGGAAGAATAAACGAAGAATTTTCAAAATAAATACAATGTCACCTTATTTTTTGGACACATTGTTATATACCATAAACTACCAGTAATAGAACGTGTCATTGTATGTGAGAATTTGAATTTCTTAGCAAATTTTTGTATTGTGTGGAACTTTATTCCATAAAAAATAGGTATTCCATGCACAATCTAAGCATCAGAGTTTTTTATTTTTCCCCACGATTAAGGCCAAGGAATTTTTTGTTCATTATTTTTTTTTTGAAAAATTGCATGAACATAAATGAAAAATTAATGGAATATGGAATGCATTATAATTTTTCATGATTCTCCACTTTTGGGGGCCAAGTTACCCTTTAGTGGAAAACATTTTTAGAGGCTAACGTGAAGTTGACAACATAATAGCTTTCGCTGGCAAAGATGGACAAACCAAACATATTATGGGCCAATTTTGACATTCCTTGGGCAATTCTTTGCAACAAATTTTATTTTTTCACAATTTTAGTATTCAACTTCAGGCAAGTGATCGCGAGACTCCTTTAATGGCAGTATTGAACTCTATTCAATGAGGCATAAACGCAAAAAAAATGAAAACAAAAGTAAATTAGGGTGATCCAAGTTCAATTTTCAAGGTATAAACTTTAGGAAATTTGATGATGATGAATGATGAATTTTATTGCTTATAAAAAATTATATCAATCAAATAGCCGCTCCTAAATCGGGTGTTAAAGCAGCAGGGGATGTATCCATAATTTTCGAAGAAACACAACTTCTCTGATAAGTCAAATTTCCTATTCAGTGGGTATTTTAATAATCAAAATTGTCGCATGTAAAGCGAGGAAGTCTCGTGTGATTCAAGAGATATTGATGTGTAACATATCAAGAAACGCGGCACAACATCGGATGTAACATTGGCCATTTTGCGTGAAAACCTCCTAGGTCAAATTGTTCCACGTTTTAGTTGCAACAACTGGCCGCCAGGATCAAGCAATTCACTGCCAATGGAATTTTAAATTGTTGAGTAATTACCTCGACGATTCCGAAACTTTAGAGTACCTTAAAACCAAGATCAAATCAAAAACGGCAATTTGATGATATTATTTATCATGTTTCATTCAATAAGTATTCGATTAATACTTTTTATCGAGAAAATTAATTAGTCTTAAAAAAAATTTCTTTACTCAATACCAGGGTTGCCAAGCTAAAAATGATAAATGAACGGCCCTTAAAAATGACAAAACAAATTGCAAAAATTTTTTCGGATAAAGTTGATAACCCTGTTTTTTTTTTGGTCGGCAATATTAAATAACACAGGCCAACAAAATTTGGTCAAACCTCTGCCACAAAATCCCGAATGCCGAATGATTTTGAAACGCTGAATTCGAATACGACGTCAGAATTTCTTTATTGACCCCGGCTTTCGAGATATTCTAAACTAAAAGTGTGGAAGTCCTGATCGATTTTTTAAGATATTTGAGTAGTTATGTTGCATCGAAATTATTTAATTTTATAATTTATTTTTATAAAACTATTAAAGATGTCCAAAAGAACTACTCATCCTCTTCAAAATTTGTTCTGCGAAACGCGGATCACATGATCACGTTAGGTTATAGTACTTATCAACACATCACAAGAAATCTGAGGTCAACCTACTGCAGATTACTGATGAGGTGGCGAAAACAGTATTAGCTAGCAGATTAGTGTTGATCAGTGTAATTTGTGTACAATGTAGTACATTATTTTTGAGGACAAGATGTATGACCTTTTTTTTTGTTTTACTTGTATAAAAAGAATATTACCTCCAATTAACGGCTTTTACCTCCAATTAACAGCTTAACGTCCTTTTACGTGGCCTACTTTGGCACGCAACTAACGACCTGGTCGCGTAGAAAGCGGCCACTTGGCAAGCCTGCTCAATACTGAGTCCCTTAGTTTAACGATATTTCGGTACATTAAAACTTTTCAAGTTACGAAGTTCTTTAAATTGCCATTTTTCCTAATAAATGAGCAGTCCATGAGTGATATTTGTATATTTTGTTAAATTTTCAAATTTTTTTTTCATAATTTTTCGATTACTTTAACATTTTTCTCACATACAAATTTTCGTGTTTTTTAACTTTTTCAACATATTTTCGAAAAGTTTTGTAATAAAGCTTAAACAAAGTGCCCAATTTCTATACCTGGTAAATGATGAAAATTGCTCTTCAACAAGGTACACTATTGATTTTTATACCCTACACAGAGGGTATATTCACTTTGTCATTCCGTTCGTAACGCATAGAAGGGGGCGTGGCAGGTATGAAAAAGTATATATATTCTAGATCAGTGTCACCACCTGGGTCGATGTAGCTGTGTCCGTCTGTCTGTCTGTCTGTCTGTGTGTCTGTCTGTTGAAATCAGGTTTACGAGAAAACTAAGCAAGCTAATTCAATGAAATTTGGCACACAGCTCATATCTTCTTGCAAGCTGCTAGCATATAAAAATGGGCGAAATCGGTTCACAGCCACGCCTTCCGCCCATACTCCATGTAAATATATCCAAGTACATTTTGAAAAAAAGTTTCTGTGATTTTGATGAAACTTGGCGATTTGATGAAGATGATAACAAAATTAAGATTAGGCTAGGTTTTAAGTTTGCAAGGGCTCTTAAAGGGGCGTGGCACAGCCCTAAATTGAAATTTTTGTAACGCCATAGCTCGTAAACCGTGCAAGATATTGCGATGAAATTTGGTACACGAATACAGATTTTATAAATCTTGAATTGCGCATAAAGCGGGAGGAATTGTAAAAGTGGGCGTGGCACTTTTTAATAATTGAAAATTTTGATTTCGTATATCTCCAAATCGGCACTTACGATTTTCATAAAAATTTAAGGGATGATACCACTGAAAGTAGTCATCAATACAAGCTACGTCAATATTCTGGAAAATTTCGTTGAAGGGCGTGGCACAGCCTACAATATTTGTAAACGTTATAAAAAGAGGACAAACAACGCAATAGCTATGAAATTTAATATTGCAGAAATACTCACTAAAAAGTGTCTTCTTGCAAAATTTTGAAACAATAGTGCCAGTGGGTGTGGCACCTCCCATATGAACAAAATACGTTTAATGCTATAGATAGTGTGCTATGAGAGTAATCTTCATAAAATTTTGTGTAGATGTGTCGGTTACTATAAGCTTCGGAATTAAATGAAACTTGACAAGATGGCATCAGTGGGCGTGTCACCTCCCTTATTAACATAAAGTTGTAAGTGCTATTTTAAGTGAACTATTGGAGCAATTGATCTGAAATTTGATGTAAGTGGTTTACTGGGTATTAGGTACATATGAATCAAAAGCTTTTCAAATAGCAACAGTAGGCGTGGCACCTTCCATACAATTAAAATACCTTAAGTGACATAGCTATCGAAATATGTGAGCAATCATACTGAAATTTGGTGTAAGAGGTTTGTTTATGGAAGGCTATTTCTGAATCAAAATCGGACTTGATTGCATCAGTGGGTGTGTCACCGCCCTAAATTTTAGGAATAATTACGGCACATATCGCAAACTATACAAGCTATTGTGCTAAAATTTGAATTGTGCATGTCAATCACGAATATCATTTACTGATGCAAAAGTGGGCGGAATTGGAGAAGTGGGCAGAATTGGAGAAGTGGGTGGAATTGGAGAAGTTGGCGTGACATATTTCGTGTTATTCATTTCTATTCTATTTTTTTCAACATTTCCCATATTCTTTTGATATTTTCAACCTTTTACCTTTTCCCATTCAATTTCATTCGACATTTTCTTTTTTCCTCGACTCTGTCATTAATTTTTCAGCTTTTTTTCATATTTTTCGACTTATTCAATTTCTTTCAACTTTCTTCTATGGTTTTCATATATTTTCAGCATTTCCACTTTTCAATATTTTTGTACCTTTTTACATTATTTTCGACTAATTCAACCTCTCCGACATTTTTTTAACATTTATTTAAAAAGTAGTTTCAATGCAGTGTAGGGTATGTGAGTTTCGGCCTGGCCAAAGATAACACTTTAACTAGTTTTTATTAAATCAGAGAAAATTAAGGAGCTATACCAGTGTACCCATGAAAAATTAGGCGATTTTCGGGAATTTTTTTAAAAGAAAGTACTTGATAGAATGTTATGAAGTTTTTTGGACATAATAAGGTATATTTTCAGCTATATTTTAAGATTTTTTACAAAAATATTGAAAAATAATGGAGTTATGTGCTGTCTTCAGAGGTGCCAAAAAAAAGTTCCCCAACTGCTGACATGATTCCGGCCGAATGAGTAGCTAAAACAAAAGAATTCAAAAAGGTTATTAAAGTTGAAGGTATTTACTATACAATGACCTACGATTTTTGAAAAATATCAAAAATTAACAAAATAGCGTAGTTCTGAAAAAAAGTGTCGTTTTTTGGGGGTAAAAAAATTATCGTTTTTTTAATGCCAAATTGATAATTTTCAACCAATCAGAAAGATGGTATTTCATTGTATAGTAAATATATTCAAGAATACTCAGTTTCAATGTGAAGTCGATCGGTGAATTTCTCTTTTAGTTATGATGTCAGCAATTTTGAAAAATGTCGTTTCGAGAAAAACGCGTTTAAAGTTTCAACTATCGGTTTATACCTGCGAGCGGTCGCTCATTAGAACGCTTCCATTCAAAAACTATTCAAGATACGACCTTGCCGCTTTCACAGAATATTTTCGAAAGTATAAACTATCGAATTAGCCAAAAAAAAAAAAAAATGGATTTTTTGAAAGTGTCACACTGGTATAGCCCCTTAAGTACTTTGTTAGTCCACAAATGCACTGAAATTTCACGATTTTTTAGAATTATTATTATTACAGATATTTTAGAACTAAATATCAGTTTTGCAACCAACTGTGGTATTCAAGGAAAGGAAAGAAGAATCCCCAAAAAATCGTATAATAATAATTGTTTGACAAAAATCAAACTTTTCATCTAGACAACTCAATGTAAAATCAATGATCCCATATATAGTACACATTTGCATTGCTCAGTTTTCCATTAATTTTTGATTTTTTTTTGTATTTTTTGTCAACATTCTTTAGCTGTCAGTAGAATCGTTGCTCCCTTCAAAGATGTCATTATCGTTGCTTTTACTATTGCGAGCATTACTGTGTCCAAAATTGTCGTTGTGCATTATCCCTCTAAGATTATACTAAGTACATTTTGCTTGTGACGATTCTGTGCAGCGTTTTTGCCTTGAACTTTTTTTCAACATAAAAATTTTTTTTTAATTTATTTTCAAGCTATGCTGGCGCGACAACAAATTCACTGCCAAAAATAGCCAAAATGCTAAAATTGCTGGCAAACACTATGGCGCCAATTAAAAATAAAATATTATCTTAAAACTAACAGAAATCCATTGAAGTTATCTTTCAAATAAATAATAAGCGAAGTTACGAGGAAAATTACTTTTTCTGAAAAGATAAATTTTTATTTATAATTTTTCAACAATTGAAAAAATCAATTTAGTAACATCGGAATTTATTAAAGCTAAGCGGAAAATTAATTAATTAATTGCATACAGATAAATTGCATTAAAAATTATTGTGCAATAATTTTTATTATGAATACAACCGTAAGTTGATGACATTATTTAATTTCCGTATAACATTTCGCTGTATTAATACATACTTATGCTTTTAAATATAGTTGAAACTTATATATCTTCATAGTTTGTATGCATTACATATATGTTAGCTTAATGGGTGCTTTATTAGGGTGTACCTTTCACACTTAGTTTTCCAAGAAATTTGAAAAAGCTTTAAAATTGCGCCAATATTCTGTATCTCGAATCACGTGATTCTGACTGATTTTCGTCGGAATACTACATAGATATAAAAGTCCGGGAAATTTTGGTGGGATGACACCAACACTCTCAAATCGATATAATTTTTCGAAAATGGCAACTTTTTAAAGGTGAACGTCAAAATTTGATGACATTTCATTTAGTAGTTTTGAAGTTATCGCTGTATGAGTGAAGCTACTTTTGGTATTTCGTAAACACTGGAAAAAAGTGAATTTCGTAGCGCATTTTGATAAAATATTGCTTTGTGATCGAAAAAAACGAGTACGAAATGGCTCCAAAAACATCACAGCACATTTGCTCCCTTGAAAACAACTGTTTGCAGATGATTTGCTGAATTTAAAATGGGTCGTACGAGCATGAGTGGATGCTCCACGTTCGGGCCGGCCAAATGAGGCTAACACTTTAAAAAACATCAAGAAAATCCATTTGATCGTTTTAAAAGACCGCAAAGTGAAAGCGATAGAGCTAGCAGACATAATGAAGCTGTCGATCGGCGGTGCCGCGTTTTCTGACAATTGAACAAAAGCAATTCGGTGATTCGAAGGTTTCGGCGTAATCCGAAAGAGCTTTTGCGTCGATTCGTAACAATGGACGATACGTGGATCCATGACTACACAACGGAGTTCAATAAACAGTCGGAAACATGTTAAGAACCGAGTGAGAGTCGTTTGAAGCGCCCAAAAATGCTAATTTCGGCTGGGAAGGTGATGGCCAGCATATTTTGTGATGCACATGGCATAATCTTCATCGAATATCTTGAAAAAAACAGAACCATCACGGGCGACTATTACTATAGGTAGCGTTATTGGATCGTTTGAACAATGAAATGAAGACAAAACGGCCGCATATGGCAAAAAAATAGTGCTGTTTCACCACAACAATGAACCGGCTCATTCATCGCTCAAAGCAATGGTAATATTGAGCGAATTACGATATGAATTGCTAACCCACCCACCGGACTTGGCCCCCAGCGACTATTATCTGTTTCCAAACTTAAAAAGATGGCTCTAGGGAAAGAGATTTTACTCAAATGAAGAGGTTGAGTTCGAAACTGATGCCTATTTTGAGAGCCTCGACGTCGACTACTATAAAAAAGGTATCGAAATGTTGGCGGATAGTTGGATGAAGTGTATCACCTTCGAAGGGAACTATGTTGAAGAATAAAATCGATTTTTATCAAAAAGTTTGTGTTTTCATCATTCTTCCTGGAAGTTTTTGAAGTATGTAGTATATCTTAAATATATGAATATCGTGAACCAAAAATTTGTTTTCAACAAGTTTTTTTATTTTAGTTTATCTGAATGTAAAAGTAACTATTACACGGTCCGAAAGAGGTTTGCACCCATGAGAAATTTCAACATATTCTGAAAATAGATAATTAAATAAAATATACATACGTGTCTCGTGGTTTTTCTTCAACACGTCAGACTTTTTTTTAATCGATGCCACACCCGCCTCCCCCCATGTGAAAGAAAATAAAAATTCATCATATCAACTATTTGACGCAAATGAACAAAACTTGGTATATAATATATATAAAAGGTAGAACCAAAGGTAAGATTCAATAAAAAAAATGAGCGGTGCCCCGCCTACAATATGAGAAAAATATTTAATATCTCAACAACTCGCAGTTGGATAAGATTTGGTACAAATTTTCTCTATAGTTTGTGTAAGGCTCTAAGCTTTGTTAGGTTCGGAAAAAGTAGGCAATGCTACGCCTCCGCATATAAAAGAAGAACTAAATTCATTATATCTCATAAACTAATTCATGCATATATATGAAACTTGGTACGTACATATATACATTTACAAAAGAGATGCAAAAGTAAGATTCAATGAAAAATTTTCTTTCTCATGGGTGGGGGAAACGTGCTGGAGAAAAACTTCGAGACACGTTTATTTTTTTTAGTGTCTATTTTGTATGTTGTATTGAAATTTCTCATGGGTGCAACAAAATATTTGATTTTGTCGGACCGTGTTATATGTGAGTGAAGCCGAATATAGAACTCGGGTTTTAAGTAGCAATTTTTTTTTTTTTTTGAGGAAAATGTCTTGGAAATTTTCTACATAAGGTGCACTCTACTACCAATAGTATACTCATGCAAAGTAAAAAAAAGAAATGATTACTTACTTGCTTAACCAGTTTCGTAATGTATTTTATACAAATCTATTGCTATGAGCACAATTCTGACTTACTCGATCAATAATAATAGTAAGTGGAATCGAAATGCATTAGTGGTATTCACAGCTGCTTCGTTAATTTGTTTTTCGTTATTCGATACTTTTTTATGTGGATTTTGTTTTTGTAAAACTGTCGGACTCACAAGTAACAAAGTATCCTCGTGGCATGTCTAATAGTTTTCTGTTAGTTTGTTGTAAAAAAAAGTTCTGAAAACATATAAAATAAAAAAAATTTAAAAATTCTATTAGATTTTGCGCAAGTGCGTGTGAGATTTTTGTATTTAAATTTAAAAATTTGATTTACTTTACTCAGGAGCTTAACGCAACAAAACAAAAATTATGCCTTCAAAGTGAAAAGTTTTACCAAATTACCAACTAACGATTTAACACACTAACGTGGTAGGTGTGAATACCACTATTGCTTTTTTAGTGCTCTGTACTTGTGCGGATGAGATCGAAATCAATTGCGCTTTTCAAATATAAATATGTAATAAATAAAGTTGGGGAATACCAAAAATTGTCTTGGTCATTTATAAACTTTCATTGTTTAATTTTTATTTTTGTGCAACATTGGTGTGGTGTGACAATGAGAAAATGTTTTTGATATTCACTCATTCATATTCGAATTTATCTGCGATTGTCATTTTTGAAAAAAATATATAATTTATATTAAAAAGGTAATCATTTGAAACTGAGCGAGTTAAAAGCAAATAAAGCTTGTAGGGACAAGATAGTTCCACATCAATTTAATTGAAAAAAAAAAAAAAAAATCAATATCTTAAAATTCATTATTTTGATTCCTTGCACTTCTTTGCGGTTCTTTCAGTTCTTTTTTTTGGTAAATATATTTTCTGCTCAATGAAATGTAAAGTTAGCGCTACATGGCAAATTCACAAAGCTAATGATAAATGGAGTGTTAGGTGAAAACTGACTGCGGGTTCGGAGACCCTAGACTTTGTTCGAACAAAAAATGTGTTTGGGACAGAATGTTAAAACATCAGATCAAAAGCTTACGTGAAAGTATTGATTAATACAAACTTGGTTTTTGTAAAGAAAGTCCTTCAGCGCTATTAAAAAAGATTCGTAACAATAGATGGCCTTGATGGACATCCGATGGTCCTGATAGTATGTAAAACTCCACATTTGAAACCTTCGTTATCGAAAAAATCTTGGGTGCACCACGTCTGTTTAGTGCATTTCAAAGAAAAATGCTGTCACTTTAAAAAAAATCGACGTGTTTGTTGTTATGAGCCACAAGTGGCACATTTTTCATATTTTGCCCATCGCTGCTTTAGTTCATAAGTCTTATATATCGAGATTTGCTACTCTTTTAGCTGCTCCATAGCAATGCTTAATTAAGGAGTTTATTTGGTCAATATACGAACTTTCCTGATGTAAACCTGCTTGTTGCTTCCGAATAAGTGGCTGTAGTTTCCCACTGATTTTGGTCAGAGAATTTTTGTCAGGATCTTGGATAGGAGTATTGACTTCATGATACACTTATAAAGGGTGTTTTTTTTAGAGGTTTGTTTTTCGAATAGAGATAAAACTGGCATTTTATGGTCAAATCTGGCAACTCTAATGTCATTTATGTTCAGTTTGGTTTGCCATTTCATCATGAACAGGTTGACAAAAGAACAACGCTTGCAAATTGGGCAAATTTATTTCGAAAATAATGGTTCAGTTCGCGAAGTTTACCGCAAGCTCCGTCCATTTTATGGTCGACATAATCGTCCATCAGAGCAATTAATTCGGTTAACCATGGATCGTTTTCGCACTACGTTTACTCTATGTGATAATACGCATCCGCAGAGACGTCGAACAGTGCGCACCGAAGAAACAAGTGCCGCTGTAGAGCAAAATGTTGAAGAGGACCCGAATGAATCGATTCGCCACCGTGCACAGCAATTGGAGCTTTGTCCATCAACTTTATGGAAGATTTTGCGCAAAGATCTTGGCTTGCGACCTTACAAGATCCAGCTTGTGCAAGAATTAAAGCCGCGAGACCATGCAATGCGTCGTGATTTTGGTGTATGGGCCGAAAATGAGATTGATCTCGATGCTGATTTTCATCGCAAAATTTTGTTCACTGATGAGGCTCATTTATGGTTGAATCATCGTCAACAAGCAAAATTGCCGCATTTGGAGTGAAGAGAATCCACATGAGACCCTTGAGACGCCATTACATCCACAAAAACTGACTGTTTGGTGTGCTCTATGGGCTGGTGGAGTCATTGGGCCATACTTCTTCCGAAATAATGCTGGAGAGTCAGTTACCGTTAATGGAGACCGGTATAGAGCCATGATAACCGACTATTTTGTTCCCGAATTGGATGGCATGAATGTGGATGAGTTGTGGTTCCAACAAGACGGCGCTACATGCCACACAGCGCACGTCACAATCGATTTATTGAAGGAAACATTCGATGGGCGCATAATTTCGCGGAATGGACCTGTCAATTGGCCACCAAGATCGTGTGATTTGACACCATTGGATTATTTTCTTTGGGGATATGTGAAGTCGCTCGTCTACGCCAACAAACCAGAAACGTTAGGGGACTTGGAAGCCAACATTCGTTGCGTTATTGCCGACATACGGCCCCATATGCTCGAAAAAGTGGTTCAAAATTGGACCTGTAGAATTGGCTTTATTCGAGCCAGCCGCGGCGGCCACATGCCCAAAATCATATTTAAACATTAATGGCATAAAATTATCCTTCCAATAAAGCCAAATTGATGGACATTAAAACGATTTTCTTGTGTTTTATTTCAATTCGAAGCTCTATACCTCTAAAAAAAACACCCTTTACATTAAAATAAATTTATTATCATAAACTTGGCTCCATTTATGATATTTTCCTAATGTTTTCTAGTGGTTCAAATAAAAAAGGTATTGGTACTTAGCTGCCTAAACTTTCACACTTACAATCCTTAGTTTTTAAGGAAACGCAAAGATCGACTTTTGGTGTCTTCTAGAGCTCAGACCATCTAGAAATCAAAGATTTTTGTGTGCTTAAAACGACTTCGGTTTCATTTTTTTCTTATAACATTGAAATTCTGAGTTATTTTTGCTTAAAAGTGCTAAAAAAAATATTTTGTTCGAATTAATTTCACCATAGGGTATAGGTTAGGTTAGGTAGGAGTGGCAGTCAGTTACGAAAATCGACTCACTTAGACCAAATGTGATCTATTGTGATACCACAGGGTGTTTGACTATACCCTCTCGTTGAACCAACCAGATTGCGTAATGAAACTAAAAAGCCGACCTATACTAACATGTCTAAGGTCATCCGGATCATCAAATAAAAACGACCCAAGTGCTTTGTGGCGTTTTCTAGCAAATGCGGGACAGGAGCAAAGAAGATGTTTAATATTTTCCTCTTCCTCCACATCTCCACAACTTCCACAGAAGTCAAAGGACCTAACACCTAATCTCTCCGCATGTCTGCCGATGAGGCAGTGGTCAGTTATAACTGCAACAACTGACGAGACAATTAGCATGCCATTTCGGCCAGATTTCCCTAGTTATATTGTAAGTTGACCATGGAGTCCATCTGTTAGCATTTTTTACTATGTCTTCTTTAAGCAGTACCTTGCAGGTATCAAGTGGCATGCCAACACCTTTCTTGTCCTGAAGAATTTGTGCAGTAGTCCCCTGTCTAGCAAGTTCATCCGCTTTGCAGTTGCCGTCAATGTTCCTATGCCCATGCACTCAGATGAAGTGAATGTTAAAATGTCAAGAAATCTCATAGGTAGACTAATACTAGAGATTTGAAAGCTGCCTGATTGTTATGTGTATATCCTTTTTGGATACAACCTTAATCCCCAGCCAGGATGCTACCTCCTCTATTACTATAACCTCTGTCTGAAAAACGCTACAATGATCTGGTAACCTCGCAGTAATTCTTATCTTCAGTTCCTTAGATTAAATACCAAAACCCACTTGGTTATTTAGCTTGGAGCCATCGGTGTAGAAATTAATATGACCCCTTCTCCCCGGAAGTCCTCCCTTCCAGTCATTCTTAGATGGTATGTGAGTTACGTAATCCCTGTTGAATGAGATTCTTGGAACAATATAGTCCAAATTAGAGAGTACAGACCTCAAGCTATGAAGAATAGTTGAGTGCCCTATTCTACCTTCGGACCAGCAAATAGTTTCCCTGAGTCTAATGGCAGAACAAGCTGCCATCCGTTTAGCTTGCAGGTCAAGAGGAACGAGATGAAAGAGGACCTCCAAAGCGTCAGTTGGTGTAGTCCGCAGAGCACCACTGATACACATGGAGGCTGCCCTTCGAACTTTCTGTAATTGTTTGTAATTGGTGACCTTGTCTAAGACCGGCTACCACACCACAATGCCATATAATAGAATCGGTCGAATGACCGCTGTGTATAGCCAGTGAATAATACGAGGTGATAGTTCCCATCTTCCACCTACCGCTTTTTTGCAAGAGTAAAGCGCTACAGTTGCTTTCCTAACTCTTTCTTCAACATTAATTTTCCAACTTAATTTCCTATCCAATACCAAACCAAGGTACCTTGCACTTTCCTTGAAGACAAGTCTAGTGCCCAGAGGCTATATATATATGTTTGTGAATATGTATATATGTGGTAATAGGCGAAACATATATCACCAATTGTCAGGTTAAATTGTCCCCTTTTTTTGTCTCTGTCATGTTTGTTAAAAAAGCATTGACGGATTTGTGAAATTTCACATGAATATCGGTTTCTGCTTATGACTGTACAATTCGATCAAATTATGTTCAATTAATTGATGAATTTAGATTTTCCTAAGTAGCCTCTCTCTTTTCACTGGTTGGAATTGCTCTTTCATCTTGCATTGTACATGTTATACCGAACATTGCACCGATTAAATGTATTGTATTGTCATCATTATAGCCAATATTAACTGCAGAATGATGAGATCGCCTACTACCAAATATATACATGACTTATATAACAAATATATAGAGTGTCAAACAGAAAAATTAGATTCCCTGGTTAATTTTAAGTAAAAACTTGTACATATTGGGCGTGGGGGGACACTATCTTGGACAGCCTATTGAGAGTAGTGCTTACAAGCAAAAATTATCCCATAACTTTCTAAGTAATACAACTGAAAGAATAAAATGAGTGACATTCATTAGGTAATTAACTCACATGTCTTTTGTTAGTTCCATTATTGTCATTCAAGTTCAGCTCAGAGTTATCGCTTGTTGAATCCATAAAAGGTTTTTTTTTTTAAAAATTGCAGTTTTTTCCAAAACACCGTTATAAAATGTGGTTTTCTTAAAAAAATTTTACCCATGATAGTACCTATAAGTTTATTATACTTAGTTTTGATCTAGGTCGTGTATTTTTCTTGGTATAAATTTTTTTTTATAATACCAAAATGACTTTTTAGCTATCAATGCATTTTTTTTTGTGAGAAATTTTTTTGACAATGTATGTTTTCTTAAAAATATTCTTTACATTTTAAATAAAGCCTTCAAAAAATATGTTTTTTCAGCTCAACATGCTGTTAGCAATAAATATTACGTACTCATAAAAATTGTTAATATAAACGTTATTAGCCATATTTTCTTAATTGGCTTTCTTTTAATATAAAAATTGTTATTACCATATTTTTGCAATAAAGATAAAAACAAAAATAGCTTAGTTATCCCAAATAGATGAAAAACATTTTCTTAGCAAAGCCATAAAGAAAGTGATTAAAGAAATGTATTTAATTAAATGATGTAGAAGATAAATGCGTTCATAAATCATAATTCAATGTCCTTTGCTCAGACACCACCATAGCATAATTTGGAAACTAGATTTCTTAATTAAGGCCAAAATCATGTTAATACTTAAGCTTACAAACTCTTGGTCGTTCAATATCTGTATATGGGTATTTCCATGGTGGCGAACGGGACATACGTACACTTTTCAATTAGAATAAAAGTCAAAGTAAAATACTTTTTTTTTCTCCTGTTACTTCAAAGTACCACTATATTTAGTAGCAAAGTTGATACGACACGTAATATCGGTTTCCAATTAAAGGCATAAAAAAGTGATTCGCACGTGACAAAAAATGGAAGAGTTTTTCATGGGCATTTACAAAAAAGCAGAAATCAGCGAAAACTGCCAACATTTTTTAATGCGACAAATTTTAAATTGTTATGGAATATAATATATATAATATAACTTTTTCTTAGATTTCGTTTGATTGAAAAATTTTATATAGTTTTTTTCTTACAAAATATAAAGATATTGCGAACGGAACATATTTTACCATTATGATTCACTTGGACAATTTTTCATATATCGTTTTTATATAAGATTTATATAGAAATTTAGAATTTAATATTAATCATTATCAAATTGAATTGTTGAGATCAATTTAAATTAATTTAATTCAAATTTAATTAAATATTTTTCTTAAAAGAATAGTAAACTTTTCGTTTTGCTGTTAAAACGTTTTTTCCTGTAACAAGCATGTCAAAGCCCCACTAAAAACAAACTTCTCTTCTTAGAATCAGTTTATCTCCATACCAAATTTTATCGAAATTGGTGTAGCGACGCAGTCGTGGCTGCTCCCATTAGACGGTGGTACTACTCGCACTAAAAGGACTTAGAGTCCTTAATAACCTTTTTTATGGTTCATTCTATCACCAAACAAAATTTCATGAAAATTGATTAATGGATTAATATTTTGCTGTTAGGGGCGTGTCACCGAGTACTATTGAAAATTAATTTTTTTTTGTGCACTGCCCCTCTTCACAACTTTGCCAAAGAAAAGCTGTGTTCTGGCAGTTAAAAATGAGTCTGACCGTTTTGCAACTGCCGATTGCGCACGGGACCAACTTCAAATAGCTCTAAAAATTAAAAATTGTATTTATTTGCTCTCGTTGTTTCTTGCTTTAATTATATGCATAAAACTCTGTTTAAACAAAAATTTTGACACACTTGCTGCTGTTATTAATTATGAAATGAGAACAAAGTATGTTTTTTGATTGTGCATGGGACATTAGTTTTATATTTTGAAATAAAGTTCATTGCCTAACTTAATATAATAATAGAGTTTAGCTACTACAGCTTTTAGCCTTCTTAGCTTTTTAGCTTGAAGCTTTAAATCAATTAAAAAAAAAACGCTTTCAATCACGCGTGGATCATTAGCTTCATTATTGTTAACGAAATGAATATCACCGATTTGATGCGGGTCTCTGAAATTGATAGAAATCAATGCAAGTGACGGTCAATCCCTAAATAATTATATAAGAAAAAGGCTGAAAAATTTCAAGAGATTTCAAAAATAGAGTTGTTGGGAAAAACTAACGCCTTCTTGTTTGTTCCGTATCTTGAAGAAACTTTAAGATGTGTCTATACAAAAACCTTTGATATTTTCCAATTTGATGACTAAGCGTTACCCCTTTAACGCAATTAAATCAGACCAGTTTCTGAAAATTTTATGACACCATAAAATGATGCATCAAACAAAACAAATAGACTTTTATTCTAACAACACAAGCTTATTTATATAAAGTCATATCCACATGATATACGAGTATTTTATATCTCGAATGCTTGTTGTGGTGTGTTAGTTTTATCCTGTTTTTTTTTGGCTTATTTTTTTCTTCGCTGCAGTTTTGATAGTAAGGATTTTTTTGAAACTCTTTTTTCGTTGCCATGATTTAGCGGCTAAAATGAATTATGTTGCTGTCGCCTGCAATAGACATTCAGAATTTTTAAAATTCCTTTTTGTAGATGTGGGAGTGTTTGAAATAAAATCGCTGTGCAATCAAGCGTGTGAGTGTATGTGTCCTTATATAGTACTTACCCAGTAAGAAAACTTGCAATGTTTGAGCTGTTTGTAATTTGATACAAACTTTACGTACTAAAAAAATTTGTAATTTTAATTTTTTGATTAATTAGCAAAAGAAGGTGAACTTATTATTTATTTTAAATCTTAACAAGGCAACACAAAGTTCTACCGACTTGTCACAGTGATGGCTTGTTTTCAAACGGGTTCTTATTATGGTCACTTCCCACATAACTTTTTCTTTGACAGCTTTTGGTTGTTTTGTTTTTTTCTTCCAAACTGACTTCCATTGTATTTACTGAATCAGCTTAGGCGTGAACACCCTAAAAGCGGTTTTACAAAATTTTCTTCATTATGTGTTTGTGCAACATTCTTTAAAAATTAATAAATTTTATTTTTTTTTTAAAGAAAATGTATAATGGCTTAATGTAGGAAGTTGAAAATTAAAAAGTTTTTAATCGATATTTTTTGTTTTTTATATTTATTTTTGTTTCATAAACATATAGGATGTTTCACGTCAAGCGGAATGCTTACCTACCTAAAAATTTGGTTTGACCGATCAAGTCGTACAACGTTTGTGTCGGTAAGTTATCCGCTTGACGTAAAGCGTCCCATATAAATTATTTTCAGTTCAGAAAAACTCACGAACACTTCTGTCGAGTGTAGTCATATTTGATTTTTGGTTAATTCTTGAATGAAAACATAAAAATGACAATTTTTTAGTAAGTAACATTTTATTAAAGTTTCTGTTATGGATTGGTGCCACACCCACCGGCACTATTGTGGCAAGAAGCCACCTTTTAGCAAGTTTATCTGCCATATTAAATTTCATAACGATTGCGTTGTTAGTTCTCTTTTTATAACGTTTTTAAATATTGTAGGCTGTACCAAGCCCTTCAACGAAATTTTCCAGTATATCGACGAAGCTTGTATTGATGACTACTTTCAGTGGTATCATCCACTTTATGAAAATCGTATGTGCCAATTTGGAGTTATACGAAATCCAAATTTTCAATTGTTAAAAAGTGCCACGCCCGTTTTTACAATTGCGCCCACTTCATGCGCAATTCAAGATCTAAAAGGTCTTTATTCGTGTACCAAATTTCATCACAATATCTGGTATGGTTTACGAGCTATGGCGTTATAAAAGTTAAAATTTAGGGCTGTGCCACGCCTCTTTAAGAGCCTTTGCAAACTTAAAGCCTATCTTAATTTTGTTCTCATCTTCACCAAACCAGCTAAAGGGTGTTTTTTTTAGAGGTTTGTTTTTCGAATAGAGATACAACTGGCATTTTATGGTCAAATCTGGCAACTCTAATGTCATTTATGTTCAGTTTGGTTTGCCATTTTATCATAAACAGGTTGACAAAAGAACAACGCTTGCAAATCGTGCAAATTTATTTCGAAAATAATGGTTCAGTTCGCGAAGTTTACCGCAAGCTCCGTCCATTTTATGGTCGACATAATCGTCCATCAGAGCAATTAATTCGGTTAACCATGGATCGTTTTCGCAGTACGTTTACTCTATGTGATAATACGCATCCGCAGAGACGTCGAACAGTGCGCACCGAAGAAACAATTGCCGCTGTAGAGCAAAATGTTGAAGAGGACCCGAATGAATCGATTCGCCACCGTGCACAGCAATTGGAGCTTTGTCCATCAACTTTATGGAAGATTTTGCGCAAAGATCTTGGCTTACCTTGGCGACCTTACAAGATCCAGCTTGTGCAAGAATTAAAGCCGCGAGACCATGCAATGCGTCGTGATTTTGGTGTATGGGCCGAAAATGAGATTGATCTCGATGCTGATTTTCATCGCAAAATTTTGTTCAGTGATGAGGCTCATTTTTGGTTGAATGGCTACGTCAACAAGCAAAATTGCCGCATTTGGAGTGAAGAGAATCCACATGAGACCCTTGAGACGCCATTACATCCACAAAAACTGACTGTTTGGTGTGCTCTATGGGCTGGTGTAGTCATTGGGCCATACTTCTTCCGAAATAATGCTGGAGAGTCAGTTACCGTTAATAGAGACCGGTATAGAGCCATGATAACCGACTATTTTGTTCCCGAATTGGATGGCATGAATGTGGATGAGTTGTGGTTCCAACAAGACGGCGCTACATGCCACACAGCGCACGTCACAATCGATTTATTGAAGGAAACATTCGATGAGCGCATAATTTCGCGGAATGGACCTGTCAATTGGCCACCAAGATCGTGTGATTTGACACCATTGGATTATTTTCTTTGGGGATATGTGAAGTCGCTCGTCTACGCCAACAAACCAGAAACGTTAGGGGACTTGGAAGCCAACATTCGTGGCGTTATTGCCGACATACGGCCCCATATGCTCGAAAAAGTGGTTCAAAATTGGACCTGTAGAATTGGCTTTATTAGAGCCAGCCGCGGCGGCCACATGCCCGAAATCATATTTAAACATTAATGGCATAAAATTATCCTTCCAATAAAGTCAAATTGATAGACATTAAAACGATTTTCTTCTGTTTTATTTCAATTCGAAGCTCTATACCTCTAAAAAAAACACCCTTTAGTTTCATCAAAATCGGAGCAACTTTTTTTCAAAATGTGCAGGGGTATATTTACATAGAGTATGGGCGGAAGGTGTGGCCGTGAACCGATTTCACTCATTTGACCTGTGTGCCAAATTTCATTCAATTAGCATACTTAGTTTCCCCGTAAACGTGATTTCAACAGACAGACAGACGGACATAGCTATATCGACTCAGGTGTTGACGCTGATCAAGAATATATATACTTTTCCATACCTGCCACGCCCCCTTCTATGCATTACAAACGGAATGACAAACTGAATATACCCTCTGTGTAGGCTATACAAATGGGTAACTATTGCAAATAGTCCAAATGCACTGGAAATGTGCCAAATATACTTAACATTCGTTCTTTGTACCGCATGTACTTAAAATTTGCCGAATACACTGACACATATATTTCACAACGCAAATTTACTGCAAAAGGCCATTATTGTATACACAATGCCCCGAACCATCTACCGTGTCGCTGCTTCAAAAGGACATCATTGTTCAGTCTCAAGCGGTGATGATAGTACACTATATTGGGTAAGCCCAACTTATATAATTTTCCTCAAGTTTCTAATATAAACAACTCATTGTTCTAACATATAACATAAATATATATATATATACAATTAACATATTATGTATAAATTATAATTTAACTGCACAAATATGAAAGTTAAAATGGTTCAACTTTTTACACACTCGTTGTTTGTTGAAAAGTTGCAAAAACAACGAGGCAAAAAATCAAGCTCACTTTGATTTCTTTTCGTTCGTTGTTCAAACATTGCCCCGTTTTTCGTTGAACCGCGTACGTGCAGCAACGAACATCGAACAACGTGCAAAATAACGAGAACATCGAACAACGTGCAAAACAACGAGAATGTTAATCCACCATAACATAGTGTTGTGCTAAGTTTTATTTTGCGAAAAAAATATCTATCGTCGGTAATATTCTATAAGTGTAAATATTTTTTTATAAATTTTTTTCCAAAACTTTTAAAAAACTCTTTTCTATGTCGCATTTTTGCATTGAATTAACGATGTGTGAAAGTTGTCAAATTTAAACTTAAGCTAAATGTTTTTCAGGTCGGCAGATTTCAGAATTTGGGTAGATCTTGATAAGCTTATGTCTATAAAGACCATTATACCAGAAAGTTTTTTTTTTTTATGTAAAATGAAACATAGTTACATTGACTGAAACTTAAATATAAAATAGTTTACGACATCCCCATAACAATCTATATGGTCACAAGTCCGAGTTATGCGCAGTTTTAGAAATATTGAGGTCCAAAAATTGAAAGTGCGATCGAATATATATGAGTTTCTTGCTTTTAAACTCCTATATTTTGAATAAATGTGAACCGTTTCATAAAATTTTTTCAAATTTCCTTTCGTAAAGTTAAAGAGAATCAAAGAATAATGATACCTGACATTTGCTAGTAAGCGGGAAAATTATGAATCCGACCCTCATCCTTTACTCTTAAATAAAAACCATTTATTGCGTGAAGTAACTTAAAAGCCATTTTCTTAACTCAAACCTCATTTATTTACTCAAAAGCCAACTATACAGCTTTTCTATACAAAATAAACTTTTTTGCAGCATTCAACATAACTCTTTCTTTCAAACTATTTTTTTTTTAATAAGCATCAGTTTTTTATTTTTTATTTAAACCACATCTTTTTAAACTTTTATATATTACGAGCATATTCATACTAAGGGATTACCTTGCCATGGGGCCACAAAGAAACAGCAGCAGCAGCTGTTCGTTGCGGTATTGTTCCGCTTTATAGATATGCAAAAAGATATCACAACGTGCTAACAGACAAATTCACTATTTCTACTAACTCTTTTTTTGTTGTTTTATCTATCTACATGCAGCAACAGCTGTAGTTTTCACTTTTTTCACCTTTTTTCTTTTTTTCTTTCTTTCATTTTTCATATCTTTTAATACATGCCCATTGTTTGGCTAATAATACGCATTCATTTATGGTTTTATGGTTATGAAAATGAGAAAACTTTATTATTTTGTTGCTGTGTGTAGTGGGACAAAATAGAAGATTCCAAACAATAAAAAAAAGCATCCTTTGTTTTAGAGTTTTTTTTAATAATTTTATTTGCATAGAATTACTATGATGAGCAAACTGTTAAATTTTTAAAATAAAAACGTATTATATGTTGAGTATACAGCCGTGCTCCCATTTACACTTAGTTTTGTGATTTGCGTTTTAATACAAATTGTACGATTTCATTTTTTGATGCTCCGGAATTCGTTAATTTTAGTTATCGATATGTTTCATTTTCACTCTGTTTTTGGCAAGGTATAACAGCTGTTCCTTCATTTACAAAGGTCAACTCTGTCAGACATATCGATAATTGTATTTATCATTTCACATATCGATCAAAAGCAAATCGCAACTTATGGTTTTGACAAATTTTTTTTTTAACATTAAAAATTGAGGTGTGGCCAGCAAATATTTACTTAAACAATGAAATCAACCTGAATTTTGTTTTTGAATACGCCAAAATTATTTTAAAACATTACAGAAGAACATAAAAAAAATTTTTGATTTTATTCTGTTGTTTATTTATACGAAAACGGCAATTTACTTTTCATTTCACCGACCCATCAGCTTCCGATTTGAGACCGGAAACATTTTGCGATTTACGAAAATCGGAGCACGTACATTTGCTATTTGAAAAGTAAATCGCAATATTTTTGCGTTTCCGAAAATGGGAGCACGACTGATAGTAACTTTTTAAGTAAGACAGTAAAATTTAATTAAAGTATTGAACGCATTCGTTAATTTTTGAAAAGTTTTGTTTTGTTCCAAATCTTTTAAGGATATGACATACAAAGCTGATGACAGAAATATTTCAGCTATATTTGATCAATTTGTTTTGAAAGTTCGCCTAAGTTAATTTATTTTTAAATCAAGGCTGAAAGAAACAAACAAACTAAATTTAAGAAAATGACTTCCTTGCTTTTTCCGGCTCCACGTTTGGTGAAAAATATCTGGTCACGTTAACCCTCTAACCGACAAGAGTGCCTCAAGGCATGCTTCGCAAAATTTGAAATTTATCGATAATTAATTATTATTTTTATTCAAACTGATAACGGTACCTTTAGAAACATATCTAGTGACCTTTGCTTTGTAGATTTGGGCGCACTTAACGTTTCGTTTTGCTTCTATTAACGGTTTGGTGTGAAAGGTCAGACTTTAGCACATGAAATCTTGTGCTTGAAATTTGAAATTTTTAAAACCAAATTACACCGATTTTTAGTTGTCCGATCTAAGTGAAAAATTTTTTATTGATAAGGTAAGGCTGTCTACTTTCTATTTATATACTGGTGAATGTGAAAAAAAGAATAAAATTTTGTTGACAACCTAAAGACTGAAGCGTGCCTCAGAGCACTGTTGCCGGTTCCAGTGTAAATTTATCGTCTCATTCCATTTAATTTTTTTTCACCTTTTCCTATGATTTTTTTCATTGTTTGTCGCCATTTATCAATTAATATTATAAAATCATGTAGAAATGGCATCTGACCGATGCTCAGATGTTTGAACTTATGGAATCAATACGCCTAGAAGTAGATTTCAGTAGTGAAAATGAAGAGAATGATCCAAATCGCGTACCAGAGGCTAATTGGCCCGAAGAATGCATCATGGATATGCAAAATAGGGACTCGTTTACTACAAATGAAGTGAATGGTTCCTTGAACAGTGCACTTGACGCACCTTCGGGACCATCCACATTGAATCCAATAATGGGAAACGAAAATGTTGTTGAAAATATTGAAACCGAAGAAACAGTGACTATAACAGCAAAAAAATTAGCGAAAAGACCCCGCTCTCCATTACCATTGACGGAAAGTACTGGTAGCTTCATTGGAGCAGGTAAGAGTTGAGAACTGCCAACTGGCTTCAAAATACATAATTGGATGTTGCGATGCGATGACTCGACTTTTTTATCATTTTGTTGATATGGCAACGACGATTGACTACATTTTGTATCGACGCATATGTACTGAAAAATATAACGCTGAAGAAGAAAAAGCTGAATCCAAGTTGATCCAGTTAACTGATTTTCGAGAAGAAATCGCAGCTGGTCTCGTGACATATACAACAAAACGTGGAGCTGGTCGTCCAAGCGATCGGCTAAGCACATCGCGTCCAGCACCTTCACAAGATCCACCTCCAGGCAGTTCAAAGGTTGGTATAAAAGCAAACATCCCGTTAATGACGTCCGTTACGACAACATCGGCCACTTTCCAATGTGGTTAGGTAAAGAAGGCGGCAAAAAATGGTGCAAACTATCCAAAAAATCACAAACACGGTGTGTTTGCTCAGAATGTGACCTGCATTTGTGCTGCTCAAATGCAAAAAACGGTTTTCATGACTACCATCATAAAAAATTAAACATATTCTTATAGTTTTCTCCTAACTTTCATAACATTTTTCAATAAAAACTAATGATAAATAAAAAAGTACACCTGACTTTTTGTTTGACCTAAGCCCGCAACAGTGCCCTGAGGCACTCTTCACCTTTTTTCACCTGGCTGTTACATCAAAACAATAATTGACTTGCTGATAATTTTTTTGAGTTTATTGGGCCATAATTATTGTAGAAAAATTTGTCTGCCAATTTTTTTTTAATTTTTAGGGATTGGCCGGTTAGAGGGTTAAGTTAGACCTACTGAGAAATCTGATGCAACGAACGTCAACCAGAAATAGCCAGAGGCTACAACAAACAAAATATGGAACATAGGATGTGGCGTTATTTTGGAAGGACGTTAAGGCAGAACTTAACAGTGTAAGCCCTCCAGTTAAGTCAATATCTGAGTGGAAGAAGTTTGAAAACAGAACCAAATTGTTGTAAAATCAAATCTTGTGAAAAAACATAGATAAACTTTTCAGGGATGGTACTTCAGTATTTTGGCTTATAAAAGCCGAAATCGATGATGGAGTATTTGCGAATCGATGTTTTCTTGGAAAGTATATTTTTTTAACTTTTACCACATAGAAACCGTTCAGGCCTTCATTTATTCAGATTTGCATTTTTTTTGTCATCTACTAGTACACAACTACCTAAAAATAATATAAAAGCTAATTTGGATTGTGTTGGTTTGTTTATATTCATTAATGAATTTTTTTGTTTTACTTACGAGTTTTTTTTAACACAATTTGAAATTTTTTTTTTTAAGCAATAATATGGGTCAAAAAATTTTATCGAATTTTT
This sequence comes from Meiosimyza decipiens, assembly GCA_963680825.1. Classification (NCBI taxonomy): domain Eukaryota; kingdom Metazoa; phylum Arthropoda; class Insecta; order Diptera; family Lauxaniidae; genus Meiosimyza; species Meiosimyza decipiens. Next base: position 57,488,596 of record OY804260.1, read on the forward strand.
TTATATCTTCTACATCAGTGCTCCGCAACCTTTTCTTACCTATGACACACCAAAATTTTTTTCGGAATAACGCGGCACACCAAAAGCTAAGATATATAGATATTTAATTGATACAAATTTTTACAATAATTTTCAATTTTTATTTTGTAAAGTATACTTACATTTAAATATACATCATATGAGAAATTTCAAAACTCAGTCAAATAAAAAAACAGTTAAAAAATTGGCTACTAGCCCGCCCAAGAAACTGTACAACTAAGTGGGAAACTAAAAATGACCGCAAACAAATTATATATTGTTTGATTTTTATGTTTTCTTTTTAATACTTTTAAAGGCTATGAATTTTTATTTAATCATACGCTAACTAAGCTAATGTGACACCTGAACACAAAAGTTTTATATTTGGCTCGATTTTTGACAGCACGACCCGAAGTTCACTATCAAGACCTTTTAAGCACGAACGCTTTTAATTTTTGATTAATACAAGCGATGAAAAACTGTTGTTATGTTGTTGAAAATGGAAGTAGTGTTAAGATTGCTAAGTTGGAAATATGAGAAAATTCCTTTTTGACGTAAATCCAGAAAACATCTAATGAAACTTCGGAGAAGTAAAGTTTTAGCGACATGTCATTGCTTAAATCTGTAAATTCCTCTCGAATTTGCAGAGGCAGTGCTTCCGTAGAAATTATTGCATTGGTTGCAAAAGGATTCCGAATCCAATCATATTGCTCCGTATTAATGCAATAAAAATACTGATCAAGTTTCTGTTGGATCTTCTTTAAATGTTGTAGGGCTAAATCCAAAATCAATTGCTTGTTTTTAATTGTACTATGGTTGGTTCTTCGGTACATTTCCATACATCCTTTTTGTAACTCTTTCTGCCAAAGTTCAAAGAGGCTACAGCGCTATTAACATTTTTGGCAGAACAAGAACGCGAGTGTAAGCAAAATATTTTTAGAAAAAAAAGGCAATTATAATCAGCAGCTCGTGAGTGTTCGAATACTTACTTTGGTTAAAACGCATTGTAAGGGTATAAAACTTCAGCAATGCTTATATGGGTAATTTATTTTTTGTTTATGACTAGTTTGGTGCGATCACGGGCGGGGGGGGGGGGGGGTACAAAGCTTACGTCGAGTTTTTAACAATTGGCATTAGGCGCTAAAAGTGCTTTAGAAATTTTATAATGTAATTTTTTTTTTCATACTAAAATATAAAAAAAACTGAATTTGACCGCGGCACACCTGTATCCAGCTCACGGCAGACCAGTGTGCCGCGGCACACCGGTTGCGGAGCTCTGTTCTACATGATAGACCAATCACTGAAAAAAGTTTCAGCCTATTTAAAAAACATGAGGGTAAGTTTAGGCCCATTATAGATGGAATGACCCCAATGTTTTGAACACTATTGTGCAATACTATTTGTTTTTTAGGTTTGGTGCGACCAAAAACAGTACGTTCGTGCAATAGTTCTAGCAAATGCCAAAAATAAGAAAGGACCTTATAGAGCAGACATTAGTATATAGAAAATAACAAAGGATGAGGAATGAAACCCTGGGCTAATTACAAAGTAAAGTATATTTTACCGAATTTGGAGAAATCTGAGAGATAAAGAATGACTAAATAGTCATGGTCATAATGGATTCGAATGTCATCAGTAATTTTGATCACAGCAGTCTGTGATATTGAGATAGTTATTTTGTCTGTTATAATTCTCAATCGCAAACGGGACAACCGTGGCAATTTTTCACACATCAGAAAAACAGGAACAGGTAAATCAGTTATTAATACATAGGCACAATGATAAACAAGTGCCCGTGTTTGACAAAATAAAAACATTTTTTTTTGGCAGAATTCATTTTATTTTTTAAGATACACTTAGTCCAGCGTTATTCCAACTTTTTCAAGTCGTCCAAATAATACGATTTGTCGAACTCTAAGGAATATGATTCTATTTTAGTGATGACCACCTCATTAGATGTGAATTTCTTTCACCCGAGCCATTTTTCATGTTTAGAAAGAGAAAAAAGTCGCAGAGGACTAATTTTGCTGTGACAATGCAGGGCGATTAAGCAAGTGCTTTGGTCGTGGTGAAACATCATTTTTTTTCTGTACCAAACGCGTTCGGTTCTTCTAGAACTCTTCATTAAATCTGTCCAATAATTTTACTATAAAAAATTTATAAATTCGAAAATTCACAGACACCCTTATTTTCACTCACAAACTTAACATGTAGTCCAATAAGGGATTGTTTTGAAACTTTTTTAAAACTACTTAGTTTGCTCAATAGAAGATAGTGGGAAATTAATCGGAAGTGTTGGAGCTATCAGGTTGACTCATTGAAAAAAATAGTTCAAAAAATATAGCGAAAAGTATATACATATATTTTTTTTCAATGTAACTAACCACATAAAAGAGTGCTCTGACGTCACATGCATTTTGTACATTTAATCAGGCGCCTTAATTCCACTTGCTCTGATTGAGTTTTATATGCAAACGCCTACATCTGAAAACAAAAAGCAAACAAATGCTTGACGCCAAGCCACCCGCATTTATTTTACTTTAATTATGTCACTTACTGTACGAGTAGGCTTCAATGCCTAAAACTATGCTATGTTTTGCTTTCGGCAATAATTTTGCAACAGCTGCTATTATAATATTGTTTAATTAATGACTTATTTGGATATAATTTATTAGACGATATATTATTACATAAATGGCATATATAGTGTGTAATAGCCTGGCTAACAATATTTCTGCTATTTAATTTGATTTTCTTTTTATAAGTTAGTTACATCGTTTAAATTGTTTTTTAATGCACTGCTAACTTTGTTTTCTTGCGCCACTTTGCGAAAATTAATTAATGAAAATTAATGACTTTTGTCGCTTGTAAGTATTTTTGGTGTAAATTGTTTTTGGTATTTTTTATGTAACTGCTATTATGATATGTTACACTTGTGGTCATAACTTTGGCATCCTATGTTTAAGTGACGGACATCATTCATACGAGCATTATTTTAATGAAGTTTTCGGCTTGGGATTTTGAAATTTAATTAATTATTGTAGCTTAAGGCTGAAATATTTAGTTTTAAAAAATAATTTTACAAAAGACACAAATCTGCAAAGTATTTCATTCTCATTAACGAATTTATTTTTTCTTTTCTTTTCAGGTAAGTGTAAACAATTTCGCAATTATTTATTGTAATTAAAATGAGTAAGTAATATCACAGATTGCCTTTGCAAACAGCTAAGTAAGTTACCTTGTTTGTCTTAATTTGTTTTTATTATAAATATGAAAGTATGGATGTTCCTTCCTTAGTCACGACTTAACGTCTAAACGAATTTGAATTAAACTTGTTTGATAGATGGTTTATGTCCTGGATTAGAACACAAGCTACTATTTATGCCAAAAAATTCATAGCTACTTAAGATCCAAAGAAATTAATGACTTCAAACAAAGTGAACAAGTTTTTTTGCTGTTTTCTGCAATTAAAAGCTGTCATAGCAGGACATTCGCATTCAGGCAAAGGTTACAGCGATAGAAGAGGTAACATCCTGGCTGAAGGTGAATGTCGTATCCAAAAAAGTTATAAACATTAATTCAGATAGTCAGGCTATCAAATCTCTGGAATCAGTCTTTCTTAACTCACTAGTGGCCCAACAATGCCGCTCGTCTCTAAATGAAATGGCTCAGCACTTCAACATTCACCTCATCTGGTTGCCTGGGCATAGAAACATTGATGGCAATTATAAAGCTAATAAACTTGTTAGGAAAGGGACTGCTGCTCAAATTCTCCAAGAAAAGGAAGGTGTTGGCATACCACATGCTACCTGCAAGTTGCTGCTTAAAGTATACATAGTAAAAAATGGTAACAGATGGACTCAAGTGTCCATTTGCAATATAACTAGGAAAATCTGGCCGAAATGGCATGCTAAGCGTTCTTCAGAACTAATATCCCGCACTAGACATAGTGCCCCGTCAGTTTTTTTGCAGTCATAACTGGCCACTGCCTTACCGGAAGACATGCAGAGAGATTAGGTGTTAGTTCTATTGACTTTTGTAAAAGCTGTGGAGATGTGAAGGAGGGGGAAATCATTAAAAATTTTCTCTGCTTCTGCCCCGCACTTGCTGGAAAACGCCACTAAACGCTTGGTTCGTTTTTATTTGATGACCTGGATGACCTAATATATGTCAGCTATATAGTTCTACTACGAAATCTGGTTGGTTCAATGAGAAGGTATAGTCAGACCTCCTGTGGTATCGCAATGGATCAATGAGTCGGTTCGTAACTGACTGCCACTCCTACCTTACCGAACCTTACCTAAGACATTCGCATGCAAACACAACAAACCGGTTTATTACAAGTTAATAGTGTGTGCATGTGCGTTTTGATTTTTCTAAGGATTCGGGTTTTTTTTTTTAAGAAAAGCAGAGCTCTATAAAAATACAAATTATCTCAATTATTGTTATTGCAATGCAATGAATGAGCTTTACAGGGAGGGCGAATCCAGACACATCGGCATATATGAGATCCCTTATTGTATTATCGATTGCAGCTTTATAGTCGACGAATCGATCTGCCTTTCTCGGCTCCTCTGCAGGAGTTGGCTTTGTGTGAATATTTGGTTAATGGTGGATTTGTCAGGTCTAAAGCCAGGCTGATAAAGTCCAATGAGCTTGTTAACGATGGGCTTCAATCTTACGCACAGTACGCTTGACAGATGCGATACAGTACGCCGATACTAAGTAGCAGAGCTGTGAAAGAGTGCATTGATTTTCAGTTGAAATCAATTGAAGTCACTGCCAAAAATGCAGCATTCTGAGTGCAGCTATTTAAAAATGAAGTCGCCTGTAGACTGCCATGCCATAAGTCTGCAGTCTTTTCCATCGTAAAGAATACAATTATTCTGGCAAAGTCACATTTTGGATTGGAATCATGATGGGAAGACTTGTGATTGCATTGAAGTCACTTCAAATTACTTTGAAGAAATTACGATAGAAAAGGCTGCAAAATTATGACATTGAAGTCTAAAGACGACTTCATTCACAGCTCTACTAAGTAGGCTTATCCCTTCGTAGTTGACGCAGATTGTGAGATCATCTTTCTCGAGGATTGGACAAAGCAAGCTAAGTTTCCAGTCGCTGGGCATGCTTTCATCTGACCATATTCTGCCGGATGGAGTGTATGCATACCTTTTGCAAGCTCTTCAACTCGTGTCTTCAATAGCTCTGCCGGCAGTCCATTCGCACTTGCGGCTTTGTTGTTCTTCAGCCAGGCAATAGCTCTCAAAACTTCTTCATAGTCGGGCGGCGGAATATCAACACCGTCATCAGCAACCGGGTTGATGGTATCAAATTCTCTATCGGTTGAATTGTTAACGTCGTCGCTAGTCAGTAGGCTCGAGAAACAATTCTTCCATATTGTCAGCATGCTCTGAACCAGATTTCCGTTTTTTTCCCTGCACCGGTATTGAAACCATTAGTGAGGCGCTTTATTGTTTCGAAATGTTTTCTGGTCTCATTATTATTATACACATGCAACCCTTATATTGGAAAAAAATTTTCCAGACTGTGCGAAATCGAAATATATGCGCCAAATATAGCATAAAAAATCTAAATGTAAATTTTATTTTAATGATTTTATTTACTTAGTACCTCTAAGGGCACTGACCAAATTATCCTTCGACTAAAGTTAGATCGTTCGACTAAAGTAACGTTGTTATATAGTAAAGTTTTATTTTAATTTCAAAGCTTAAAATAATGGACTTGTTTTTATGCATATTTGCAACATTTCGTCAGTAGTTACGTAACATTGTTGCACAATCTCCTTACCCCTCGATGATGATTTTAAGCACTTAGTTTCACAAACAAATAGCTATTTGAAATTTTGCTACTTCTTTAACAACTTTTTTTTTTTGTAGCTTCCACACGTTTCTAGTTAGTAAACTAACAATAACAGACTCGGAAGCACTAAGTAGATGTGCAACATTTTGAAAAAAAGATAGAAAAATAAAAGGCAAACTAATAAGTAGTAGTAAAAGTAGGAAGCACTCATTCGCACTTCGCTAAAGTATCTATGTGAGCCCAGAAGAGTAGCATCTGCTAAACATCCAAGTAGCTGCAGTAGAAGTCGGTCGTTTTAGTAGCGTAATACTGCAATGTAATGCGTTGCATGAGTAACGCAGCGTAAACACTTTTGAGTGATGATGCACATTTTTCATATGCACGCATACAAATGCAGCGGTCTGTCTGTCTATACATACACACGTCTTGTGCACATGCACATTTTCATATTTACAGCTGCTTAGTTTCAAGTAGCGATTAAATTTTGAGGTTTTACACTTTTGAAGGTAAAATACAAATTATAAACAAACAAATAAAAACTAACAGAAAATATCCAGAGAGAAACAGCAACAACATGACGGAAATATATTATTATGTACAAAATTTTGGTATATTTTGCAACCATGTAATTATTTACACTGCCAAGTATGTGTTTACGTTTTTGTTTTTATGTATGTACATACTCGTATACGATCCCAGTAGGAAATTATGTTTTGATGTCAGCAATGAATTTTCTTAAGAAATTCTTGCAATTACCCGTTGACACAAAGAAATTCATTTCAAAAATTCTTGTTTGTAGGCAAGAAGAGAAAAACGAAAGCTTCAAGTAACTCTCTTTCGTGCTGTTCATTCGCTGATATTAAGCTTTGACCTTACGTTTGTTATGACGGGTTGACGATGTAATTGTTTTAATATTTACAAGCACAAAGAAATTTTAATATTTGTGTGTAAGCAAAAAAAAAAATTCAAATAAGAGAATATACAATAATTTCTTCCACATATTTTCCGAGTGTAAACCAGCACAAAAATGACCTTATTCCTTGAAAACTGAAACTAAAAATGGGCTAAACCTTAAATTAATCCACTGGCTTTGGCATCCAAAAATATTAAACTTTAGAGCTTTGCTATATATCAAAAAAGAACCGAAATTTCAATTCGAATTATCAGTATATGACAGCATTACTCTATCATGCAAGGATTTTGAGCTTCTTAACACTAAATGGAGCGTCCATTAATTCAGACCTTTTTAGAGGGCTTGGCAAAGCTATATGGCGGATAAGGGCAACGAACCCCGTGTTTCATAGTTTTATTTCTTGTTTCTCACTGATATCCAAACTGTTAAAAATGCCATATGTGACCAACTTAGCGAAACTCAGGGAAAACAGCAAACTTTAAGACAAAAAAGCGGCTATAATTGTGTCTCGTAACTTATGGACCCTAAGTGTTGAAAATGTAATTCATTTGTCAATGACCTTTAATATTTTAGTCTGCACACAATCGTATTGAAAGTTAATATTTCTTATGATCAATGCTGAATTCAAATTCAAAAATTGTTTGCTAATTCCTTTGCAGGAGGAAATAAAATGTTTGACTGATACTTTTAGCAATGATGTGTTCTTATGAGTTAAATGTCTCGAAATCTTGACTTGAAACATTAATTTCTTAAATTCAAATTGTACAGAAACTCAAAGTACATCGATTGTTGGTAGACTTCAATTGGTGATTTGCGCAAGATGTACCCGTTCCATTTACATTTTCCACCTTCAATTTGTATGAAACTCTGATCTTGTCTGCACCTGATAAGTCTGATAAGCAATGCGACATCTCAGAGATAAAATTTTGAGTTTCATAATTGTCGACAGGAATCAAAATAGTCATGCTGTTTGTTTTGTTAAGTCAATAATCAGAACTTTCATATAAAATGGAGTGTTAGGTGAAAACTGACTGCGGGTTCGGAGACCCTAGACTTTGTTCGAACAAAAAATGTGTTTGGGACAGAATGTTAAAACATCAGATCAAAAGCTTACGTGAAAGTATTGATTAATACAAACTTGGTTTTTGTAAAGAAAGTCCTTCAGCGCTATTAAAAAAGATTCGTAACAATAGATGGCCTTGATGGACATCCGATGGTCCTGATAGTTTCCCTGTATGTAAAACTCCACATTTGAAACCTTAGTTGATAATAATAATCTTGGGTGCACCACGTCTGTTCAGTGCATTTCAAAGAGAAATGCTGTCACTTTAAAAAAAATCGACGTGTTTGTTGTTATGAGCCACAAGTGGCACATTTTTCATATTTTGCCCATCGCTGCTTTAGTTCATAAGTCTTATATATCGAGATTTGCTACTCTTTTATCTGCTCCATAGCAATGCTTAATTAAGGAGTTTATTTGGTCAATATACGAACTTTCCTGATGTAAACCTGCTTGTTGCTTCCGAATAAGTGGCTGTAGTTTCCCACTGATTTTAGTCAGAGAATTTTTGTCAGGATCTTGGATAGGAGTATTGACTTCATGATACACTTATAAAGGGTGTTTTTTTTAGAGGTTTGTTTTTCGAATAGAGATAAAACTGGCATTTTATGGTCAAATCTGGCAACTCTAATGTCATTTATGTTCAGTTTGGTTTGCCATTTCATCATGAACAGGTTGACAAAAGAACAACGCTTGCAAATTGGGCAAATTTATTTCGAAAATAATTGTTCAGTTCGCGAAGTTTACCGCAAGCTCCGTCCATTTTATGGTCGACATAATCGTCCATCAGAGCAATTAATTCGGTTAACCATGGATCGTTTTCGCACTACGTTCACTCTATGTGATAATACGCATCCGCAGAGACGTCGAACAGTGCGCACCGAAGAAACAATTGTCGCTGTAGAGCAAAATGTTGAAGAGGACCCGAATGAATCGATTCGCCACCGTGCACAGCAATTGGAGCTTTGTCCATCAACTTTATGGAAGATTTTGCGCAAAGATCTTGGCTTGCGACCTTACAAGATCCAGCTTGTGCAAGAATTAAAGCCGCGAGACCATGCAATGCGTCGTGATTTTGGTGTATGGGCCGAAAATGAGATTGATCTCGATGCTGATTTTCATCGCAAAATTTTGTTCAGTGATGAGGCTCATTTTTGGTTGAATGGCTGCGTCAACAAGCAAAATTGCCGCATTTGGAGTGAAGAGACCCTTGAGACGCCATTACATCCACAAAAACTGACTGTTTGGTGTGCTCTATGAGCTGGTGGAGTCATTGGGCCATACTTCTTCCGAAATAATGCTGGAGAGTCAGTTACCGTTAATGGAGACCGGTATAGAGCCATGATAACCGACTATTTTGTTCCCGAATTGGATGGCATGAATGTGGATGAGTTGTGGTTTCAACAAGACGGTGCTACATGCCACACAGCGCACATCACAATCGATTTATTGAAGAAAACATTCGATGAGCGCATAATTTCGCGGAATGGACCTGTCAATTGGCCACCAAGATCGTGTGATTTGACACCATTGGATTATTTTCTTTGGGGATATGTGAAGTCGCTCGTCTACGCCAACAAACCAGAAACGTTAGGGGACTTGGAAGCCAACATTCGTGGCGTTATTGCCGACATACGGCCCCATATGCTCGAAAAAGTGGTTCAAAGTTGGACCTGTAGAATTGGCTTTATTCGAGCCAGCCGCGGCGGCCACATGCCCAAAATCATATTTAAACATTAATGGCATAAAATTATCCTTCCAATAAAGCCAAACTAATGGACATTAAAACGATTTTCTTGTGTTTTATTTCAATTCGAAGCTCTATACCTCTAAAAAAAAACACCCTTTAGTACCATCATAGCGCTAAGTCATCCTTGTTCAAATCTTCTGGTATGCGTTATTCTTGCTTTATTTAAATATTTGTATTGCGTGAAAAATTAAATACTTAAAACTGCCTTCTAACTTTTCTTTAGGACTTAAACTTATTAATCTTATTTTCCTGGGTAGTCGTTATCAAATAATGGAGCTTTTTTGCAAAAATTTTGGTTTTAGTAAAGCCAAAAACTCTTTGAAAATAAATGTGACTCGTTACGTACAAATTTGATGAATTTCACTTGAAAAAGCTATAAGTAAGTGAAAATAACTAGTTCATGTTAATGGTAGAAACATTACTCTTATTTCTCGCAGGGATATTAAGATGCTTAGATAAAAGCCACATCAAAGTTGTTATTGTCATAATTTGGCACAATTGGTCATGTGGTATTGCAAGTATGTCGTTTGTTTGCATTTGTGCGGGCAATATACTGCACATAACTACTCAAAAAGCTCACATTTTAGAAGCTTTTGGTTTTTTTTTTTGGTTTTTTTTTTATGTAACAATAATCTTTATATTTCCTTTGTGTTATTTTTGAAAAACCACAAAAAAGAAATTCAAAGAAAAAGTAGGCCTGTAAAAACTTTCAGCTAAAACCATTAATCAAGACTCTGCGGTCTTGCTTTCGCACAAAAGTTAAGGGAAAAAGCCAGTAGGACGCTTATCACAAAAATATTTATCAAGTTTATGCCATGGCTGAATTCAATTCATTGTCAGCTTTGTAAATAAAATAAACATTTGCACAAAGCAAATATCAAGTGCAAACATAAATGTCAAATAAATCTTAATAAAAAAATTACGGCTAAAATTATTTCTTACTTTTCTACTAGAGATCTTTTAGACTTCATTGCAAAAGCGTTTACTTGTGACCGCATGAATTTTTTTATTTTTTTTTTTTTTTTGCAAATCTAAATAAATAAAATGTTTACATTAATGTATTCATTACAAAATATTTATCCAAGAACGATTTTTTTCATTTTTTTATATATGTAACTACGTATCTGCCAGTGTCGTATCTATGCAACAAATATCAATTGCATTCTTATCTGTAAGCTGCATTGAACTGCATACGTATGCAAATTAGAGAAAAGTGCATGGGGTCTGTAACGTAATAAAATGTAAGCGTTCATCATTCAAATAGCTAAATGTGTCTTCTCATTGAAAGTTTGTGAGCCCAATTGTTGCCGAGACACGATACTCGTACCGTAATTGCAACTATTTAGAAAGTAATTTTTTTTAATTTTGATACTCGTTGAATTTTCAATTGAATTTAGTGAAATGGCAGCTTGTTACTATTTTAGCTGCAAGAATGTTAAAAGCGAAAGTAATTGAATTAATTTAATGTATCGCTTAAAAATATCAAATGATTGTACGGTCCCCAAGTTCTAGTGGATATTAAATCTAAACTTAAGTTTGAAATGCAACCATAATAGTAATAAAAAAACAAAATGCTTTTTTGTAGGAAAAACCTGATATAAAACGAGCTACGCTTCCAAAAATAAAAATCACGCTATCATGTTGCCCTATCTCAGTTTCTATCCTATCCTTAGAGTTTAATGTACATCTCTCTATACCAAATTTCATCCAAATCAGTCGATTAGTTTAGCTAAGAGGGCTTGGCGTAACTCACTTAAAAACAAATACCTTTCCTAAAGGTTCAATCTATCTTTTGAAAATTTCATCAAAATCAGTCCATTAATTGAGCAGTACAAACGTTTTTACCAGTTAGGAGCGTGGCACTTCCCACTCAACAACTAACTTTAAATCCGTCTCCATACCAAATTTCAACGAAATCGGTGTAGCGGCTCAGCCGTTGTATCGTTCTTTCCCATTAAGGGGAGCTACACTCCACGGCTCAGCCATAACATCGCTCTTTCCCATTAAGGAGAACCACACGCCTTTAAAGAACTTAAAGTCTTAATATCCTTTCTGAAGTTTCAATCTAAATCTAAGCCAAATTTCATCGAAATCAGTCCATTAGTTTAGCCGTGGAAACGTATATTCCTGGCACCGCCTACTAAAATTTCAAACTAAGCGATTATGTTGTGTTATGGCACTTATGGGCCGGGGTTCCAAAAACTGCAAGATAGAGCTCAGCGACGTGTGATAAAGTTAATAGAGGATATGGATATCGTCTTCTCTTCTCTTCTCTTGAGCACCGTCTTAACGTTGGGTATTTAACCTTATTTTATAGTTATTACAATGAGATGTGCTCTAGAGAAATTTATGAGCTGGTCCGCTCAGTCCGGGTATTCTCACGTACCACTCGAGTGTCCCAGAAGCCCCAACCCTTTTCCTTCACTTCGGTGTTTGATAGATCGTCGCATTATTTTTTTTGCTCGTATCATTAAGTTGTGGAATATTTTTCCTGACCGCTCTGACATCAATAGTTTGAAAAAAAAAATATATTCACCGACACTACTATGCTCATTCACCTTCCCACTAACCTATCTTCTTTTTTTTACAAATCAACATGGTGCATACCATTTATGGGAGCTATCCCCTGATATGTTATCGGCTTAAGTGGTGTGGAAGCCACGATTTATAGAGTCCAGAGCTCTATTAAGAACATCGTCCAAAAACAAGATTTGCTGATAGCTAACAACTTTTGCGCACACCTCAGACAGACAGACTCAAAAGGATCACAAATTTTCCCGTATCTCAACATTTGAAACCTCGTACTGAGGCTTGATGAATTTTATCTGTTCCGCGATAATACAAAGGGTATTAATTTGATCAATACATGATCTGGTCACTCTAACCTAAACAATTTTTATCTAATTCAAAAGATGTCCCATGAACCATTTACATACTACGAACATACATCAATTGTATTCCACAACCCGCAGCAAATCTGCTTCTGTATGTTGAATGACCCCGTTACACAAATCTTAAAAAATATCGCCTGGTCTACTGCGTACATTTGAGTAAAAATAAAGTACATAGTGTACATACCGCCTTACAATAATCACTGTGCTATTGTGTTGGACTACGCCCGATTAATGCGCGCCGGTCGATGCTCATGGTGACGCGCGCAATATCTGAGATTCGCGTGTTGCTGATTATTTTTAGAACTGACCCACTGACTTTGTAGGTTTTGCAATTTTTTTTTTGTAAAACAACAACAAAAAACAAATTTTCCAATGGAACATTTTGCGTTGAGTTCATTTATTTGATTATTATTGCGTTTTTGAAGGGCATACATAGCTGAATTAAAATTTGTTCATGGAAAATCAAGAAGTAAATGAAGAATATCCAATTTAAGCGCAATAAATAAATTTATAACAAAAGTACGAAAACATGATTTTAGGATAATTTAATTATTAACGTGACAGAAACAAAATTATGCAACTTTCAAAAATCAAACTGCGATAAAATACGTAAACCCAGGCATTTTTTGGCAGAAAAATCATAGTCTTAGTGATGTAAAGTAGTGGGAATTTGTTTGTAGGAAACTTTTTAATATGAAATTTGTTGTTTATAAAATCAGAAATTGTGATGTAATTTAAAATACTAGAGTTCGCGCACTGTTTGAAATTGAACCATTATAGTGACAATATAAAACAGTGCTGTACTATTTTACCTGATTAAATGTCATCGCTCTCAAAATTTAAAAATCATTACATTATATTGTCCTATCCCTTCCTTAGGGTTTAATCTATCTTCATACAGAATCTCATCAAAATCGTTCCATTAGTTTAGCTGTGAAAACATATTTTAGTGCCAGGGGCGTGGCACTTCCCAATTTATGAACAAATACCTTTACTTAGTGCTCAGTCTATCTCCAAATTTCATCAAAATTTCTCCATTAGTATAGCGCTAAAATATATTTTCTAGTAAGGGGCGTGTCACCGCCTAATATCTTGTTCAATCCGTATCCATACCAAATTTCATCAAAATTGTTCCATTAGTATAGTTGTTGAAGATATTTTCTTATTAGGGGCGTGTCACCGCCCATTAAAAAAAATTTATGAAGCCATAACTCCACTGTAATTTATTAGTAACTAGCATTACCCTGTGCGCTTCGCTTCACCTTAAACTGAAAATTTCTCCATAATTGTTAAAGTGATCTTTGTGAAAATGCTATTTTAAAAATATTTTTGTGTGAGGCCACCCTAAATAGAAGTTTTGTAGTCTAAGCTGTGCCTCATAATACAACAGTAGATTCGGTGTGAATCGTTTAGCCGCCGAAATGATATTTTAAAAATATTCTTAGATGAGGGTCACCCTAAATTAAAGTTTGTATAGTCTTCGCTATGCCTCTTAATATAAAAGACACGTGGTGTAAATTCCATGTGAATCGATTGAGCGACTTTTGTAAAAATGGATTTTTAAAATTTTTTTTGTGTGAGTGCCACCCTAAACAAAAGTTTAGCCAAAGCAATACCTTTTTATGTAAATGCTACGTGGTGTTAATTCAGTGTGAATCGATTAACCATTCTTCGTGAAAATTATATTTGAAAACTATTTTTGTCTTAGGGCCACCCTAAATATGCACCTTAATAAAAGTTTTATTGCCTTTTAATATGAAAGCTACGCTATTTTAAAAATATTTTTCTATGAGGGCCACTCTAAATAAAAGTTTTATAACCTATAACACTCGCCTGATCGATACTAACATACTATAAAAATTTCATAAAAATCGGCCGTATAGGTTTTGCGTCCATAAGAGACAGACAGACAGACAAAAACTGAGTTTTATGTAGTAAATAATGGTGTTCACATTCGTAAATTTACAATCCAAAAGTTTTTAGAAAAATTCTTATATACCATAGAACCCGAATTCCACTGTATTTTATAAGGTTGTTTGTTAATCCTTTCGTATAATCTGAAAAAAAAGAAAATAAAAAACGGCGTGAATCACTCCTTTTGGTTTGGAGACATGTGTACGGACTTTGAACTTTTATTCATTTTTTTCCCATACAAAATTGTGAGTCATTATTCGAGCATCTTTTGTATTTTATTATCTCATAAGCTATCGTTCCAAGGTTGAGAGCGCAATGGTTTTTTTTTTTCAATTAAAGTATGATCTTATATGCGGTCAACCGATTAAGTGCGATACTTAAGTTTGACAAATTACGACTCATGCCGTAGAGCATCCATATTATTTGAAATTGGCAACGCCTTCTTACAGAAATTTGAAAACGTTCATACTGGCCTGAATCTTCTTACTTTATCCTAAGCTATTTTCTTGAAAAGCTTTATGCAAATCGTTGGTGGCGCAACCCCCACTTATACAGCTGTCCCGCCTGTGTTAGGTTCATTGCTATAACTTGTTGATTGCCGAGATGTATTTAATACAAATGTTAAGATTTTGACAGTGCCAAGCTCTATAAAATCGAAACCTTATTAATCTGATGTCTTCCGAAGTTTTCTCAAATCGGTCGACCCGTCAATGCTTAGATGATGATTTGGGTCGTTTTTCAACTTTTCGATTTTATTTTTCAAAAAAAAAAAATTCCTTAGACTTCAAAGCTTCGCCTAGAAAACTGAGTAGTAATATCTTGCTTGGACTTGAAATGAACTCAAGTCTGGTTAAAAAAACCAAGCCAAAAATTAAAATCACCACAGGAGTACCCAGTGATTGGCGCATTTGGCTCTTAAGCTGGTTTTTTTTTTCGGCATCCACTTTCGAAGTCACCGAAAATGCTTATAAAGTGTAACTTCTCATGGAAGCCTTCTCAATTATCGCCGTTCGGATGCTGTATTAAACTGTAGGTTCCACCATTCTGTATACGGTAAGACGATGTTCAATGCTAAATTTTGTGTAAGAAACTTAGAAAATTTAAATTAAAATTTTAAAGATAAAAAATAAATAGGCTCTAGTTTCATTATATAGGGTGATCCAATAAGAGCTTCCTACTTGTTGTTGTAAGGCCCATAAACCGAAATTAAAACGTAAACCAACATCAGCGTACATCAATTCTTGTACGAGCTGTATTTTATAAGCCTTCAGACCAAGATAACGCCTCCAAATACGCCACAATAATCCATGAGAGATGTCCAAAGCCTGATGCCGGCGACGAATCGATTGTGCACTCTCTCTGCTACTGCAGAAATATTCTCAAAATTACGGGCTGTATGCACTTTGGTTGAATGATGAATGTCCAATAGTGTAAAATTGGTTGGCAATTTGGTGATGGTGTTACGAATAGTGCGCTCAGTTGAACTCTATACATTCTCTAACTGATGACTGAATCTGGTAGTAAGTTTCCACAATTAATAAACGTTGTTTGAGTCTATTTATGATTGAGTCGTATTGAATACTGAACACAAACGTCATATGGACAAGCCATTTGACACATGACCCAGTTGGAAATGGGACCTCGTATTGGATCACCCTTTAGATGTATTTCTCTATTTTTATAAAATATTTGAGAAAGTACTGTCTTTAAAGGAAACACTTAAAATGTGAACAAAAAGTTTCGCTCAGCTTTTGTTTCGTAGACATTTGATAATTCGTATATATCCTCTACAAAGAACCTCGCTTTATTTGCTATTGAAGGTATTTTCAAACAAATGCTCCCATTTTTTGCAGAGAGATATTTTTTGGAATCCTGAACAAAAGTGTGAACGAGCACGACAAAATCCATTAACAGGATTTTGAGTTGTTGGCCAATTGAGGTCTTATATCACGTACACTGGCATATTAGGTTATCATTTTCAAGTATCAAAATCTCGAGAACCAAGCGAGATATTGAATTTTTTTTTAAAGTTTTCGATTTATTTTGACATGTTCTATCGAAATCCATCGACAGATTGCGGCGCCACGGAGATCGTAATAGTGCCTTTGGGGAGATTTGTTACTCGCTCTAAGAACAAAAAAATATTAGTAAAAAAGATTTAATAAAAAATTTGTGATTACTATAAAGTTTTAAATTGAAACTTTTAATTTCTGGAAAATCTGGGACGATGTCCCCCTCAGCAGTGAAATGCGAACCTGGCTTAATGGAATAAATTAACTAAACGAAATCATTAAGAACTATTTTCGCTAAAAAAATGCGTAATATCCAACAGAAAACTTATCTTTTTTAACAACAAACTGCAATTAATGAACAAAGCTGTGTAGAGGAAAACAAAATAATTTAACGATTGCTATTAGAAAGAGAAAAAACAGAAAAAACTATCAAATTAACTAACTTGAACGCAGAGTACGATACAAAAATGGAGCAAAGACCAAAACAAAAACATGCTCTATTCCAAGCAGATTTGTGCCATGGACGCGATAAAAATGCGTGTAAAGCTTTTGGCTTTTAATTGGAAAACTTTACTGTGATAAAGTTAAGCAGGAATAAAAAACAAAGTTTCAACTAAAAGAAGCTGTCTTTTTGTTGCAGTAATTATATTAAGTACGCATTATATCCTAAGGGGAAGTTCGAACCTTCTACGATACTTAGATAAAACGGATATCCTAAAGCAGGCGGCGGAAATGACATTAAATAAAGTGGAAAACTTGACGCGGTGTTGCTGCTTCGGCAATCTTTTAGCAGCACTTAACAATAAATTTAAACCCAATAGTTTTGCAATTGCAGCGTGCGCCAAAAGCTATGGAAAACTTTTAAAAAAACATTAGAGCTAAATACTTAATAGTGACAGAGTGCTGCATTTTCAGTTGGCCCTAAAGGCGAACAGTAATTAATGACAAAACTTTTAATATCCAAACTATTTGCTGTAATAAACACATACATCACAGGTAACAAGAAGCAATGGCTCTTGGTTTATTTTAAATATCACACCCATTCGATTGTGTTATCGTACAATGATACTCCGGAAGAAAAATGGTTCTGAATATTTGATGCGTAAACATCTTTACTGGCGATCATGAGAAAAAGTCTATAATGTTGCTGTGCATCGAAGTTGCTTGGCTCCTCACATCTCTTTAGTGATGTTTAGTTTAGTGTTAAATAATCGATTAAAAGCAGGGTCTTAAAATTTTACTAACTCCATCTTAGAGTATGCGTAACCATGCCATTTATTCTGTATTTTACAGGATACTCTTGTATTTTCAGCGAATATCCTGTAAAAAAAATGACTCCTGTTTCTTTGTGAAATATCCTGTAATTATCCTGTTTAATTTGCATTGGTTATAAACTGTGCTATTCTCTTGAAAGTTAACGATCATTATCTCGCTCATTTTGTGTTCGTCAAGCCTTAAAAAAGGGTTATACAATAAATGTTGTACCATACCAATTATTTTCCAAGTTTTGACAATTTTGTTTCTGTTACGAAACGATGAATTAAAATTTGTACTCATTTGGAAACTGAGAATTGCGATTACAAAGAAATGGCAGCAATAGTGAAATTGGTTCTTTGTTTAGCCGGCACGACCGCCTTTGTGGAACGAGATTTCTTTTTGATGAACAAGACGTGGACAGATGAAAAATATCAGCTAAAAGTAAAAGCTTTGAAAGCCATTCTGACTGCTAAGATCAATTTCAACATGTAGTAAATTGATTTTTACAATTGAATTGGAAAATCAAGGAGGAAGACAAGTATTTTGTCGAAACTCAAGATGAAACTGAACGAATCGAAATCGAATCAGACGAAGAATACATGAACGAAGACTCTGAATAAATTTAAGTATCAAAATATTTATTCCATATCTTCTTGAAAAATTTATGGCATCTTTAGGTATGCTCTCAGTAGATCAAACACTAATTTATTTAGTAGTAAAAAATAAGTTTCCATTATCACATATCGCCTTTACTAAAAACTTTCACAAAATTATAGTGGTAGTGAATAATTTTTCTCTGGTATTGAAAAGGATTATTCTCTACCCTCATTTCTGCATTCGACTCATATTCGTTTTTTCAAACTATTCGATATTTTCAGAGCTTTATCGACTTATATATTTTTATCGGTAGTATTTAGTTCAAGGCATTTGCTTTGACTTCAATCAACTTTTTCGATATTTTTTGGTGTCTTTTGATTTAAAGGCTTATTCGATGCTATTCGATACTTTTAGAACTTTATCAACTTATACGATACTTTTCGATTGATTTTGTCTATTATAAATTCTTCGATACTTTTTTAGGCTTTTCGAACTTCATTGACTTTAATCGACTCTCTCAATATATATCGGTACGTTTTGATTTATCGACTTTTTCAATACTATCCTATTCGATACTTTTATATTTTGACTTTGTCGATACTTTTCAATACTTTTTTACACTATGATAACAAACGAAAATTTCCCACGTCAATTTAACCGCAAGGCATGTGTACAATTATTATGACTAGAGTTCGTCCAGTGATCCAAATTCCTCCACTATAGTGACAAGACAAATATTCTTTTTTGAATTAAAAAACTGATATAAAAATTAACTATATTTTATCGTCGCTTTCAAAAATAAAAATCATGGTATCCCTGTCTCTATCTCTATCCCTTACTTAGGGCTCAATATACATACAGCCATGGACATATAAATGGCACATATTGTTAAAAGTTATTTCTTATGCTATAATATCTTAAATAATATTAATAAATAACAAGTGTTTGGTTATTTTCAAAGGTTTATTTATTATTTTTAATAATAATAAAAACTTCCACCTTCTTTCATTAACAAAAAAAATTTATCAAAATGCATTTATAAAAACCGATGAAATGAGCTGGACACATTAATGCCACACTTTGGAAAAAAAGAAAATATCGTGTTGATTTTTTGTTATGCTAAAACATTTAAATCGTTAATATTTATAGCTGTAGCCTCTGTTTTTGATGATAGCTTCACACCTGCGGCCTACACTCTGCACGATTTTTTGGCCTTTTGTTTTGGATATGGCACAACAATCTTTCTGTGTGGGAGACCAAAGATCGTCCATATTTGCTATAATTTTTCTTTACGATTTCAATCTTGACTTCGTCCTACAGGTTCTCTATTTGATTTATGTTCGGGCTCTAGACTGGTCAATCCAAAACGTCGATCTTCTTATCACAAATCCAATTCTTTACTACTTTGGAGGAGTGTTTGAGGTCATTGTCTAGTAAAAATGTGCACTAAGTTGACATGAAATGGAGTGCATATGGTTACATATGAATTTTCAATATGTTCTAATATTGAATCTATTTCGTCATTGGTTTTTATAAGCAGGCCTATACCATGCTAAGAAACTGCACTATAGACCATAATGTTTTCACACCCCTTTGTTGATGAGGCAAACACAATTTTGCATCTGTTTTTCAAAAATTAAAGAGCACAATATATAAAAAATCAATTAAAGTAATGATAAAATATTAATGAACTTAAATAAAATGTTATAATAAATTTTTTAAATTTTTGATTTCTTAGATTTCTGCTTATTATAAAACTCATTTAAGCATAATACTTTTTAGAGATTTTTCAATATAAAACTTTTCTCATGACCTAACCACAACATATGCGCCATTCTGTTAGGTTAAATTCAAATTTTTGTATTTATATTATATATATTTTACTCAACTTTCTGTTCAGTGTTGTTAGTGAAAAAAAAACATCAAAAAGGGCAACTAGCTGCTTATACTAGTTTCAACCACTGCTACATGGTATCATCAGTAAGCTTTGTGTGCTAACGTTTAGGAACTTTCAAGCATACTATGTTTTACTTTTTGCATTGACCAGTTAAGAATCATAGCAAAATATAAACACAGTGCGCCAAAATTTTACAGTTTTTTCCTTATATGCATTTTGTTTTTGTAGCTCTTTTGATACTAAGCATTTATTTGGAAGAGAATACAATAGTGACTTGCTAACTGTGGTCCTTCAAATAATATATAGAAATAATTTTATTTACATGAATTTTAAGAATTATCAAAAGGAAAAACAAAAAGTTGAGGCAACTCCACATAAAGTAACTCTTTTTTTTCGGCAAACAAATTCGAAAAGTGTTAATACTTGACATGTGGCATATGTTGTCAAAAATAGCGTTAACAACAAGATTACTCACTATTTGATTGACTCAAATGAATATTTTTTTAATGCAAATTTTATGCATTGCAACGAGTGAAACGCTATGAGAAATTTATAAAAACTAAAGATATCCATATACATTTCTTGTTTTTGTTAGTACATGCCATAACTCTAATAATTGTAAGCTGTTGGCAAAAAAGCCAATGATTACCATATTTTAATTGTACTTTTTAAGCTTAAATATTTCTATTGTTTTCACCTAACATTATTGAAAAAGTTTCACTTATAGACTGAGCGAAATGCAACCGCAAGCGCACCCTTCCTTCTCCTACCATTTCGACTCTCCTTCTACGTATGAATGTATGTACAATGTATATTAGCAATGTAAATGTCTTACAAGTTGACGTTAAGTGTAAAGTGAAAAGTTTTATACTTTGATTAAACTATCGTTTTCATTGTTTATTATTTGACATTAAATATTCATTGCGTTAACCTTTTGTGGTTTGAGTTACTTGCTGTGTTAAAATGACTTCATAATGTTGAAGATTAAAACTTTAAGAGGCGAGACTTTCGCACTTGTAGCGTTTTAAATTTAAGAGCCTTCAACTGACACCATTTTAATTCTACTAAGTTCATTCTAGTCATCGACAAAAAAAATCTTTAGAAAAGTTGAACTAAAACGGCGAATATGATGAGTGTTGTCTCGATTTTCTAGAGGTTTCTTGTACACTGTCACTTGATACATTCCACTGGCCGAACCCATTTTTAAAGAAATCTTCAAACTAGAAATTTGTTTCACTGTTTTTTAATTTTTCCCATAATTGTTTCGCTTTAACGTAGCCGCTGACCTAAATTTCTATATGATTTTATCATGCGGCAGAGGTTGAAAATAATGAAGTTCTAGATAGTTTAAGTAATGCGAACAATCTCTGTCATTACGTTGTCTCTGCGTTAGTAACTAAGAGCCCTTTGAAACTGTAGAAAAAAGGTACCATGAACAATGTTATCGCGTCTGGCTCTGTAAAATGTGTCCACAGTCAGAAACAGAGAAATCTCAGAGGCAGACGTTTTTATTGCTGTGCCTAAGCGTAGATAATTAAATTTTTTTCAAAATTTTATGATACGAACTTAAGTGATTTTAACCATAAACAGTTTATGATATGATATGATTTTTATCAAGCGGCAGAGGTTGAAAATCATGACGCTCTAAGTATTATAAGTAATGCAAACAATCTCTGCCTTTGAGTTGTCTCCGCTTTATTAATTGAGAGCAATTTTAAATTGAAAAAACAATTACATAAACAATTTTATCGGGTCTGCCTTTTATGTTAAAAAATGTTTTAATTGAGATCACTTTTAAATTGAAAAAACAAAATCAATTATATCGGGTCTGCCTTTTATTTTAAAAAATGTGTCCACACACACAAACATATAGGCAGACGTTTGTGTTGCTGCGTTTCAAAATAATTAAATTTTTTTCAATATTCTATGATATATACAAACTTCAGTGATCGCAGATTGCAATTATTATAAAAATTATATCATAAGAAACGAGAGAAATATCCTCTGTCATTTAGTTTTGCTGCATTTAAAAAATGCAATATTACAAACATTTAAAAAAAAATTTTGTGCTAAATCATTATATCGCGTCTGCCTCTTGACTGACTGGTTCCTTTACTTATAAATAACATAAAAATAGAGATAGCAGGCGATTCCAGCGCTGTTTTTTCAAAGGCAGACGTTTTGAAGTACTTAAGTTGCACATTATTAGGAAGATATCTTCATATAGTATACAAAAATAATACCGTGCAAATTTTGCTATGCAAAATTTTCCAATTCTATTTTTTCGGTTATTTTTCTTTTTTCTGAAATATCGTTAATTGAAATTTATTAAGCAGGTCTGCATAGAGACATACATAAGTTACATATAGTATGGCAGGATAACTGGAAAATTTAAATTTATAATGTCTCCGAAAAAATTATCGATGCAGCTCAAAATGTGTTTTCAAAGAAAAATGTTAAGTTTTTCAACTAATTAATTAAATATATACGAAAGATCTGGCGTCCCTATAATTAATATACTAATTCAACCAAATACGATGATTTTGAACTATAAAACCTGCTGAAGAAGCATAATCTACACGTCTGCTTCTTGTATTTTCAACTTCTAAAGGGGAATACTAAATACAACGAAGTTTTGGATGAAAGCAATAAAATTATTTAATAGAATTCTTTTTTTTTACATATTCACAATTGCTGTTGCGGTAGTGTGGAAATCTGTCTTTGTTATCTATATTATGCCTATAACACTATATATTAGAGGCAGACGCGATTTAATAATTTAATAGAAGTTTTTTTTACAATATCAAAAATTATTTTAAAAAACTCGGCGCTATCTTCGCTTAAGTCCCTTAGTATTTATAATTCACATAAATTTGAACTACATAGTCGTATCAATATCAACGACAATAAAATCATTTACCGGCTCGCTAGCTAAAATGGGTTAATGTAATTTCCCAAAGTACCAATCGATGGAAAACCTATTTTGTTTTTTAACTGATCCTAATAATTTTTAAAGCAAAAATCATGCAATTTACATGGTCGACTCAAATTTGAATAAATTTAACCATCAAACGCTGTGAGGCGAAAAATATGCATTGGCTTTGGCTTAATGGCAGTATGGTCTTTCTGTTTTCGTGCCCCGCTGCTCGCTTTGAAAAATTACATTGAAATGCCATTAATTACACGCGCTCTCTCGTTCACGTGGCTTGCATGCAATATTTAATGCCAACAATGTAGGCAGTCAGTCAGTCAATCCATCAGTCAGCCAATCCGTCAGTCAGTATGCGTGCCAGTTAGGCTAGTTGGTCATCAGCAGGGATTGAGTACGCTGCTGCTGATGACGATGATAAATTCCTCGGTCTGAGTGAGAAAATTGCGGCAGTGATTTTAATTTGCAATCAATCAAAATATTGCGTGACAAAAGCCTCCTCTTGTTATAATTCTATGGTAAGCTAATGCTAATTAATAATTTTTGAATCATTTCGCTATGACGGGTGGGACACTTAGACATAATTCTAGATATACTTTTAATTATTTCAAGGTTGTTTTTATAAAATTCTAGTGGTACTTTGCACGACTACGTCTCGTTGTATTTTTAAAATTATTCGCTTAGCATCTCATTCTTTCTTTCTTTATCTACTTCTTTCTTCAAAAGTATCAAAAAAAAAAAAAAAAAACAATTGAAAGAGAGTTAGTTATTTGAACTTTCAAGCCAAATACGGCATAAATGAGAAGAAAAAAAAAATAACAAAAACAACACAAAATCAAACGACAATTTTTGTGTCAGGTTTTGTTAAAACTTAATCCTAAAAAACGGGTACTTATCTTTACAAAACTAAAAAAATATGTGTGCCATATCCTTCCTTAGCTCAATTATGTTGTTTTAAAAAAGAAATTATAAAAATCGGTTTAGTATATTGTGCGCCAAAGCGTTACAAACCATTTTCATGTTAGCAATTATTTTGGCTTTTTACCAAAAAATTATATCCAAATATGAATTATTACCCATATGGCAAAGTTTGATATAAATATAATGATATGCTCAATAGCGACAAGTTTTTACCGAGAATTTTATTTTCTCATACGTAGAACAAAATAGTGAAATATCAGAATAGCAAACTTCTCGTGCTGATCACATGAATTCTGATCCCTTTTATCTTATAATAAATAGTAAGGACATCTCCACCACTGTACATACTACTTCCGTCAAAAACTGCCCCATAATCATAAGTTCTGTTATCTTCTTTTTTAAGTCAGTTGCTATGAAATATTTAATTTCTTCATCACAAAAACAACAAACAAAATAATAAATAAAAAACTTGTAAAAAAATGCTTTTAGACGCACATAGCTACTATGTACGCAGTAAGTGACGCTCAGCATCAACTACTACTGGTGGGTCACTAATTTCATTGGCGCCATACAAAAGTGATTGTTGCAAAAATTCCAATGAAGCCAACAACATCCCCAGACACAAAAAAAAAAAGAGAGAAAGCTGTCAATTACTATGATATTGCAAAGAAATACATAAGAGGGGGGTCTGGGAATGGCTCATTTATCATTCAATTAAATGTAATGAAACTCGACCCCCTCCAAAGTAAAGCATGCAATGTCAAATAGGGTCGAGTACTTAAGATGCCCTTCAATTGCTCCAAAGCAGCTTCAGCATCAATACCAAGCTCAATTGAAGAAGATAACGTGATAATTTTTATATGCTGTTTTTTGACACGTAATAAAAATATCTGGCTTTATGCTTCCAATAGAATATTTGAATAAAAATCAAATGCTCCATATTTGATATTGAAATTGATCAACCAACATTTTAAAAATTTTAATTTCTGTAAAAAGGTTCCATATCTATTTAAAAATTTGTTTTTCTCTAATGTTTTCTATAAAATTGTTTACCATTTTGGAAGGAAATTTCAAATGGTGAGAGCAAGAGCGTTAGTAGCTGATAGATAAATAAATGTTCAACGATGCATGATATTTGATTTTCCATATCAATAATTGCGATTTTTACACGCTTAATAGAGAAAAATCGAATAAAATGTGCGCCACTTGTATGCCAGTGATATGCTGGTAAAAATGATGCTGTGCAGTTGAGTGATTCGCAAGAAATTTAATTTTGTTTTAATTTAAAGAAATATCCTTAAAATTTACAGAAGAGTTACGGAATAAATAGCAAAAAAAAAATACTAAAGACAGACTTTTGATTCTCAGTGAGATTAAGGTATAAAAAGTATCCAGTGTGGGAAAATAACTCAAAAAAATGCCACAAAATCCTAAAAAAGTTGCCAAACCATATTTGAAAAAAAAAACAGAATTTGCCCACCAGTTAGTTGAAACCAAACCATTATATGCAGCTGCAATACAAAACAGTTAAGTACCATTTTACCTGTTTAAATGTCATCGCTCCCAGAAATAGGAAGCATGACTTGATAGTCGCCCAATCCCTTTCTCTATTGCTTCCTTAGTGTTCAAGATATCGTCATACCAAATTTCATCAAAATCGGCCAATTAGTATAGCGTTAAGAACATATTTTCTGATTAGGGGCGTGGCACCGTTCATTAAAAACAAATATTTTTCCTCAGGGTTTAATACATGCCCATACAAAATTTCATCAAAATCAGTGATGCGGCTCAGCCGTGACAGCGTTTTTTCCTAATAAGAGCGGTTACACTGCCATTAGAAGATTTTTAATATACTTTCGTTTACCTCAGTCTATCTTCGTACCAAAGTTCGTCGAAATCAGTTAATTAGCTTAGTCGTGTTTTCCTGTTAGAGGCGTGCCACCGTCTACTTTTCGAAAACATTACATTCTGCACTGCCTCTCTTCACAATCTTTTTCAAAAAAAAAAATCAAGAGATTATTTTGAGAGTTGTTACCGTTTTGCTACTGCCTATTTATATAATAAATTTTTTGGAAAAAATATATGGTTTTTTTTAAAAAAAATGTAATTTTTTTACAAAAATCTTCATATATCGTAAACTAACCATAGGAATTCAATTATTAATATAACAATTTTATGTCTCATTAAAATACCTTTAATATGATATCCATGTTTTGAAATTATCCAGGGGTTCTCAACTTATGGCGTTTTTTATAAAAGCTATATCCGCAAATTTGGATGGCTATATCTCCTAAACTAGATCCGAACGACAATTTTTTTTTGCAGATTTATTATTTATTTATGATACGCTACTTCTCCAAAAAAAATATATAAAATCGGAGAGTTGTCCCTAAAGTAAACCTGTTCCAAAAACTATAAGCGTTAAATTTTTTTTGGGTATAGTGACACAGTGGGCTCAAAGTTGAACTTTGTACATCACAAATGTTCCATGAAACTTTCTATAAAAACAATTGTTAGATAGTCCGCTCTAGTATGCATAGTGGCGAAATGTACATTGTTTCAACTTTATAAAAATATATTTATTTATTTTATCGACTTTTTATAAATTGTGCGAAGTTTTCAAAAACTAGAATGAAAACTGAAATAAGCTTTTGAAACTGTTTTTCTCAAATTACTTGTAAACTGTAGGAGATATCGCAAAATTTGTAACATATTTGAAATCAGCAATGCTCAGTTAATGGGAATTGAAAAAAATTTGAAAAAAAGGTCTCAACCACATCCCTACTTTGTATTTGAGGTAGGCGTGTCCGTTTTTGTTGTTTTCATCTTAAAAACGTCTGTACCGAATTTCAAGAGTTCAGTGCAAATATTACTGTATATGGCCGCCGTTTCATACAAATCCATTAACTGTGTGCCGGTTTAATATTTTGATTGCATTAAAAAATTCTTTAACTAATTCGTATTTCTCTTTTCTTTTCAGGTAAGTGTGAACATCCAAAATAGATTTTTAATGTAAAGTTAGTGAGTATATGTATTATATATTTGACTGTTAAAAATAGCTATGATATTATATATCATCGTAACTTGATTTTGTTGACCAGATATCTTAATTTTTAGTCCAACCAATGTGTTTCGCTTAAAATTTTTCTATTTATATAACTTTTCAAAAAAATGTTTCTTTTTCAAGATAGATTCGAAGAAAAACATCGTATTATCGGAATTAAAAAGTATATCTTGAATTCTTTTGACAATGTTTTTAAATAAAGAGGTCATCTTCTTCCAGAACCAAAAATGCGCGAAAGTGGAAATCAATTTCGCATCGCAATCAAGTAATTTCGTAAAATGATCGACAATGTCTTCAGCTTGAACATTTAGATATTCTGCTCTGAGAAAGCTAAACGTGTGATATAACAAGCTAATTGACCGTAAAAAGCGTTAATTTGCTGAATTTTTTTTATAAAGCTCAGGCTTTTATTATAAAAACAAAGCAACGAAGAGAAAAAAAAAACTTAGTAGTATGGCAACTCTAAATAAAGAACAAAAACTCTCATGCATACTACCACTCATTATGGCAAACATGTGTAAAGCGTTGTCAGATTGTGAAATTTCAGTTTGTTTGTGGGACATTTCTAATTTCGGGTCATTTGCATAACTAAATCTTTAAATTTCACAAATCAAAATCATAGAAACTCTGTCCTTTAAAAGAAAAATTCTGTCTTTTACATAGGTCAGGCTGCATTAGGGTACCCATCAAAATGATGATGATAACAAATAAATTGAATTTTTCCATCATTAAATTTAAACTCGTAATGATTTGTTGCTGGTGACACACTTTAATGCCACCGACCGACCGGCTTTAAAACAAAATATTAAAAACACCCGCTTCAATTGCCCCCATTTTTAGCAGTTGCAGCAGATACGACAGAGTACATAATTGCCAACAGTACAACAACAGCAACAAACTACAAAATCAAGTTGAGTTGAAGGCGGGGAAACGCAAAAATAGAACGCGAGAAAATGCTATTAAATACTGGCGCACAGCACCCGTTAACAGCATTAGAAGTCGCAACAAACCAAAGGCTGACATTAAAAGTTAAAGTTTATTAATTAAGCGCAGTAAATTGAAGCCACATTTTTATGCGTTTCAAAACGTTTAACATTTCCCGTACGGTAAAACTACTCTGCTATAGTGATTAAGATAAATGTACAAAATTACAGACAAATAAACGAACCGATTAATATGCCTTTGAGTATGGGTTGCCACCGATATTTTGAAAAAAAAAAATAAAAATAGTGAAACACATAAAAAGTACATACATAAAAGTTAAAGGAAAAATTAATTTTTTCAGCTGACATTAAGGACCACCCATGGTGCTAAAAACGGACTTTAATAAAGAGTTTGAAAGCAAAAAAAATCCCAAATAATGGCTATGAGAGGTACCGCCAAACATTCCTATAACTTACTATCTAAAAGCTTATCGTACAGAGTGGCATAAATCCGATTTGTTTTATCTTCTTCTACAATATTGTACTGCATTAATTTTTAGATTTTGAGATACTTTTCGAGTAAAAGAGCAAAAATCATTTGAAGGGGTCACCGCCCCCAAATATTTGATCGGTTAACATCTTGACAAATGGTAATAGATATTGTTACAAAATTTGGTGAGTAGGTAATATGTACCGAAATAGATAAACTTGCATATGGGGAGTAGTACTCCCCAAATAAGTAAGGGTTTTTTATCGCAAGATGTCAAATATATATTTCGGCGCAGAGCTTTTAGCTATTATCACATCTCACTAGATCAAAGATGAAGGTGGGTTTGGCAGCTTTCTAATAATCTATATATTTTTGAATCACATGCCAAGAAAGCTAATGAATCAATTAAAGTGTAACTTGGCGAGTTATCTTTATAACTCGCTTTAGAGAATCAAGCTGATCGCATTAGTGTCCGTATTACTGCAATAAACCGTAATTTTTTGTTTGTGTGAGGTTTTTCAAAAACACTTCGAAAAAAAAAACGATATATAACTTTGAAAAAATCAGTATGCAATAACCTTCTTTAGCACAAATATGTTATCTTACAAAAAAAATTATTTAAATTGGTTCAGTATATTTTTCGCCAAAGCGTTACAAACCAAATATTATAGAAAACTGTACTTTTCTATGAGAAATACTTATCCATATTTTTCAAAATCTATTAGGAAAACAAGTGTTGAAGGTCGAAATTAGCAAAAGATTAACTAGACTGTCAAGCACCAATATATCTTTTGACGACTCAATGTTTGGTTCACAAAATGTACAATGTCATTAAAATCAGAAAATGTGACCGAAACTGACTTTTATTGAATATTTTTAAAAAAATTTTACCTCTACTGTTTTGAAATTCGTTACGCATCAGACTTTAGAGAAAAACTATCTGAACACAAATTGGCTGTATTAATTTTTAAGGTAGAGCCAACTATTTCGAAATTATGTAGCAACACCGAGGTGCAATATTTTCTCCGAACAGAGTGTACTTCAAAGAAGTAAAATTAAAGTTGTATCCATAAAATTATTTCATAACAAAATCTATTTTCTTTCGCCTTCTTTCTGCCCAGCATCGAATCTTTGTGTGACGTCTTAAGAGTAAATTACATTAAAATATGAAGGTGGGTGTCATGTAGGTGGCCATGGGTGAGGCAATGAGAAATTGTTTTTCCGTGAATTTTTTAGCGTTCTGTGTGATATCTTCCATTTCAAATTTTTATTTGTTACACTTTACAAATAACAAACTTTGCCATGTTTTCTTTTCGCTTTGCCAAAGTTAAGTCAACGTTTACACGAGGAAATTCGGTGAAACAAATTCTTGTCTATTCTCTTTTGTGAATTTGTTTTGCGTTTACACACGAAAACTAGAATTTCCTTGTGCAAGAAAGCAATTACTGCGTCAACCCGCCACAACAAACGTAAATTCAAAGCATAATATCAGCTAACGAATAGAACGAAAGGAAATTTGCGGCTGGCTACAAAAAATTCTGTGCACCACCCTTTCGTTTTTCCCTTCTTGCCATCAAACAGGAAAACTTTTTCTCAAGAGTTTCCTCGTGTAAACGTTGACTATACAACAGACGACTGCTTTACCGACCCACAATAAAAAACAATTTCCTCATTTTATTACTGCTGTCAGTCACATCGTCTGTCAGTCTGTGCCTCGTAGATTTTAATGTTTGTGGCGACAATTTAAAATATTGTTGCGTTTTACAAAAAAAAATACATTTATAGCATACAAATGTGTCCACCAGTGAGCACGACGTCTGTCCGCTTTTCCATTTGCTTGGTGCCGCATGCTTTGCATTTATTAAATGACGCCTGTTCACACAGTATCCATCGTAGCTGCAGAGTTATCATCAACGCAATTCGTTTGTTAGAAATGAAACCAACTGCAAAATTAAATTGTTTTATTTGTGTGGGTGTATGCAAGAATACATAACACAACACAACAAAAACCAGCGTACAACGTCATAAAAGCGCGCTTGTAGTACGTGCGTTTACTTAAAACAAAGAAAATTTAAAAACTCACACAAAATGCTAAAGTTAAACAAATGTGAACAACCCAACCCATCCAAATAATTAATGTCGAGGTAAAAAAATATATACGAATTCTGATTTCGTGAATTAAAATTTTTTGTTTTTAATTAAGGAAATCATTTTACTGTGAGTGATTATTGAAGACAATCATACCGTTCCCAGAAGTATTTTCATTTTGTCTTGATTTTGTACATTTCCTTTAATCTAACGTGTTATATTTACTTTGTTTGACTTTATATGCTTTAAAATTACTTAACCTACGAGTACGAGTACATATAAATTTTAGATTGAAAAACCTTTTTTTTTAAATAGGGTAGGCACTGCTCTTTAATTTTGCTTGCGAGACAGTTGGCATATTGAAAAGTTGAAAAAACAAATGTTTTTCAATGAAACTTTACCATATAACCCCTAAGTTACATGTTCCAAAATTAAATGTTAAAGACCTGTCCATAAACCACGTGCCTTTATTAGGCGGAGGTATGAGTTTCGGCAAATAGCTACGTTGGGCTACGTTGAAGAGGGAATTTAAGCCAATGCTTCGTAATGTTTTATTTTTGGGTGTTGCACAACAAGCGCCACAAACTTTTTAGCCAACCATTTTGACAAACTTGAAATTGGTCAACCTACAACCTTCGACATACTTCGATTTGCCATTAAGCAGGTTAACGGAAACAGGCTACGTGGGGGTTGAAAAGTGTCAAAAAAGGTCAAAATTGAGTCACGTGTTCAATGGACGACCACTAATGTAATCAGTTGCTATTCATACGACGTAGTATTCTAAACAAAATATATAAATGTCTGTATTAAAAGAATACATTGATTTTTTTTAACCTGAAATTTGATTTTTTTCTGTGAAATTGGGATATTCACGTATTGAATGAAACAGGAACGAGAATTAACATATTTTATATCAGCAGCGCCGAAATTAGGTAGGTGGAGACCTGGCGCTAACCGCTAGTAAAGGTAGTAGAAAAAAATTACTTCTTTGCAAAATTTCAACCAACATTATTTCGTAATACCTAACTTCGTAATATCTTACTTCGTAATATCTTACTTCGTAATACCTTACTTCGTAATACCTTACTTCGTAATACCTTACTTCGTAATACCTTACTTCGAAATATTTTACTTCGTAGTACCTTACTTTGAAGTACCTTACTTCGTAATACCTTACTTCGTAATACCTTACTTCGTAATGCCTTACTTCGTAATACCTTACTTCGTTTAGCTCTTCCAGCTCTTATAACAATAACAAAAAAT
Source organism: Meiosimyza decipiens (assembly GCA_963680825.1). Taxonomy (NCBI): domain Eukaryota; kingdom Metazoa; phylum Arthropoda; class Insecta; order Diptera; family Lauxaniidae; genus Meiosimyza; species Meiosimyza decipiens. Next base: position 57,520,409 of record OY804260.1, read on the forward strand.
TTCGAACTCTTTCTGTTATTCGTGCTAAATCGTTTTGATTTGCAATCATCGCATGCTTTTTGTTTGTGTTACCTTGTCTTCAAAGGATTTACTCAAGTTAAACAATTTCGATTTGCTATTTTCATTTTGTCTACAACGTATGCATTTTGTTTGTGTAATTTTTGTCATTCAATGCATTTACTTAAGTTAACCAATTTCGGTTTGCTATCGCCGCTTGCTTTTTGTTTGCATAATTTTTTTCTTCAACGCATCGGTTCGCTCAGCTCTTTCCATTACTGAAGTTAAACAATTTCGGTTCGCTATTGTCGCAAGCGTTTTTTTTTTGTAACTTTGTCTGCAACGCATGTTTTTGTTTGTGTGATTTTGTTTTCAAGCCATTTGCTCCTTTTTGTTTTTGTTTTTTCGTTTTCAGCTAATTGAAAAATTTTCATCAACACAAATTCGCAAGTGTTTTTAACCCAAACTGTTGTTGTCGTAACCAGCTTTCGAAGCAGACTTTTGTCTGGATCTCTGCTGTGAGCGGTTGTCTCCGGTTGGAAATCTCAAACATTTTTTATTCAATGAGTCCAAATCGTGTGCATGATAATAACAACAAATCATTGTTATAGCATCAAATTTAAAACGAAAGTATTGGTCTCACGATGTAGTGAGTGCGTCTCAACAAATTGTTGCACTGCATGGCTCACCCGTCACAAATTTTCTAAATTCGGTATATGAAGCTACATCTTTTTAGGGACCCTATATGAAAATGATTTGTTGGTGTTACAACCTGCTATCTATGTCTTAATACTTCCCAGAAATTTTGAAAGTATTTTTGCGAAACCTCCCACAACAGAATGACACATAAGTAAATATTAGATCGTAATCGAATCATGTAATCTTAAATACACAAATCGAATCGACGAATCGCTTTTACTCTTTCTCGCATAACTTTTTTGTGGTGATTTAAATTGAGCTCTCTCTTTTTGTAACGCCAGTTGGTATCGAAAGCTTGCAGCGAAAATACGTTTGGCGCAGAATTTTTTTTTTGACGGAGTGTTTTGAAGGTATGTGTTTGTCGAAGCGACGAAGTATAACTTTAGTGTGACTTTTTGAATTTGTCTGGTCGTATGCATTGTAATGTATTCCATTCAATTTTTTTACTATTTTGAACTAGTAGTGAATTATTATTGCAAAAAATGATTCGTTTTGAACAAATTGAACAAGTTGTACCAATTTCAGAATAGCAAAATGAGCAAGAAGAATGTGCTTTCTGTAGCTGACATAGAGAAATTCTTGCAATATTGTGACGATAGCGACGCCAGTGTTTTGGGTGATTCCAACGATGATGAAGTATCTAGCAATGAAGGGGAAGAGTGCAATGCCGCTGAAAACCGATGACATTCTGCACCTTGCAGATGAAGACGACATTCCATTAAATGTTTTGCGAGCAAACTCAAATATTATTCAGTTTTCAAAAAAAAGTCTGCGCGGAAAAAATTACCACAAATGGTTAACTAAAAAAGGTAAATCCCATCACCGAGCTATGACTTACGTTCACAAAGCTAGAGGGCCGTCCCGAGAATGTAAGGGCATCGAAGATCCTCTTTCATGCTTTAAACTATTTATCACTTCGGAAATTGTCGAAGAAATTGTACAGTGGACAAACGTTGAGATTGGCAATCGCTCCAAATTGGATCCAACTATAGTACACCAAATGCGTGAGACCAATGCAACTGAAATATACGCACTTATTGGACTTCTTGTCCTAACAGCAGTAAAGAAAGACAACCATCTGACAGCAGAGGAGCTTTTTAATTCCACCTTTTGCAGCTCTCGTTACGTGTCCACTATGACTCAAATGCGATTTAAATTTTTAATGTCATGCCTTCGATTCGACGACAAAAGCGTGCGGCTTACAATGACCAACGATAAATTTGCTCCAATAAGAAAACTTTGGCAGCTCTTTATTGGGAAATGTCGGCAAAACTACGTACCGGGCTTATACTTAACTATTGATGAGCAGCTATTGGTCTTTCGGGGAAAATGTTCATTTAGAATGTATATACCGAATAAACCAGCTAAATACGGCTTAAAACTTGTTATGATATGTGATAGTGGTACTAAGTACATGCTTGATGCTCATCCATATCTGGGAAATGGCTCTACGACGACAAACATTTCTCTGGGTGAGCACTACGTAAAAGAGCTGACCAAAACCGTTCACGGAACAAACCGGAATATAACTATGGACAATTGGTTTACGTCCATTCCACTTGCTAAGGCATTACTTCTCGAACCCTACAAATTGACTATAGTTGGAACTTTGCGTTCAAACAAACGAGAAATACCGAAGGAAATGGGCAACATCAAGGGACGAAAACCAGGAACTTCAATGTCTTGTTATGACAAAGAACTCACTCTATTGTCCTATAAGCCAAAACCAAACAAAATGGTCTATTTGTTATCAAGCTGCGATGAAGAGGGCACCATAAATGCAGAAACGGGAAAGCCACGCATGGTGGAGTTTTACAACCAAACCAAAGGTGGTGTAGACACATTGGATCAGATGGATAACATACAGGTGGCCGATGTGTAAATTTTTTGGAATCCTTAATATATCATTCGTGAACAGTTACGTGATCTATACTCACAATATGTTATCAAAAGGCCAAAAGCCCAAAAACCGACGAGATTTTTTGAAAGAAGTTCATGAATCACTGGTCGCTCCGTATTTGGAAAAGAGGCTTAATACGACTAACTTGCGGGCATCGCTAAAAGAAAATATTCAAAATATTTTGTCTAATCCGCAAGAAATTACTGAAAATCTTGACGAGGAACCAAAAAAGTGCAAAATATGTAACTTTTGTTCATATAAAAAACGCAGGATGACAAAATCTGCTTGTCACAAATGCACTAAAAGTATATGCGGTGAGCACAAAGTTGAGCTTTGTGTCTCATGTGCAAAACAGAATCTAAAAGTTTAAATTTTCTTATTTTTTATATCTTTAATATGTTAGTTTTCAAGGCTGTGTGAAAAAAGTCAATTTTGTTCATTTTTTTTTTTAGTTTTTCATGTGTTAAGAACTAGCTACTAGGAAAAAAAAATTGAAAAACGATATGAAGTCGTGTGAATTTTGAGACTGAAAAAAATTTTTGTTTTCATATTAAATTTTTTTTTTGATTTTGAATAAAAGACTGCATTAAAAATGATTTTTGCGTATTTTTTACTCAAAAAGTTATTTTGTAAGATTTTTTTAAAAAAAAAGTTCGTCGATTCGACGAAGTATATCCTTAGTGTAGGGTAAAAATAGTATAACTTTCCAGGGTTAAATAATGCAATTTCAATTGCACTGTCTTATAGGTAGAAAAAAATGAGCCACGATTAATAGAAACTTTGTGACACTTTATGTATGATACATCTAATTTTTGATAAATATCAATTTTCCTGAGCTCAATTTTACGAACCAGACTATCTTAAATTCTTGCAGCAATAAACTTATCCACATACATATATCAATCACATAAAATAATATATTTTCATAACCCAATGCACAAAGTAGATAATCAATTAACTATGTAAATGCGGAAAGCACCTTTTATCAGAATATAAAATCAGTTTTTCTTTTTAAGTTGAATTTGTCAAATTCTAAAACATTTAAAAAATTCTAGTTTTTTTTTTGTTTCCTTCATAAACATAATAAACATCAATGCCAAACTCATTACTAAAATTGTGAACAAACCTATAACAACTGACGGCTTTGCCATCGGCAATAATATTTTGCCTTTTATCCAAAGCATGATGACTCATTGAAAGTTTCGTGTAAACATTTCATACGAAAAATGTACGATAGATATAAAAAAAGCCATAGCAGCATATTCATATGAATTTAGTGTGAAAATGTTTATACATTTCTATATATCAATTGGTATATACATACATACATATATATGAATACTTTTTGTTGTATGAATGTATCGCAAACATATGCGTCTGTGGTGCCATTTGTTTCATTCTACGCTTGAGTCAACCTAAACGTAAATAATAACAATAATAATAATAATAATAATAATTTGAAATGAAATTTCTGTGTATTCAACAAGTTTCAGTATTTTCGCATTACGATTGCAAAAATCGAAAAGATCAAATAAAAACAACTTGATAGGCAAGTTTTTGCTTTTGTTTTTGTTTTTTTGCCTTTTTTTTCTCCAGCTGTTGTTGTGTCTTTATTTTGGTTTTAGTTTATTCCCCCACATATTTACTTTTTTTTGTGTTTTTTTTTAAATTTTTATTTGGTGTCTACTTGTGACTAGCACGAAATAACTTTACCGCAACAGAGATCGTGCTGCCGTTTCTCACCGCACCGCAACGTATAGCATTTTAGTGTGTTTTTTGTTATGCCATCATATGATTATAGCGTAGTACACACAGTGACGGTTTCAGCCTACCACATATGAGGGGGGGTTAAGCACGATAACGATTTTCTTGGTTCTGCGATCTGACGATGGTTTTCGATAGAGCACATTAAAATATTTTGATAATTTTAAATAAACAAAATTGTTATCTCGCTTGGTTTTCGAGATATGGATACTTAAAACTTTGTGCTCTGATTATAAAATTCGAATTACAATTTCCGTGTTGCCACAATCCAACGTTGGTTTTCAAGATATCGTTACTGTGAAAGCTTTAGTTTCAACTTCAGGTTTTATATCCTAACGACTATGCAAAATTTGGAGTGTGCCCCCATACTTCACCCTGATAACGCTCCTGTGTATATAGTGCATTTTAGCCAAGAAATGCTTGCGGTATTATTGCAAATTAAATCTACAAGTATGACAAACATGTTTTATATTGTGATTATATGTTGAGTTACGTTGAACCTAAATTTTGTTTTTCCTCTATAAACGCAGTGGGCCTACCGTTTTTGTTTATTTGCCAAATGCAACCTGTTATACAAAATTTACCACTCGAACCAGCTGCTGTTGTAGTACTCAACATCGACGGCACCAGCTTCTAACTACTAAAAGTCTTACGCATAAATTTATAATTTTGTTAGTTTCATATTAAATTATGTATGGCTAAGCTTTCACTTTCAATATGACTTATAAATTCATGTGAATTTTGATTATCTCATATGATAATGAATATTTATGTTTGTTGGATTTAACTTTCTTGTATGCATCACTTGAACTAGCCGGTTTGTTTTGAATATTTTCATAAATAAAATTTTGTTTACATTCTGCAAAATTGTTATGTATTTATGAATTAAATTTATGCCGGAACTTGAAATTATTGCAAATTCAAAAAAATCAAAGTAAAATAAAAATTTCTTTGATGGAAGATTTTACAAAAATAATTTATCTGTTACTCGCTCACTTCCTCAAAATAATTTTTCTGGTTAAGGATAGGGGAGGCTGGAGTTTGGAAAATTAGCTCTAGTTTTTGAGCCAATTATTATTTTTACGAATTTGTCTTTCTATAAGATAACTCCATGTTTAAGTAAGCGTGTGGAAAAGATTTAGGCTCAAATATTTTACAGATTTTTTTTTTTCAAAACGTCGATAAAGGAAAAATTAATAGACTTGGGACAAGTTTTGCCATGAAGCAATAACATTTTTTCTGTATTTTTCATTTATTTGAGAACATATATTTAAGCATTTTGCATACGAAAATGGAATGGGGGCAAGTATTAACAGTATGGGGCAAGTTTAAGCAGTTTTAATAGCGCTTATCAGTGCTAGAACTTACCCCATCGCTTTGTTTATAATTGCCCCATCGCCGTATCTTATGAACAAAATAATTTCATAAAAACGCAATGAAAGTAATCGTGTCAAAGTTTTAAAACTAAGTCACTAAGCTTACTTTAAAAATAAGTGAAGTACTGAACATCAAAACTTTGCATGATAATTATAGTATAAGTATTCAAGAAATTTGTGATTTGGCTCAGAGGGATAAATTTGCAAGGTCAGCTAGTGCCCATTGAAAAGGGAAAACGTAGAAGCGAACAAAAATAATTTCTGAGTTAGTTGGTATTCTCAGAATTTCTAAAAACTTACCCCTGTTAAAATCAGCCCCACGTTCCCCTACTCGTTAATGATTTATTAAAATTTTAAATCACTTATTTTTTAATTATCCATCATTTCAGCCAATGGCTCTCACTCAAGCTTACTTTTGTCATTGTTTATGCCAAAGCTACAGCTATTTCGAAAATAAAAAAATTTCTCCCATGTACGAGTAAGTCTGCCTGTAGGTGAAATTCGCGATTAGGGGTAAACTAATTGAGGTAACTTTATAAAGTTTAATATATAGACTATATCCTTAATACATAAAACCATAAACGATATAAACTAGAAATAATTTAGGCAAGCTCTGAAAAAATATCGGCAAAATTTCAGCAAAAAGGTGTGGCATCTCTCAAACAAACAAAAACTTGAACGCTGTACTGAGAAAGATTTTTAGGGTAAGTCAACAAAATTTCACAAAAATTAAAGGATTGGCTCGGGCAAGCACTCGACAACACGTAGGAAAACTTTGACTTGTGTTTGTGGCACCTCCCATAAAATCAAATATTTAAAATCTCTCGACAAAAATGGGGCGAAATTTTAAAATCTTACAAGCAAAAATTTACTGACAGTTAATTATATAGGGTGTTTTTTTTAGAGGTATAGAGCTTCGAATTGAAATAAAACACAAGAAAATCGTTTTAATGTCCATCAATTTGGCTTTATTGGAAGGATAATTTTATGCCATTAATGTTTAATTATGATTTCGGGCATGTGGCCGCCGCGGCTGGCTCGAATAAAGCCAATTCTACAGATCCAATTTTGAACCACTTTTTCGAGGATATGGGGCCGTATGTCGGCAATAACGCCACGAATGTTGGCTTCCAAGTCCCCTAACGTTTCTGGTTTGTTGGCGTAGACGAGCGACTTCACATATCCCCAAAGAAAATAATCCAATGATGTCAAATCACACGATCTTGGTGGCCAATTGACAGGTCCATTCCGCGAAATTATGCGCTCATCGAATGTTTCCTTCAATAAATCGATTGTGACGTGCGCTGTGTGGCATGTAGCGCCGTCTTGTTGGAACCACAACTCATCCACATTCATGCCATCCAATTCGGGAACAAAATAGTCGGTTATCATGGCTCTATACCGGTCTCCATTAACGGTAACTGACTCTCCAGCATTATTTCGGAAGAAGTATGGCCCAATGACTCCACCAGCCCATAGAGCACACCAAACAGTCAGTTTTTGTGGATGTAATGGCGTCTCAAGGGTCTCATGTGGATTCTCTTCACTCCAAATGCGGCAATTTTGCTTGTTGACGTAGCCATTCAACCAAAAATGAGCCTCATCACTGAACAAAATTTTGCGATGAAAATCAGCATCGAGATCAATCTCATTTTCGGCCCATACACCAAAATCACGACGCATTGCATGGTCTCGCGGCTTTAATTCTTGCACAAGCTGGATCTTGTAAGGTCGCAAGCGAAGATCTTTGCGCAAAATCTTCCATTAAGTTGATGGACAAAGCTCCAATTGCTGTGCACGGTGGCGAATCGATTCATTCGGGTCCTCTTCAACATTTTGCTCTACAGCGGCAATTGTTTCTTCGGTGCGCACTGTTCGACGTCTCTGCGGATGCGTATTATCACATAGAGTAAACGTAGTGCGAAAACGATCCATGGTTAACCGAATTAATTGCTCTGATGGACGATTATGTCGACCATAAAATGGACGGAGCTTGCGGTAAACTTCGCGAACTGAACCATTATTTTCGAAATAAATTTCCACGATTTGCAAGCGTTGTTCTTTTGTCAACCTGTTCATGATGAAATGGCAAACCAAACTGAACATAAATGACATTAGAGTTGCCAGATTTGACCATAAAATGCCAGTTTTATCTCTATTCAAAAAACAAACCTCTAAAAAAAACACCCTTTATCAATGATGCACATAAGGAATCTGCTTCGGGCGCTGGTTACAACAACGTCATTTTGGATAAAAAAAACTCAAAAAAATTTTGCGAGAAAAAACTAGTTTTGGCGAAAATTTTTAAATTAGCTGCGAACAAAGAAGAAAAAGTAAAAGCTGAAGAAGCAAGTGACTTGACGACAAAATTACACAAAAAAAAAGGCACGCTGCGATAGAGATTCGAAATTGTTTAACTTAAGTAAGAGCGTTAATGACGAAAATTACACTAACAAAAAGCACGTGGCGATAGCACATCGAAATTATTTAACTTTAGTAACGGAAAGAGTTGAACGAACTGATGCGTTCAAGACAAAAATTACATTAACAAAAAGAAAGTGGCGATAGCGAACCAAATTTATTTAACTTGAGTAAGTGCCTTGAAGACAAAATTACACAGACAAAAAGCATGCAGGGATTGCGAACCAAAAGTGTTAACCTCGCATAACTTAAAGAGCTTAACGAGCCGGTGCTCTTTTAAGGCAAAATTACACAAACAAAAAGCATGCGGCGATAGCGAACTGAAGTTGTTTAACTTGAGTAAATGCGTTGATGACAAAAATTCCACAAACAAAAAGCATGCGTTGTAGACAAAATGAAAATAGCAAATCGAAATTGTTTAATTTGAGTAAATCTCTTGAAGACAAAGTTACACAAACGATAAGCGTGCTTCGGTTGCCAGTCAAAATGATTTAGCTCGAATAACAGATAGAGCTCGAGGGAAGGGCTTTGTTATTAATGTAAGAGCTGCAAGAGTCAAAATTGGAAAATATATTCAATTTACAATATTTCGAAAAAAAAAAAATTTCAACTGAGCTTTGAAGAAAAATACTAGTTTTTTGGGACCCAGTGAATGGCTTAAAAAAATTGCCTTAATACAATCTCAATCATCTCGAAAAACCGTGATATTCGCACTTTTAGCTTACAATATCTTGAAAACCAGCCGAAACAATCGGAAAAATTCTGAGCTCAGATTCAAATTATACTCGGATCTTAGAACCACAGGTTGCCGAAATTTTGTCGGACCTGTTTAATTATACATCGGACTTGAGATATGAATCGAATAAGCGATATACTTGTGATGTACATATATGGGTTGGAGCTTGATCATTCCCAGCTGAAACTAAGATGAAGTAATTTTTTTTTTAAATAAACACAAATTAAAAATCCAAGTGTTTCCTATTTTAACACACGTCCTTGAAACTTTCTCACGTACTTATATTCGACCATTCGTTGGTATTTTTCTCATTAGCTTTAAAGCTTTACAACCAAAATACCATAAACAAAAATCTTAAAACGCTCGCTCTACCTCACAATTTATTGCTGACAGCGGACATAAATGATCGTATAGTTGTATGTGTGTGTGCAATGTGTTAGTTGGAGATGGTGATGGTTAAGTTGGTCTTAGATGGAAGAGTTTACATTACGTATGTACGTGTAACTGCTGCAAAAAACAAAAAAAAAATCAAGTATTGTAAATTTCTTATAGCGCTGCAATGCGCTGAACTTTGTAACGGAAATCACGTTTTTCGTATCTAACATGGGTCGTCGTTTTGGAGTGGGGAGTGCCAAAGTTTATCAACTTCACTTTTATTTTGATGTTTTCGATTTTTCTATTTTTTCTTGTAATGCCTTACAATTCGCGCGCACATTTTCTTGCACAAACAAACCATATGTTATGCGCTAGGGTTGCCAGAGTTGATTACATGACTTGAGCAGTGATAGCAATATAGTTACAAGTAGACAATGGAAACCACGTATTAAATCGTCGGTGACTGAAGCGTAAAACGATTTATTCTTCTGCTGATTAGTTGGTGAAAAAAAAATAAATTTAGCTTAAATTTAAATCGCTGCGTTCAAGCGAAGAATGGAAGAAAGTGAAAGTTAACTGCTGCGGCATCAGCCTTTAAAGTTTGCGAGTTATAATTGTAAAGAAACGTAGGAGATAATTTTTGTATATTTTGAACATTTAACTTCTCCAATTTGGTTACAGATGTTCGCTTTTTAATATTATTAAATGTTTGAAAGCTGCACTAAATAGTATGTCATGGGAAAATTGTTTATTTAAATCACTTCGTTTTATCCTTCAAATGACCTTGAAGTGCAATATATTCCTCAAACTAATATAAAAGATTTTGAGCGATATAAAAAGTCAATAGACAAAAATTTTATGAGTTTTAGGTACCTCACATATTGGCAAAAAGCGAAATAATCCACACAAGAGATCTGCATGAGTGCACTCCAAGCGATCATCATATAGACTTCTGAATGTAACAAGCTTCGAGTGCTTTAACTTGTAGAACATTTTATTTGCGATTTATTTATTTGCAAGTAAAGCACTCACCACTCCTGTTTGGTGTTTTGATATGGCTTGATGTTCGTTTCGAGTGCACTCATGCAGACCCCTAATCCACATCTACTACAAAATATTTTAAATCAAATAAGACCAACACTACGGATGAGTGCTGATACAATGCAATACTGGACAGAAAGTGGGCAAATTGGAGCAGCATTAAATTACACCAATCTATGCAAAATTGAACGAATTGCTGCATCACTCACCGTATTCTATAGACTTGGCCCCCAGCGACTATTATCTGTTTCCAAATTTAAAAAGATGGCTCCAGGGGAAGAGATTTTACTCTAATGAGGTAGTAATTGAGGTGTCATGCCCACTGTTTAAACCTATATTTGTCCTTGGTCCTAGTCAACCTATAATGAACTGAGTGTAAATTACACGCAAGCAGCTTATTACTAAGTTATTCACCAATACATAGCTTTGAATATTTGTTGTTAAGGCACTTGCCACTCCCATTTCCTATAATCCGCCCACTTATTTAACTTTAATAAATATGTTGAAATACCGTGAGCAACTCGGAAAGAAAATTTGAAATTAAAGAACAATCTACGTAGTATTAGTTTCTTCAAGGAACCTCTGGTTGTTTCAGTATCATAACAATGCAGCAAAATCAAAATGTCATACAGAAACAAAAGCATTACAACAGTAAACACTAAAGTATGTCATATTTACATGGCGTTTGTGAGCTTTTCAATTTGCTTTAACATGCAAATTTCTCATTTGAGAGCAGCAAAAAAAAAGTGAAACCTTCACCTCACTTCGACGGTTGCAAATATCGCCACTATGTCGACATAAATGCGCGAATGCTCTGGGATCTAAAAGTTCTGCACAGTGCAACGTCGTCGAGCAGGTCAACAGCTAATTATCATGCATTTATCACTCTGTTTACAATATGATTTTTAGTCAACAATTGTTTGCCGTTGTTGACACTGACTATCATTAGCAAAATCTCTCAGTGTTAATTAGTGTATCACCCACTGTCAAATATCACTTGCAAACTAAAAACCAGCAATTATTACGTGGTAAGTGCACAGAAGTTTTTACTTGAAATCGGATGAGAAAATACAAAAACACTGACCAACAGAAAACTACTTACATATAATGCACACAATACATCGATGAATTTTTTACCTAGTTGTGTCAGTACTTTGTAAACTTTTGAAAAAATAACAGTTCTAAAATGTAGAGCGTCATGCTTCTCAAACCCGGTTAATGTATATGTATATGTATGAATTATGCATTTAAAAAAAGTACTTTTATTTTCAAAACTTTATATCTTTTGAATAGTTTGATCAAAATTAATTTAAAGAAGTCATAGATGCTAGTCTCAACCAGTACTAAAAGAAAAAAAAAAATTAAAAAAAAATCACATATATGCATAAGCAAAATGGTGCCCGATTTGGAAAGGATTACCCCATATGCACTAAAATAAGAATTCCACGCGTAGGTATCGAATCTTTATAACACTTTTATTATAATATATTTTCCTTAGCTTCTGTGTCACATTCCCTTGGAATTTAATTCTTAACAATCGAAAAGCATTGTGCATATTAGAGGTCTGCCTGAGTGCACTCGAAACGACCATCAAGCCACTCGCGACGTTGCGAGTCCATCAAGCTTTTGTGCTTAAAAAAGTAAATCGGTAATAAAATGTTCTACAAGTTCAAGCACTCGAAGTTTATTGCTTTCGGAAATTTCTATGATGACTGCTTTGAATGCACTCATGTTGACCTCTAATATACACAATGCTTTTGGATGTTTTTGGTTTAAATTTCAAGGTTATGTGTGTGGCACAGAAACTGAGTAAAATATATTATAATAAAAGTGTTATAGTGTTATATATTCGATACCTACGCATAGAATTCTTATTTACAAAAGACATTGAATTTCTAGCAGAAAAGATGGCATGACGGATATCAAAAAGAATCTAAGATACCATGCTTGACACCCTAGGATTCAAGGATCTCATAATAGCGTATATAGAGGACAACACAAATGAAAATGAATCCAAAATTCTGCTTGCAAATTTGCGTAAATGTACTGTCTATTTCATCTGTATTGCACCTAAACTGGAATATAATGCCCACTTTTGTGCTGTGTTTCAAAACTGTTATGGAGCTGCTGGATCGATTGCAACTACCATCTACAGAAATACGTCATTAATTCGGATAATATCTAGAACCTTCAGTCGGGTCCATTCCCAATGCAACAAACTGGTACTCGTGGTATCGTATTAAGTCGTTCTTTGGTAGCATGATTAAGCTGCGGAACATTTTCCAATACTCGTTCAAAAGAGGCTTCCTGCTTGTAAGGTGGCTAGGTATTTATGATAATAAACACCAACGACTTCATTTGGAGCATTTCTTATATTTTTGTGTTAAAAATTGATCACTCTATTAAATTATGAGTGTTGAGGGAGAAAAACTACAATATCTCTGAGCAAGGCAAAAAGTTTTACTTTTCTTTTCGCTCAAAACATTATGTGGTAATTATCAGTAAGTGAATGTTTTGTAACTTTTTGTTTGAACCAAAATATATTTGGTAATTATTACCAAATATGTTCAAATATGCGGCATGTTATATGATAAAAAATTTGTGCTTTGTCCTTATCAAAAATAGCAGTTGATGACGTTGTTTTGGCATATACAACCAAATCGTTTTCTATGTACTTATGAAAATAAAATTAGTAAAGGTGTTATCTTCAGCTAGGCCGAAATTCACATACCCTACACTGCATTGAAAGTACTTTCTAAATAAATGTTAAAAATACATTGAAAATTAATTGCCTATAATTTTGAAAACAAACGATTGAAAATCGTTTGTGCCAATTGTGAGTTATACGAAATCAAAATGTTCAATTGTTGAAAAGTGCCACGCCCACTTTTTGAGCTCCGCCCACTTTAAGCAAAATTCAATATATTTATTATCTGTATCCGTCTACTTAATTTCATCACAATATCGTGCACGGTTAACGAGCTATGACGCTATTAAAGTTAAAATTTAGGGCTGCGCCACGCCCTTCTAAAAGCTTTTGCAAATTTGAAACCTAGCCCAATCAAAATTTTGTTCACATATTCACCAAATCACCAAGTTTCATCAAAATCGCAGCAACTTTTTTTCAAAATGGACTTGGGTATATTTACATAGAGTATGGGTGGTGGGTGTGGCCATGAACCGATTTTGCCCATTTTAACATGCTAGCAGCTTGCAACAAGGTGTGACCTATGTGCCAAATTTTACTGAATTAGCTTGCTTAGTTTTCTGGTAAACTTGATTTCAACAGACAGACAGACATACACATACACAGACAGACACACAGACAGACAGACAGACAGACAGACAGACAGACACACAGACAGACAGACCAACAGAAAGACATACAGACACACAGACAGACGGATGGTACGCAGATCAATAACATATTCACTTTTCTAGACCTGCCACGACCCCTTCTATGCGTTACAAATGGAATAACAAAGTGAATATACCCTCTGTGTAGATTATAAACAGAAGATTTTTCCCTTAAAAATGATGTAGTTAGTTTTAAGTGATTTCATCAACCCACTATCATGGAATCATTATTGCAAACAATGTATGATATCATGACCAAATAGAAGCCCAAACATATAAAGACACAAACAATCCATATCGGTTGATACCGCAGAAGCTATGACCTTTTTTAAAAAATGCACTCTTACGATGAGAATGATAAAAGTGGTAGTTAAATTGGAAATGGGGATGTGTCTCGACAGGAGTTTAAATACACCAAAGTTAAATAAAATCAAAAGTTGAATAGAAATGGAATTTCAAACTCAGTACATTTCCAATGCAAGAATTTCTGCACATATCTACTATCCTGCCTTAACTTAAACTATTGTTCTTTAAACTTATTCCTTTTAATTTTTTAAAAACTCAAAAATATCTTTTAAATAATTTTTCACTTTAAAAAATATTAAAAACTCTTTCTAAAAAAAGCATCAAAACAACTTTTAATATCAAGATCCCCTGCTGCAGTTACACTTTAATTTAAAAATTTTGAAAGTGTGGTTCAACTCTGACTAAGTGAATCCATCATGCAAAAGTCATTGATTTCCTGCTTCGTTGAATTTTGGGTAGGATGACATAAATAAATGGAAGATGATGAAACAAAAAAAAATCATTTCAATAAAGAGAACGAATCAAGAGTTAACACTAAATATTCAACTAAATGCTGCTGTTGCCATTACGAAAATGAACCGCGGTGTCCTTATTTAAAAAGAACCAATAAAAAAAATGAGGTCTACAACAGAATACCAGCTGCGAATTTCAAATACTTAGGTGACTTGTTTTCTGGCTTTGTAAACGTCTTCTCTGTTTTTTTCTCTTTTTGTTTGCTGTTTCTTTTGGCGCAATTTACTGCATTTTGCCGGCCAGTGTGCTCAATTTGCGCACAAAAAAAAAGTGGAAAAAGAAAAAAAAACGCAGTAGAAATTGTGCAAAGAGGAAAACAAGTCACAAAAAATATAAAACAAAATAAAACCCGTGAGGAGTCGATACAAAAGTTCCAAGACGAAGCGCTTTAAGACATGAACCTTGCTAGCCATGGTGCAAAGTCCAAAATGTTAAATGAAATTTTAAGGGAATAAAATAAAAAAAAAAATAAACGAAATTAAAAATATACAAAGAAATTTTGTCTGCAATAAAATTTGAAGTTAATGAATCTTGGATTGAGCATATGCGATTAGTGCCTCTCCGATACGAAAACGATACTATAATTCAAAAATCATCGTATCCTGCGCGTAGTGGCGCCAAGTTTACCGTCTCGTACTCATTCTCGTACGAGAAATTTTTTATCTGTATCGTTATCGTATCGGGTTTTTGTTGAATTGGAGGAGCTATGACCCATTATCCAACCCTGTTTACATTTAGCGGCCCATGGATAGAAAAACGAGTGGAGACTTGCCATTTTCAGTTACTGCTGCCCATACCATAATTTGTTCAGCTTCTTGACTCGTAAATCGTCTGAATGGTCGCTAGAACGTCCGTTTAGCCAGACCCTGTCATTTTGTTAGTTGATGAACTGCTCGATGCAGAATGTTTTCTCGTCAGAAAACACCAAAATGGGCAACTCGTTTATGCGGCGCATGCAAATCAGCTCTCTTGATCTCTTGAAGCGCTTGTCTCGTTGCAATGCGGAAAGGTCCTGCGGCTTGAATCTTTTGAAAGGCTGTGTATCTAACTTTTTTTTTCAGAATACGGCGTATGCTTTGATCGCTTACTTCCATCTCTTTCGCTATTTGAGCTTGCGCTCAGAGTTTCGAGCCAATCGTTTGCTGACGACGTATCGCCTTCCAAAAGAAGGCCAATCATCAAATTTCTCTTCATTTCTCAATCCTACATCTTGAAAACGTTTTTAAACACAATGAAATGCTTGTGTGTCCCTTGACACACAATATGCCAAAGAGTAACCGTGTTGAATTGCAGTGTTGTACGATGAAATGTTTAGAAATGACAGTTGTGTGAACTTGACCTATCATTTCAATTGCCTAACCTGGTATTGCGTTTTAAGTGCCGAGAGCGAGAAATCGGCCAGACCTTTCTCGATCTCGTCCGCGGTCGTAAGAGATATAACATTTTTGTTATCGTCTCGTTATTTCTTGATATTTATCGGTTCTCGGTGAACCACTATATGCGTTTTAGTTTTTTAAATCCAAACTTATGTTCGTATATTTTCAATAAAATTTATGAAATCTTTTTATGTCGTGCAATTTTCTGTCACAGCTCTTCAATTATTTTTTATTATTACTTAATGGCTTATGTTGTCTATAA
Source organism: Meiosimyza decipiens (assembly GCA_963680825.1). Taxonomy (NCBI): domain Eukaryota; kingdom Metazoa; phylum Arthropoda; class Insecta; order Diptera; family Lauxaniidae; genus Meiosimyza; species Meiosimyza decipiens. The sequence goes on from OY804260.1 coordinate 57,536,532, forward strand.
AAACAGCTCAATTTCTGACCCAATTCTCGAACAGCTATATAGCAACATGTTTACCATGTCTCTGCGCAACGGTCACGATAGCCACCACCTGCCACAGATAATTAAGCTGCATTTTATTTAAATGCAAAACCAGAAAGACCTACAAATTGCTTGGCATGTTAATAATTTTTACAGCTGTTGTTGTGGAACATAAATGAAAATTCTTAACAAATACACAGGTTAAAAATGATTCTAAGAATTGCTTCCACCGTAAGCGGAATATTTAATTAAAAAAAAATAAAGTGTGTGAAACATAAAAATCAACATTCATTCAATGAAGTTAAAATCATGAGGCAAAAAGTTTAGGTATTACATTGGATAACTACATGCAAAGCACCTTGGCGTTCGATCCGTTGTCAATTTTTTCAAAGTACGTACTAGGGAGTTTAAAAAGGGTTGTTTTCCCTATTTATCACAGGATTTTGGTTTCAGGATTCCGATATTTGCTTTTTACAAATTATGTCAACATGTGAATGAGGTCATGATATGCATATTAGCGATTCGGACCGGCTTATAACTTTTTAAATTCTTAGTTGTCCAAAATAGTGGCTTGTCTTATTGCTTATAATTTCTTCTTTAAGAATAGGTTGTAGATCGCAACTTAATAGATCCAAAAAAAAAAAAAATTATTTGTTCTATAGCGCGATGTGGATAGTGCTGAAAAAAATTCATAAAGGGTGTTCTACTTTACAACATCAGCTTTCAGTATCGCTTCGAAAGAGGAAAAGAGTCAGTCTACATATGCGATTAAAAAATTGAGCTACGTTCTAAAAGGCGTTGAGTCGTATGATAATGCAATCAAACGATTTCTTTTAAATTTTATTTTATTTCTTAAAGCATAAGCCAACGCTCAGAGGATGCCCCTTATAGGTGTAATGCACCCTGTTGGTTTTAAGAAAGAGGAGAAAAGTAATGGGTCTGATCTTGAATTTATCGATGTCATAATTGCCGGGTAAGACAAACGTAGACAGACGGCCAAAGTAAGAATTATCACGAAAGAGTGATGTCCTGCTGCAAAACCGGCGTAACTCAAAGGAATGGGCCTGATGAGACGCCCCATAAAGATAATCCGTTTTTCATTCGTGATTCAGTTCACGTATCTCTCACATAAAACCTTTAGAAAAGGGTTAAACATCCTACAATACGCCGGTGGTGATGGAAATCGACAAAGAAGATTACAAATTCATAGCCTATTAGTTTCATCACACATCGCTGAACACGATCTAGCAGCTCCAAAGTGGTTTTTGGCCCAAATTTGCAAGTTGTACTCTAGTTTGGTTCTAATATATGTGAAGAAGACATTACGAAGTTTTCTTACACCATTTCAAAAAACCAATATACCTAGCCGCACATGATCTGCCCAGAATGTCAAGAGTTCTTGACCTCATAATATCTGAACCAGCCATATTAAGGGAAGGAGGGGAGTAATCCATTTGTCTGTGAGAAAACAGGCAGCGCTGGGTGTTAGTAGCATAGTTAAAGTTTACTCCAATCAACCAAAAATCGAGTAAAATGGCCAAAAGCTATCAAATATTTAATTCTTTTATTCAAATTTTTATTTTGTTTTTAATTGGATAACGGAAAATTTTTGAAAATTCAAAAATTTTTTCTATACTGAAAGAAAATGTAGTAAAATAAATATATATTTTTTTAATGATATTTTAAAAAGTGCAACACTTCATACGCTGGAAATAAAACTTGGATAGGTTAATGATATTTATTCAAGTTTTTGAAACTAAATTGCTTAATAAATAAAAATAATGAAAAAATATCACACATCAGGTCAGGTTATTGTCGACAAATCATCTCACAGCTGTCAACGACAGATAATTTTGCGTCATCATATGAAATAATTGAATCTACGAGTATCAACAATTATGGACATTCGAATAATATAGAAAACTTGCTTTTATATTTTGAGCAATATCTGTGATGCATAATAAGTTTTCATTAATAAATGTGTTTATAAGTTTTTAATTTATAAAAATCCAACAATGAAGAAAGTTCAAGGTATATTTTAAACTATCGGCCATTTCACGTCAAAGAGATAGTCGGCGTAGCATGACGTCTTGGTTTTGGGTGGATTGGTGCATTGTTTTCACTCGATAAATGGGCAAAGTTCTCTTTTTTAGGTTTATTCATGTGTGCAGTACTGTCTCCGGTGGCGTCCAAAATAAATTTTCGACCTGAAAAGCTTAAAATTGAGAAGTGGTTCTTAATTCCAATTCCATCGAACAGAATTAAAACTTTTCAATACCAAATATAATTTTAGTGTCCAATAAGTTCATGAAAGTAAATCAATACATATTGCCATATAGTGGGCAAATCACATTCTAAATGCCAATTCTCTGGAATTAAAATCGAAAAGTATTAATTCCTTCTCTGTCCTGATAAAACAGGATTGGTACAAACAATTCTTCTGTGTATATAATATCCCCTCAACTCGCATTGAAAAACTTTAGCAAAATTTTAGCTTCAAAACTTTAATAAAGCACCTGACAATGTTGTCGGTTTAAATCCGATCCATTCCTCTCCATCAAATCACATACATTTTATGAGCTAATCGTGTCTTTCCCCGGAGTATATATGTATTTTCCAAACACTTTATTTCAAAATGAAACAACGAGGTTTTCTACTTTAGTCTACAATATTCAAAATCAAAAATATTTGATTAGTTTATCTAGTAATTTGTATTGAAAATCTATGTATTTTTATTGGCCATAACGACTTACATCTGAAAAAAAAAAAAAAAAATAAACGGCCATTAAAAATGTTGTTTAAATCAACACTTTTTTGTATGCATGTTATATCTAATGACATATCTACCTTACGACATTTCTATCTAACGTCCCAAATGTAGTGTATCGTTTCGTTACGTTTACACCATGTCATACCATAAGGACAACTTGATAGTCTGGACAAATGCCAAATTGAAAGCACCAATTTTAATCGGACTGTGCTGTGGAATTAGCTATTTACTGCCTAACAGAGCTGTAAAATAATATTCTTTGAAATTTTTTTCTTAACTGTCATTTTTAATTTAATTTTATTAATATCTCTTGCATTGTCAAAAGTTAATGTGTGGTGCGGTGCTTTTACCAAGATATATCATCCAAATAGTTCTTTTATTCCAACTAATTAATTTTAAGAAATTCACTTTTCCATAACTTAATATTTTTCTTTCAATAAGTACATACATTCTTTTGCAACTCTGTGCACAAAAATTACTGCTCAGTTGTTTGGTTTTAAAGGCTCGATTTAATGGCTTACAAGGGTTTCATCATTCACATTTTGATTGCCACTCATGTGGATGAGCAGCTGTGGGCATATGGGCTATTTGGTTGTATGGCACCCTGTCTTTTATGACCTGTTACCGTTTTAGTAAAATGAACCAATAGAATACTTTGGCAACCTTGGCATAAACTGAGGTGAACGTGTAGTATTCATAGCTATGGATTTTTGCAGAGGGTGGTTGTTAGGTCCATTGGTTGGTCGGTCAGTTTGGTTGGTCGTAAATCGATTTTCATTTTTGATACTTTTTCCAACTGCGCATTTTTTATAATTAATATGCTCTTTTGTTTAAAAGAGAATTTTACATTTTATTGAGCAATTGTGGTCAATTAATAAGTAAACACATTGCGCAAAAGCAAGGGTAATTTCAATTTTGTTGTTTTGTTTTTGCTTGAAGTGCCTTGAGAGGACCAACACGTATCGTTGCAAATTGACCTTGAACTTTTGCAGTAGTGAAACTTTTACAATTTTTTAAAACAATTAAAGCGTTGTTAAATTTTTGACATATTAATTAAAACTTTAAATTTTAAAAGTAAGCGAAATATTGACATTTTTATTTACTTTATAATTAATTTATTTTTCTGAATAGTGTGTAGTAAATACATAATCATTTCAACCAAATCATGTATATACATTAGGGTGGTTCTTAAAATTATTTTTTTCGATTTAATATAGCGTTAAGCAATTGCCCCCGCATCCATTTTGAAATTTTTTGATGTACTCCAAGTTTTCTTTAGATAGGTACTATTCGGCCTTTTGTATTAAACTCCCTTTTTTTTTGACGTGGACTTAAATGCTTATCACTATAGGCTTAAGATAACAAGTGAGAAGGTACCTAATATCGAAGATATAGCCATAGATTTTTTCGGTTATATTTTTTCTAAAATCGCTGTAAGTTGGGTACCCCTTAATCGATTTTAGAAATATGAATATCATGTGAACAATAATTCAACAAACACAATGATATTGCACAAAAGTTTAAAAACAGACGATTTTTTAAAATTTTGCATTCTTAACCAGTAACGTATTTCTTTTTCTTGAAGCCATTTATACTGCGCATCCCCTGAGCGGTGGCTTATGCTTAAAAAAAATAATATGAAAATAGTTCCCTATTTTGCTTTATTAACCCTTTCATATCGATAAAGAAAAACTTAAAATTTTAGAAAAATTGTCATGTCTCGAAAACTATGTGATTAGCTTGTGAAATTACTTTTCATTTGGTGCACGTATTATTGAAATTGATGCAGATGCTCCCAACTTGGATTTGTGTATAACCAGCAACATCAAGTTAAAATCGCGTTAAATGAACGACCATTTCATAAGCTATAACATCTGTATGCAAAACTTTATTGTTAGCCAGATGGTTTTCGAGAAATGACAATGTTTGCAAAAACTTAAATGTTATTTCTTTTTCGATAAGAAAGGGTTAATAAGTATGACTTTTCTAAAAACTTTCCCTGATGCCCTTACTGATAAATGGGGCGATGAGTTTAATTTGGTTATAGTCTTTGCCTTTTATATATGAACCAAAACTCATTCAATTGCGTCAAATTGCTGCTGAGTTATAAATAAATTTGGTTTTTTCTGATAGCGGAGGTGTACCACCCATTATTCATTAAAACTGCGATTTCCCCGTACCTTTTATATTTATAAATAGTTGATGAGATATAATGAATATAATTTTTCTCTTATATAGAGAACGTGCTATCGTCCCTTTTTTCAAACCAAACTATGCTAAGGACCTCCTACAGACCATAAGACACATTTTTTAAAACAATATTATGAAAGGCCATTGAGTAGCTAGGAAGATTTTATGTGACAGAAGAACGGTTTTCGATTTTTAACATATATTCGGCGTGGCACTGTCAATTTTTACATTGAAATTTACTAATACCCTTTATGTAAGTATCAAGTCTCATTCATCTAGATCAAATAGATGCTGAGATATGATGAATTTGAGCTTGGGGGGCGCCCCCAAAGTTTCTAAACTAAACATTTCTAAACACCATACAAAGCATTTAATAAAAAATTATGAAAATCCGTTTAGTAGCACGTGAATTTAACAGCGACAGACAGTTCAGTTTTTCTCATATGAGAGGTGTGGCACCGCCCAGTTTTTTTTAATTGACTTATTTTTGCTTGTAACTTTTATATATGTACCAAATGTCATTTATCTGCGTGCAATAGTTGTTGAGATATGATAAATTTTATTTATTTTCTTATATAAGGGCGTGCCATTATCCATTTTTTTCGCAACCAAACTATGCTTAAAATTTTTCGCCGACCATAAAAACAATTTAAAAAATTATGACTTCAATCGGTCAAGTCGTTATGAAGTTACACGACTACTTAAAGACGCACCAACGATTATATATATAAAGATTGACTTATCTTTCATATGGTCCATATTTGTGAAATCACTCAGGAGCTCCCAACTTATAACGATTTTGAGAAATATACATACATATATCTGGAATTTTCGTTTGCCATATCTCCGATAGTAAGTGCCGCCCATAGCTTTTAATTTCATATTCGCTCTATGGTTTAATAAAAATCCACTTCAGAAAACTAGAAGAAATCAAACTTGATGAAATTTACAATATTACAAGGTTGATTCAACTGAAATTTAAGGTTATTCCAATATTAACCCAAAAATTTGGTTAAATTTACAACATCCGTAGTATTACGCAGTTTATGTAGTAACTTTTACTGTTCGTACAGTGACTGGGGAAAGTTCTGGCTGAGCTTAGTTTCAAAACAAAATTTTGGTTAAATTGACCAATAAACTTTGTCTGTGCATATTTTGTACACAACTTTTAACTATATGAATCAAATTTTTTTATAAAAAACTATATTAGATGAAAATTTAATGTTATCTTATATAGGCTATAATTTTGTATTATAATATTAATATATTTTCTTTTTCTTCTATTTTTAGGTAAGTTAACAATTTGATTCAAAATAATGCGCATTATTTTAAAAAGTATGTAAGTAAGTATACTTAAATAAATGCTAATGAAATTTTTATCGACTCTCTTATGCGGCAAAGTTCTCAGCCTCAACTTTTTTCTAATCTTAATTCTTACAAATGTTCAAACATTATCGTCTGGCAAAGTTTTACATCAGCATAGCATTAGGATTTTTGTAGTACTTTAATTTCCTGGTGCTTTTAAATCAGTTTTAAAATATTTATTTATTTTTTGTTTACATTTTCATTGTTTACAAATTAATTATTGCGTGCAAATACATCTCAAGGTCGATTTTAAAACAGTCGTGTGCGCGCTTCAGTCGTCTTTTCTGTGGCAGCGGGAAACTGCTTCCAACGGATGCAATGAGGAATGCAAATGTTGATATTATTGATATTTGAATTTAACTTAAATAATTGTTTTTTCTTTTTATAAAATTTTATGATATATTTTTCTTAAAATGCAATAGGGTGAGATACCAAATAAGTTATACGGTCCAATGCAATGTTATATAACATTGATATGTATCTTATAGCCTTAAATCTTTCTAAGGCCCTATGCCAAAAATTATGTGATAGCTTTATAATAAGCTATCTTAAATTTTAAGTGACATAGCGCATAGCTTTTCTAAGCAAGAGTCATAACAATTATAATAATCATAAAGTTTAGCTACTACAGCTAATTAGCCTTCTTAGCTATTTAGCTTAAATTTTTATCAAGAAAAAGACCTAAGAAATCGATTTTATTCGACCATTCTAAATACAACTAAAATACCTAAAACGCTATATATTGACACTTAAGACAGATTTTTTCTACGATTTAGCAAGTCGGTTTTTTGGTAAAATTTCAACGAAATCGGTTACAAGCTCTATCCGTGCCGTTTATAGGTTTTAGCTAGGAAACTCAAACTATGTGGCAATTATTTTTAAGTCAAAATAATCTACAAGATTTAAAAAAAAGCACCCTAAGATCCCAGAAAAAACTTACGTTTTTATTTTTTAAGGTTATGTTCTACCTGATATTCTTATAGGTCTAAAAAGACATAATATTTGTTCTATATAAAGTGACCTTTAAAATGTTTTATAACACTTCTAACAACAAAGATGTCTAGCAAACAATGCATTGATTTTGTCCACATACCACCTGCAAAATCCAAAATTAAAATATTTAGCTATAGCAAAAATAGTTGGTGCATCAGATAAAACTGTCTTTACGGTTGTTTCTAAATGTAAGAAGGATCTATCTGTTCTCCGAAAAATAGGTTCAGGCAGAAATGCAGAATATTCTAACCCGATGGTGGCGACGAAGGTGAAGCGCCCTTTTAAGCAAAATCCCAACACCTCAGTGCGAGATATGTCGGCTAGAGCAGGTACATCAAAATCTACTGTACAAAGGATATCGGAGGAAAGTAAGCTAAAGACATATAGAGTTCAAAAAGTACCAGACCGTTCTGATAAAAAGCAGTTGACGGTTCAGTTGCGAGCCCAAAAATTGTATGAAAGTAAGCTATTTAAATTTGATTGCTGCGTTATTGACCATGAAAGCTGATCTTAAAAGCTACTACCTAGTCACGATTATTATACGTCACCAAAAAAAGTGCACGTGCCTATTAAATTAAAAGAAAAAAAATTTTGAAATTTCCCAAGCAATATATGGTTTGGCAGGCCATATGCACCTGTGGCCTAAAAATCAGCTTCTTTATTAATCAAGACACAATCAATTCGAAAGTTTGTCGTGCACATGAGGGTACACAGTGATGTTCCTGCCTGATGTAGCAACCTTTCATTACTCTAAAGCAGTGGTGGGCATGTAAATCTAGCAAAAGGGCGCAACAACAACATCAAGCAACAACAAACTATATTTTAAAATATATTTTGCTTTTATTTCCAAATTCGCCAACAGCATGAAAAAAACAAAGCAGAAACAATTGCTACATTCGTCGAAACACAATGCGGCGTCATTGCTAAGGCCTGTGTGTGCTGTTTTTGTTTTCGTTTGAACTCAAGTCAACGCTGTACGTCGATAGCGTTGAAATTCTGCGAATTGTTTTTTGGTTGCTTGTGCGTCGAATAACGGTTCGGGCCATGAGGGCGGAAAGTGCCTGCACTTGCCCATCGCTGCTCTAAAGTTACGATGGAATGGTATCAAAGTAAAATGATCAATTTTGTACTAAAAATAAAAATTCGCCCAATTGAGAGATATTAGGCTCTAATGAAAAGAGATTTTCAAAAGAGTGGTAAGACTGCAAAAAATTTACAAGACTTCAGACTCAATTAGAAAAAATCGTAACGCACTGTCTATGAAGCAACTGTGCAAAATTTAAAGATGGGTAAAAATTTTTTTGGAAAAAAAAGTTGTAAATTAGTTTTTAGTTATTTATTTTTTGAACACTAGCCATTACTAATAAAAAAGGAAAAAAGACCAAAAAAATTACTGGGTATATTTTTATAACTAAAAAACAAACGCAAGTTTTTTCTGGGACAGTCCTTATATGTTACCTTTATTAAATAATCCAAAGTCTCAAAAAAACAATTTTGATCTATGTATGTCCGTAAATTGGCTTTCTGAACAGCTCGTCTAGTTTAACCTAGATAAAGCTCTTCAAATAATTTCAGTAAATATTTAAATTAGCGAAATTCTTATGTTCATGCCATATACCATACATTTAATCTAAAAAGCTACTTAATTTTATAATCAAAAGGCATCAACGTCGTTGTCATTAAGTCAATTTATTTCTACGATAAAAGTCACATGTACAGCGTCATTTCAAAGTTTATGCAAAAGTTATTAAAATTGACAGCATACATTTTGCGTATTTATTTTTAGAAAGAGCGTAAAAAACTAAAAATGAATGAAGAGCAAGGGAAATTTAGCGTAAATGAGGGTAATACAAACGTCAGCGCTCATAATGACAATTCACAAGCGCCTTGCCTGCAGCAAATAAATGAAAAATAAAATGATAAAAGCAGGGGAAATAAAAGAATAGAACTTGAAGTTTTTTTTTTTGTGTTTCATTTTTAGAATTTGCATCTGCAACTCGTTATGTTTCGCTCAACTAAATTGGATATTCATAGACACAGTGGCGCACTTCACGGTGCAAACAAATAGCGCCACGAATCACTGCAGGAGAAAAGTGTTGACTGACCTTGTGACAAAGTGTAAGCATCTGTCACAATTTAGTGGTACTACGTACTTACAATGATGACGACTGTGCATAGTCACGAATCTCTGTCTGTTTGTTATTCGGAACTTGAACATTTAACAAAAAAAAAAAAAATTGAAACATTTTTATTAAGGTCAAGTTGCTCAATTAAAAATGAAGGTGTGCGTAGTAGTTGCCATTTGAGAGTGAAATAAAAGGAGAAAGGTTTTCCATCGAATATATTTTTTTTTATAAAACTTAAATATTAGCGGCTAAATATCGAAAACATTATATGAATTGTAGTTCACTGAAACCAAGTTATTCTTATTCAGCGGTAAGATGAATATTTTATTTTTTTATTGATCATCTATGAAGACTACCACTGCCACGTATAACCCTTTCAATAAAATATTAACCGAAAATGCACGGGAACCGCCTTCTCACTCTTTTAGGCCCGGATTCGCTAAACAATTTATAGATACTTAAGCGGACGATAGCTTTCATTTTCATTTTCGAAGTACGTAAAGGGTGTTTTTTTTAGAGGTATAGAGCTTCGAATTGAAATAAAACACAAGAAAATCGTTTTAATGTCCATCAATTTGGCTTTATTGGAAGGATAATTTTATGCCATTAATGTTCAAATATGATTTCGGGCATGTGGCCGCCGCGGCTGGCTCGAATAAAGCCAATTCTACAGGTCCAATTTTGAACCACTTTTTCGAGCATATGGGGCCGTATGTCGGCAATAACGCCACGAATGTTGGCTTCCAAGTCCCCTAACGTTTCTGGTTTGTTGGCGTAGACGAGCGACTTCACATATCCCCAAAGAAAATAATCCAATGGTGTCAAATCACACGATCTTGGTGGCCAATTGACAGGTCCATTCCGCGAAATTATGCGCTCATCGAATGTTTCCTTCAATAAATCGATTGTGACGTGCGCTGTGTGGCATGTAGCGCCGTCTTGTTGGAACCACAACTCATCCACATTCATGCCATCCAATTCGGGAACAAAATAGTCGGTTATCATGGCTCTATACCGGTCTCCATTAACGGTAACTGACTCTCCAGCATTATTTCGGAAGAAGTATGGCCCAATGACTCCACCAGCCCATAGAGCACACCAAACAGTCAGTTTTTGTGGATGTAATGGCGTCTCAAGGGTCTCATGTGGATTCTCTTCACTCCAAATGCGGCAATTTTGCTTGTTGACGTAGCCATTCAACCAAAAATGAGCCTCATCACTGAACAAAATTTTGCGATGAAAATCAGCATCGAGATCAATCTCATTTTCGGCCCATACACCAAAATCACGACGCATTGCATGGTCTCGCGGCTTTAATTCTTGCACAAGCTGGATCTTGTAAGGTCGCCAAGGCAAGCCAAGATCTTTGCGCAAAATCTTCCATAAAGTTGATGGACAAAGCTCCAATTGCTGTGCATGGTGGCGAATCGATTCATTCGGGTCCTCTTCAACATTTTGCTCTACAGCGGCAATTGTTTCTTCGGTGCGCACTGTTCGACGTCTCTGCGGATGCGTATTATCACATAGAGTAAACGTAGTGCGAAAGCGATCCATGGTTAACCGAATTAATTGCTCTGATGGACGATTATGTCGACCATAAAATGGACGGAGCTTGCGGTAAACTTCGCGAACTGAACCATTATTTTCGAAATAAATTTGCACGATTTGCAAGCGTTGTTCTTTTGTCAACCTGTTCATGATGAAATGGCAAACCAAACTGAACATAAATGACATTAGAGTTGCCAGATTTGACCATAAAATGCCAGTTTTATCTCTATTCGAAAAACAAACCTCTAAAAAAAACACCCTGTAGTAATATGCCAAGCTTTATTCAGTGCTTCAGGACAGAAAGTCGAACATTGTCCATATATAGGGTGTATTATTTATAATTTTTTTTTTAATTTTAAATAAAACACTTAAAATAGAATTGGATGTCGGTGTCTTTATTGTGACCTGGAAGAACAATGTCTGACACTTATTTTTAAAAAATAATTTAATTTAAATCTTGACCGCAAACGCAGGTGTTTCATTCGGAAGGTGAAGGCATATCGCGAATTAAGCGAGTTGGCTTCCAAGTGTTCAATAGAGCTGACTTTTCGTCGAAGACTTTTGACTTCACATAACCCCAATGAAAAAAATCCAGGTTTGATACCACACGATCTAGACGGCCTTCTTTATTTCATAATTGCAATAATCATGTGAATTTCGAATGAATATATAGTTGATATTTTAATGATTTTAATAAATTTGCAAAATTTACATGCGTTCTTCGATAATGATATGTCAAACAATACTGAATTAATATAAAATGACAGCATATGCCACCAGTCATGCGTGATCTGTCAAAAAAAAAAAAAAAAACTCTAAATGAATCACCCTATATATAGCATTTGACTTTAGTCGATTGATAATTTTATTGCTTCAATATGATTTTTGGCATACAAGCGTCGCGGCTGACCCTAATTCCTAATTTAGTACAATCTGAAAGACAAATTTTCTACCACTTCTTAAAAAAACGGTCCATCCATGTCTCCGCAATAACGGCGATCTTTGGCTTCCAAATAGTGTAGAGTCTTTGGCTTACCCGCATAAGCCAGATAATCTGCACATTTTACCAAGAAATAATTCAGTGATGTTAAACCACACGATATTGGCGATCAATTAATTTCGTAATTACAATACATCATGTGAAATTTGAGTGAACTGAAAATTGATATCTTAGTCAATTTAGTTATTTTTTACAATTTGCATGCATTGTCAATCTTTTCTTATTAAAATGACAAATTTCACTGAACATAAATGACACCAACGTTGTCAGATTTGATAAAAATTTTGGCATTTCATCCTTTTTGAAAAGTATGATGTTCTAAAAAAGCGCTCTTTAAATTATAAACAAAATAAATGTTAGACTAACACAAACTATAATATAAAACAATAAGCAAAAATAATTCATTAATTAAAAAAATTGGCAACATAACAAGAGTAATAAGATATTTTAACATTTAACCATAAATGATGTTATCATATCGTCATCTTTAATATAATTTTGTTTTTATTGTCACTTTTTCGTCTCCCATTTTATTTCTCAGCCCAAATATAGATAAGTATCTCTCCAAAATAGAAATGAAAGTAGAAAGAAACTAATTTTTGATACAAACAGTTTTCATTTTTTAAAGTCATGAATCATCGTCATAACAATGGTCAAGCATCGAAGAAATGAGATCAAAATATAAATTCCGAAAAAGAAACTAATTTCGTTATTAGAGCTTTATATACTCAAAGGCATCATTCTTTTTTTGAATGACTTAACTTTTTACCCACAGATCTATGGTCTATCGTGTTAGCTGCATAATGCTCTGTTCTATGCACAGCGATTTTTTTAATGTTTTCTGCTTAATTCATTAAATTTTGTTCCAGTAATTGAAGTTGAGTTGCTTTGCATTCTGTATTTTGCAATGGCAAATGGCAAATGGGAGTGATGCTCCCAATATATAAGCAGGAGCATATCATATCATATCGTATTCATTGTTATATGACAATCATTAACGTTTTTTATGATAACACTTTCAATATCATCTTTATTACCTTGGCCTAGACAAGAGTTCGCCCGTTATCTAAAAAGCAACAAAAGTGAATAATTAATGGTATTCCACCTGAATTTTTTTGCATTGATAAGTTTTTTCTTCGGAGCTTTTTATGTAACGCAGATGAGATATGCTTATTACGAAATTCTTTAATTACGTGTACATGAAGTGACCTGGTTGCTTATCAGTTAATTAATTAATTTACGTAATACTTATATGGTGACTATTAATCACATATATGTATGTACATTTAACTTAATATAAATAAGACTAGTTTGAGCTATACTGGTTCTGAAAACAATAAAAAATTTAAAAAATGCTTAAAACGATGCTTCGAATTAATGGATGGTCCTGAATTGTAAGTTCCGAAAAATCGATTTTTATATTGCTTAAATCAATATCTAAGGCATTCAAAAATACGTACTCAACAGTACAGTGACCAATTCAAAGTATTTTGGCCGGCGTCGAGCCTGTGTCTCGCTACAGATCTTCTACTTTGCATTTATTTTTGTTCAGTATTGTATTTCTTTTTATTTGAACTAAAAAAATTTTGGAACAAATATATTTAAACTGCTTTTATAGCGGGTTGAAACATTTGTTTTTTTTTTTCAAAAAACTTTAATTTTTTCAAATCTTCAGAAAGTTTGATTTTGAATTTTTTTTCTAGGTTTTCTCAGTTTAACCTAAAGAAATTTGTATGAAAATTAAAATTCCTCTTCATATTTTTTTTGCAGCCAAGAATACTTCAGTGGCGAGGCGCTTAAAGCTCGGTTATTATACATTTTTCTTGTGTTGTACTAAGTTTTTTATACCCCACACATTCACTTTTCATTCCGTTTGTAACGCATTGATGAGGGCGTGGCAGGTATACAAAATTATATATATTATTGATCAGCGTCACCACCTGAGTCGATTGTCGATCTGTCTGCTGAAATCACGTTCACGGCAATACCATAATTGAATTAAATTCGGCACACAGGTCACACCATTAAACAAGCTTATTAAAATTGAAAATGTTTGAAATCGCTTCGCGGACAAGCCTACCGCCCATATTTCAAAAAAAAAGTTGCTGCGATTTTGATGAAATTTAGTAGTTTGGTGGACATGTCAACAAAATAAGGATGGAGTTAAATTTTTCAAAAGCTCATACAGGGGCGTGACACAGCCCTAAATTTAGACTTTCATAACGCCATATCTCGTAAGATATTGTGATGAATTTTGGTAAACGGATACAGGTCATATGAGGCGTCCAGTTGCAAAACCGGCCAAGTCAAAAAAAAAACAAATTGTGAGATACTCTCATATATACTATGTTTTTAGATTAAAAAAAATTGTTTGAAATATTAAATTTTTTAAATATATTTTTAATGCATAGGCAGATGAAACTCGAGAAGTCTGATCTGACGTGTTTTGTGTAAGAAATTATAAGCCATTATGTAGGAAATACATTTTAATTTTTCAATGAATATAGATGAAGATAAACGTTTTTCGTTGTGTTTCCAAAAGTATGAAAAAGGGGCTTGACCTGTTTCGCTACTGGACGCCTCATATATTTGTGTATGTTTTAAATTAATTGATGCCAAAAGTGAGCGTGAGTGGAGAAGTGGGTGTGACACTTTTCAACAATTGAAAATTTTTAATTCTGTATAACTCATAACGAGCCCGTACTATTTTCATGATACCACAGACAAGACTCGCTATGAATTCAAATATTCATGAAAATATCCCAAAACGTGCGTTGGGCTCAGATGTTGTTTCTCTTCGAAAAACATTTCCGAAAACAGCTTTTTTTCGGACCTCATATTTCAGTGACTAGAAAGCAGAAAAATTCAAAATATGTTGAATGCAAAGGTCAAAAGTTATAAAACCAATATGTACTTTTGCGAACAATCCGCAACTTTTTACAGGCTGGGTGTTAGCTACCCAGTACATATTGTATTACTCCAACTGCATCAAAAGATGCAATGCATCTAACCGACTTCTATCGGATATCTCTGTTGCATGCGTCATTCACAAGCTCGTTTGTGGGTTAGCAAAAGAAAAGTCATATGAATAGAAGACAAAAAGCTCAAAAACGTTTCATTATGCATTCGTATGAAGTGATTGAATGATGATGCGGTGGTATCATAGAAGCAGGCGGCGGGTAAAGCGGAAACCAGCAATGACACTAAAAGGCTTTGACGCCAGAAAATGCTTACGCTGTCCATGCTATAAAAACCAAAAGCATTCATAATGACATTGGGATGCATCCATAGAAAATCACGTTGCTTTTACTGCTGTTGCTGCTTTGGTTTGTCATGCATTTTGTTGCTGTTGTTACCGTGTTTGCAATAGCGTTTTTTCTATTCTCTCTCTCTCTCTACTATTTGATGGTTTCTTTATCAGTTTTTCTATTTTCGCTTACCTACTTAAGTGCCCAGTGGCGATTCACATGAGAATGATGCTAAAACTACATGCACGACTTCTCTGATGAAGAAATTGTAGAAAACCATGTCAAGATCAGTGCAGTTGACGGCTACAGTTTTTTCTCAGTTACATACGTACCTACATATTCTTGGCTGGCAACATAGTCAGCGTGTTATATTCTGCTTGTCTACTCGTATAAAGAATATAAATTTCTTAAGAATAAATATCATATGTTGACAATGAGCTACTTCACTGATAAAGTATATAGAGTACTTAAAGGATGCATTGAAATATGATTGAAAAATGGCCCACAGCGTGGTTAAGTTTTGTTAGCAAGGGTATCTTAGCGTATGTTTTAATATCATAGAACCAAAAATATAAGGAAGGATTAGCCATCTTCTTTAATGCTCTATCAAGCATGTCATTGTCACAGCAATCCCACTCTAGCTACAAACAAAGTAAACTGTTTTTTTTTTCCAAACTTAACAGACACATTGGGCAATGGTACAGGACGCTTAGAAAGCAAAAACTTATCAGACCGACAAAACTTTGTGACGTGGCATATACAAATGGTTAATAGTGTTTAACATGGATACTAGAGGTCTGCACGTGTGCGCTTGTTAAGTCAATAGACTATTGTACCCGCTGTCGATTCCAATTGTTCTATTGACATTTTGCGAGTCGTCAATAGACTCGCACACAACAGAACGATCTTGCGACCTAGCTTGAATTCGCTTGCACGCTGACTCGTATTTCGCCGTCTACGATGTTGAAGCCGAACAAAACATTTACAACACCCAACATGAGCAAAATGAATGAATGCAACGAGTCAATTCTAATATCAATGCGTTGTCAAAAGGGCGATGGTAGAGTCTTTTCGTCTCTTAACGGTACGCGTCATTGAAATTGTTGTTGTTGATCAAATTCACCGCGCAAAGCAACGAGCCATATCGAATCTGTTGACAAAGCAAGCGCACTAAGAGACAATGAGCCACTCGTTGCCGAATGCAATAAGCTACGAGTGCGTAAACTCGTAGAAAAGTTTATTTGCGAGTGTAGCACTTACATCACTGGCTTGGTGTTTCGATTTGTTTTGAAAGTGGATTTGTGGTTTTCGTTCATAAGCGTTTGATGGACTTGCAATCGTTGCGAGTTGTTAAGCCACTCGGCTTGATGGTCATTTCAAGTGCATATCTCTAATGGATACGTGCAAAGAAAGGCTTAACGCCACAGTGTACGATGTTAATGAATAGAAAAATTCCCATACCACGGTCCTCTTGGTTTGGGTTGAGTGTTATCTTAATACCTATGCCGTACAATGGGACACAACATCAGAATTCACTGCAACTCTACACCGAGCTCACGCTCTAACCACAGCCACCACGATACGCCCATAAGGGGGCCTGCCCAAATTGTCAGGATTTAACCGAAGTACCAATGGCTGCTAGCAACCCTTAGTACCAGAAAATAACTGGTCAGGCTTCGTACACAGAACAATTTGGATCACCTTCCAACTCCGGGACTAGTAACACCTAGCTCTACACGTGACTTATACCGTTGAACACCATCTGTAAATTAAAATCCTTGGAGTCGAATTCGACTATCGTTATGAATATGAAAAGTAGGTTGCTAGCGAGTTACCTCATATTTTCCCAACTTCTTGTGCAAGAAATTTAGTCCTATATTTTAATAAACTCAAGCACTAGATCACATGCTATTGTGATGCAGGAAATAATCCATAATACAACTAGTACGTTAAGGGCATATTTTCTTATATTACCTGTGTACCTCCTTTTAAAATAAAGTCATAAATTGTTTGCTTTAAAAAGATAAAAGAGAAAATAAGTGAACGGTACATGCACCAAATTTCCATACCCACGCCTTTTCCTCGTCATTGCAGACTACAGGTTGGACAGACATTTAAACATACGGTTGATTTTTCTTTGTTCAAATGATTTGCTGCCTGTCTTGTCTGGCTGGGTTGGCCTCAACTGTGAGCTCTTGGCTCATCTGTTTCATATTTCAAAACCCAAGCAATTTTCTCATACTGATCCCTGTAGTTTTGGGATTTCCTTTGCTTCCGCTTTGTTATTATGCTTTTTTTTTTTTGTTTTACCACGTCGGCGGTATTGTACACCATATCGGTGTGGACTTGCTGGTGCAGTACAGTCTTTCTTGTTAAGTAATCAGAGCGCAACACTGTAATTATTGCCATGTCAACTTTAAATACTTTTTTTATTCTTTGTTTTAGTTGTGACTAGCGGCTGAACGAACTGACTGACTGACGGTTGGATTAGGTACGCAAAGTAGCGTGAATTTCTTGAAGAATATTAAAACTTAACAGCAATTTTTCTTTTATTTTTATCGCTTTGTTCCTTTGTATGACTTAACTTTGGTGTTTTTTTTTTGAGTTTTATAAGAAAATTTACATTTTAAACATATGTTCATATGAAAACAGGCATGTTTTATCATTTTGTTTCCTTTGCTTAAAGACGTTATGGGTAATTTAACAAATTAGTACTCGTATGCTATCAAAAAATTGTTCAAAGCTTATGGTTTTTAACATTCAATTTAATGAAAATGATGTGAAGTATATAACAAAAAAAAAACATTTCGAAATGGTTACTTATATGGAATCATGTGGTTGTGACTTAAATGACTGCATAACCTGAGTGTATTGTTTTGTAGGCGAGCCTTGGGAGTAATAACAGGTACTCAAAAATGAAAAATGACCGAAATCAAAGTTCTAAGCAAAATTCTTGGCAACTGAAAACTATGGGCTATTTACTTATAAAGTAGAGGTCTGCACGAGTGCACTTGAAACCACCAACAAGCCACTCGCCACGATTGCGAGTTCATCAAGCCTTTGTGCACGAAAACAACAAATCATAACAAAACAAAACGAAGCACCAAGCAAATGAGTTGTGTGCTGCACTTGCAAATAAAATGCTCTATGAGCTTAAGTACTCGTTGTTTATTGCATTCGGCACCGATTGACTTGTTGTCTTTCGTAATTTCAAAAACGCCTAAGGCTTGTGTCGAAATAAATTCGAAATTGTTTTCGTGCTATATTTAGGGGTATTGCAGCCAGTTTTGCATCCAACAATGGCCTCTAATTCATCACCAGCACCAGTTCTAACATGACCATATATATCCCAAACAACATTTTTTCCTCTTTCGTTGCTTAATTTTACATAGTTCCAAAGTAAAAGGCTTAGTGGTATGATATCACATGATCAAACGGCCAATTTGTTTTATTATTTCAAGAAATCATGTGAATTTTAAATGGTTTTGATGATGAAGTTTTTGTGAATTTAGTAAATTTTTACAATTGGAAATATCAAAGAATACTAACCAAAAATATCATGACAGTTTGACACGACTCACATGTGATCTTTCATAAAATCCCTATTGAGAAAAGTACCTCTAAATGAATCACCCTATATTTTTAAAAAATATAACGATTGGAGAAATGTTAAAAATACATAGATTTTATACATTATTAGGAGTGCGCTCTATCCACTTAGAGAGTTTTCTGGATAATTTTTTTAGAACAACTTTTAACACCAATCGCGCAAGTTCAAAAATAGATTTTGGAAATCAGCATGTCTGCATTCAACCTTTTAGTAGTGTTTTGCGATGAGGAAGGACCTAAAATTGATTAAGACAAATCCATTGATAAATTACAAAAAAAACTAAGTTCTCCAACATTTAATTTGTTCGCGAACAGATCTGCACATACACAACAGTTCAATTCCTCAGTAAAAAAATCAAATTCGTAAATTTAATTTAAGATGACGAGAATTCGAGATCAGGATTTTCAATCAAATAAACAAGTTCAATTTGTCGTTATTTAATTCGTTAGCGAATCGATTTTCTGATCTTAACCCGGGTGTCCGAGATATACCATGTAATGTTCCAATCCAATTTCGGCTCTTTTTCTTTCCTTACAAGAATTTTATTTATTTTATTTTTCCGTACCTGATTAAGACTTCTTATTGTAAATATTTGCTTTTTTCCTTAACCGGTGATCTTGCACCTTGTGAACTTTTGTCATGGAGTATTTTAAGGTTACAGATTCTTAGTTCTATCATTTCTGTAGTGGATTATATTCGTTAATTTGTGATTTCATCCGATATATGATGACAAGGCGAAATGGTTTAAGTCATAACTTACGTTGTTTTGCGTTGGGATCATAGATCGACGTAAGCTGTTATTCCTTGTGGCCATAGTATTGGTTTAATGTCTAAAATAGATTAATTATTAGAACATCATTCTTCATACGTCTGTGAAGTTAGCCCACCATTTTTTGATTTTTCAAAATATTAAACTTGTGCTGAAATGTGCCCGCCTTGTGCTATGATGTGCCGTATTTAAAAAAAAAAACGTTCGATTTTTATAAGCCAAATAATTTTTTAGTGTGAAGTTGGCCCACCATTTTTGATATTTATAAAAAAGTAGCCTTGTGCTGTAATGTGCTCAGTATGTGCTGCCATGTGTCGTAAAGGATATAAAATTATTCCTGATATTTCGACATTTATGAGCAATAACATTTTTTGCGTGTGAAGTTAGCCCACCATTTTTCTATTTTCCAAACAATTAATGTTGTGCTGTAATGTGCTCGACTTGTGCTATATTGTGCCGTATAGAAAAAAAAAAATTCCAAGTATTTAAAGAAAAAATTCATTTAAAATAATGCGTGAAGTTGGCCCAGCATTTTTTGATTTTCAAAAAATAAAGTATTGTGCTGTATTGTGCTCAACTTGTACTATGATGTGCCGTATTGCAAAAAAAAATATTTCAACTTTTGCTATGTGAAACTTGCAAAAAACTATCAATCATACAAAAATGTGTATGTTATGTTGGCCCAACATTTTTCGATTTTCAAAAAAGAAATTATATAACGCATTTTTAACGGTGTAGTTAATTTTAGACCACGTCGTAGCTAACCCTTTTTTTTTGAAAATCGAAAGATGTTGGGCCAACATAACATACACATTTTTGTATGATTTATAGTTTTTTGCAAGTTTCATATAGCAAAAGTTGACATATTTTTTTTGCAATACGGCACATCATAGCACAAGTCGAGCACATTACAGCACAACATTAATTGTTTGGAAAATAGAAAAATGGTGGGCCAACTTCACAGACGTATTTTTCATACTGTTTACTTATTTAACTTGTTTCGCTTACTTTGTAAAATTCAATTTTTCACAATAGTTTTCTCAGATATTAATTTATTAAAAACTGAATTTTGTGAAACTTAACTATACAAATAAATCTTCTTCTAACTTTTCGTTTCTTAAGCACTGCGCTTAATTCTAAAAGTATTTTTAGATTTTGTTTTATTTTAAATAAATTACACAGAGGAAATTGGTAGCTACCCATGAAACATCGGTTACTTGAAAAAATAGATTTAATTAATCATAACAGACCATTAAGTACAAAATTCAGTACAATAAGTAATACCTCAGATTTTGAATGCAAAACTCTTCTTCTCTACCGCAATTATACTTTATTAAGTCCTTGTACCATCAATTAGATTTTCTATTTGCTCGTTTTGAATGTATACCAATTACCAGCATACTTAATCCTTCGAAGAATTTGAGCATACTATGTTGTATGCTCTAACAAGATTATAAAACAATATTTTTCCAAACTCTTGTACCTGCTGCTTTAATCCTCTCCATCTAATTGGTTAGCGTCAGCAGCGTAGCTGTGCCGTTAGGGGCATAAATCTCGCTTAATTAAATAAATTTAATAGAATACTGATTTAGTTGAAAATCTTGGCTTAATGTTTGAAGTGACAATTTTGTGGCAGAAATTAAATTGTAGGAATTATGTTTGAACCTTTAAAACCCTTAAAATTTTTCATTTTAAAAATAAATTTTTTAATTGTAAAAATAAAATTTTTCATTCTAAAAATAAAATTTTACATTCTAAAAATAAAATTTTTCTTTTTTAAAATAAAATTTTTCTTTTTTTTAAAATAAAATATTTCATTTTAAAAATAAAATTTTTCATTTTTAAATTAAAATTTTTCATTTTTAAAATAAAATTTTTCATTTTTAAATTTAAATTTTTCATTTTAGAAATAAAATCTTGATTTGTACAAAACTATTGTTTTTTAGAAGTAAAAAAAAATATAGTGGATTGAATTCAAATCGTAAAATTAATACTCACAATATTTTTCAACATATTCCCATGTTCCAAAATCTTGGCTACGCCACTGGTTGATGCTAATGCGATTTTATTTCATACTCGTCGTACTCTTGCTACCATAAGGTCATACTCAAACTGAAAATGAAAATGAATTTTCCATTATTAGTATACTGGAGAGGCAGCAATAGGAGTTTGACGCTAGCGAGTGGGTGTATGCCCAGTATGATGGTTGTGCTGTCAATTTTGTAGAAAGATAATGCACCATAAATTCGATTAGAGTTCGATTTTATGAAACGGATTTTCCTCTTCTTTACACTACAAGCACTCACAATTCACCATGTTATAAAGGACAGTCATGGAGATAATGCAATCATGGTACTGCACTTATTGCTATTGTTTTCACTGTCGCCACCTTCTCGACAATTTATCCCCTATTTTACTATCTCTTTTAGTATCTAAATGGCTTAATGGACTTTTCTTCTGAGTTCACTTGTGTTGCTGCATTACGATTTTTGTAAAAAGCAAATTCTGCAATTGCATTATTTTCTCATTTATTTCGATACTGCTGTTACATACAAATTTTCTGGGTTTTTTATATCCTTTTTCAATTTAACGTTTTAGTTTTTTACGAATCTTTACAGATATCGTTTGGAAAGCGATAGTCAATAAAAATTATTGTTGCTCTTTTGTTAATAGGATTTTTTTTGCTGCTTCTGAAAAATTTCAGCTTAGCTTTAATTTAATAAGCGCTGCAAAAAATTTGGCGAACATTTTGCGACTACAAGCTAACCGTTGGTCAAATTTGCCGCATATTTGCTACGATATCATTTCGCATGGCATTTGGCTAGTTTGACTAAACATACTAACATCGAATTTGGCAACATTTCCCTAAATAGGTTTCTTTGTAGCGTTTTGAAGCATATAATTTATGGGAGGTGCCATGCCCTCTTTTAGAAATTCGTCAAATTTTTGTTTAACGCTTGACCAAACTATTTGTTGCATTTGTGTGAAATTTCGTTCCATTTCCTTAAACACATTTCTCAGTATAGAGTTTTGGCCTTAATGAGAGGAGTTGCGCCTTCTTGTCGGAATTCGCCAAATTTTTGTACAGACCTTTTTTAAGTTTTTCTTAGTATTTTTGAGAAATTTGGTTACATAAAATCAGTTAACTTTCAATATAGCTTTTTAAATGATTTCGTTGTATGGGCGGTAGACGTGTCCTTGAACCGATTTCGGGCCATTTTCAATCACATAATGCTTATTTGAAGCTGTGGCCTGTGTGCTAAATTTCATTCAATTATCTTGCTTCGTTTTCCCGAAATCGAGCTGTCTATAAAAAGACAGACGGACATAGCTAAATCGAATCAAGTGGTGACGCTGATAAAGATACTTTTCCTGCAAAGTCCTCTTTTATGCATTACAAACGAAATGACAAAGTGTATAAATCCTCTGTGTAGGGTATGAAAATATCGCTTAAATATTATCTTTACTTCTGATACCAACTTTATTTACATTTATATATACATCTTTTTTCATCTTCGAAAAATCGTGCGTTGAAATTGCAGTGGGCAATTTTAGAAAAATTCGACCATCGAGACGGGCTTTGGGAAGGCAATCCTGTTTAGTTAGTTTCACCAAAATACATCTCTATCTTTCCCATACATTTCATCCTGTGATCTTATACAGCTAACTTTTCTACAGCAGGCTCTAGGGCTATAGTACTGGTTATACTTATCAACACATCACAAGAAATCTGAGGCCAAACTAAACAAAACTACTTACTGCAGATTACTTATGAGGGTAAGTGGCGAAAACAGTTTTAGCTATCAGAGTTCATGTGGCATGGCTAGTGTTGACCAGTGTCTTCAATAAAAATCGCACTGAGTAAAAAGTCCTTAAAACTGGGTAATCTATTCAGAAGAAAAACATTTTTTTTTTTGTGAAAATTTTTTAAAATTTTTTTTTTTAAAAATTTGTAAATAGAAAGACAAAATTTTTGCAACAAAAAAAAAATTCTGAATATTTTGACGATATAATGCGATTTTTAAAGAGAAAAAAGTGATGAAATGTGAAATTTTGACCAAAAACAAACGCAAAGACTAAAGAATTTTGTAATCCAAAAAATACTTTTCGTTATTAGAACAGTGTCAGGCAGTATGCCGCGGGCAACGAAATACGATTCGTTGCGACTCGATTACGTTCGGCTGTTGATTTGTGTATTATCCCAGTAAGCAAGAGCAGGAGCTAGAAACGCTTCTAAAAGGCCTTCCCACCTTCTTTAAAACGTACTTTCTGTTTTGTATAAAATGAGACGGTAAAACAGAACAGGCTGGCAGAAGTTCCTAGAAAAAATTATATAATAATAATTTAATACGTCATGAGACTCAGTTAACTTTTTTCTATACGCGTCACCTCACTTGCGTTGAAATTTTTAATTTTTATTTTGTGACGTTTTCTTCGTTTCGTATAAGTACAATGCAGTGACAAAAAAGTAATGTCGAATCATAAAACATTGCAATACATGAAACAAAAGAATACATGAAGTCCTTCTTATTTGCCTTCTAATATCAGGCCTTATAGCACTGCTGCTGTGGGAAGACATAATAAAGATTTTTTTTAGATTTTGAGTTCGCAACAGTGCTAGCAGGTCTTCTTCGAGACTGGTCTTGCTCATTTGCTTGCTGTGATATTGTGTATCACACACACATTTACATGTTTTGGTAACATGCATCTGTGTAGGTTTGCCTGACACTGCATTAGAGTCATTAGAGTCGAATTTTACAAACATTTTTTTTTTGGTTTTTAATAAAAAATTATTACTTTTTTTTTTCAAATTCGAGCTCCGACTATTTGTTGGCATTTCGTTTAGCTTTAATTTAAAAATAAAATTGTTAAATTCCAACAAAATTTGCGCTATGCGATTTTTTGAACCAAAAAACTCGGAATTTGGACGACTCTGGGCTGTGGCACTAGAAACGCGAATCATTAAAGTAGGCAAATACACTAACCATTGTTCTTTAAATAGATATATATATACATATATATATATTTAAACCAATAAATCCAACTCATCTTAAAAAATCACAAATGCTATAATTTTTTAATTATAGTTTATGGTATCGATTGTGTTAACAGCTGAATTATTTTTTTAATAAGCAGCTCGCATCACCTTATCCGTAATTGTTATTCATTTTTTAATATATTCTTCTAGCTAAGCTTCCATTAAAACTAGTGATCATTGTTGTTGTTTTTGTACGTACAAGTATTTTTATGCTCTGCTGCTAATTGAATATTAAAGCGAAAGTCAAGCAATTAATTTTCATCTCATGCTTAGCGAATTTAAGAAGATTAAAATTATTTTAATTAGTTATTTTCATATGCCGTATGTAGTTTCAGCAAAAATTAAACTTTGTTACTATCTGCTTAAAACCTGTCATTAAGTGGTTCTACATTTTCATATTCGATTTGAGTTACTACTACTAACTCATTTTTAATATATCTTGTTAGCTATGCAATTTTCATTTAATATTTATATTATTTGTCAAGTGTAGTCTTAAGAGAAAACATATTAAAGTTCAAGCTTTATAGTTTGAACATTTTATTTTATTAATGCGTGCTCTTAACATGGGTATACGTTAGTTAATACGCATATTTATATAATAGAATATAAGCGAAGCGGTCAGATTACTGTGTGTATAAACCCAAAAAGCACTGCAATGCAGAATAATGCGATTCGCATTTATGGCACATTCGCAGTGCAAAATTTTACGGAAAAGCTCTCACTTGCGTAAAATTTTAATCTAAAGTGGCATACTCTTCGCAATCATTAAATTTAAATTTTTAGTATTTTATTACATTACTTTACGCAAGAGCGAACGTGCTACAAAGCATTTGCAAACGTTAACCTAAAAGCTACAATATATTTGGCAACTATATCTATACCAATTATATAAAATTGCTTAGAAATAAATGGTTTGTAACGCTTTGAAGCAAAATATACTGAACCGATTTTATTAAATTCTTTTTTAAAACAACATACTCATGCTAAAGAAGGTTATTGCATACTTTTTTTTTGTTTGTTTTTAATGTTAAATATAGTTTTTTCTAGAATTAAGTTTGTACAAAACTCCACAAAAAAAAATTTCGATTGATTTTTCGTTGCTTAGGCTTATGCTGCTTCTTGAATACTGTGTTGTTATTGTTGTTTTTTTCTCATTTGTACTGTTTGTATTTGGCTTCGAAGTTCAAATGAAATACTCTCTTTCATTTTTTATTTTTTTGTTACTTTTGAAGAGAGAAGATAGAATGAGTTGTTTACAGAGTAATTTCACTATGAAAAAAAAAACAAATGGGTGGTGCGCGAGCGAAACCGCTGGTACTTCTAGTATTTTATTATAATTCCTCTAAATTTTGTATACTTTACCTTCATTGTAGTGTAAGAGTTTTTTTTTTTCATTTCCAGAAGGTTCTTTATTACGATATCAAAGACTTCTCCATACAGTTAGCGGTTTGTTTGTGAGATATAACCGCTGGAATTGCTTTTAAGTCGTACCTCAAGAACCTCTCTAAAAAGCTTACGAGCATGAATAGTAATAGGGATATCATTGAAAGAAAACTATTTTTTTTTTCTAAAAGCTGTTGCAAATTTGCATTTAGATTTTTAATTTTTTGTTGCTTTTAGTTTCATTTGACCCATTTCACATGCATTAACTGTAGGAAAAACAAAATTAAATGCAACATAGAAAAAACCTTTTCAAAGTGCAAATTAAAGTAGAAAAAGTGCCTTCAAACACTGCGCATTGCTTTCAATAAAAGAATTTGTATTGCGAATCTAAAGGAAAGCAAAAGTTCACAAAAGAATGTCCGACCGACAGACCAAAAGGCAGCGAAGCGTTCAAGCCGAACCGTCCGGTTTCATTATTTCGAATTTTGCAGTTTTTGTTACCATACGGTTTTTTGTTTTGTGTGGCTTAAATGCCGGTTGGCAGTGCTGGTGTTACCATTTTTCTTTTCATTTTGTTTTGTTTCTCCACAAACGTCAATTAGCAAATAATTTTGCATTAAATATTATTTTTACTTTTTCTTTAATTTCTTTACGAAATAACATTTGCATAAAGAAAAAAATCCCATATGTAATGAATTCCTAAAATTTATTTTTATATCCTTTGCATTAAGTTCAATTACAACTTTGCATACGTTTGTGCGCTGCATACTTTTTTTGGCGCTATACTGCAGGTAGTTTCTTTACATCGAACAATTTACCTGCATAGCACCTGTTTTTTATTGCACCTTTTTACATTCTCAACATTTTCCTTATACCTTTTGGATGGAATCCAATGGAATTTCACGTTGTTTTATATGCTCGTACATGCCAGGCAACATTATTTGTATCATACTTCAGCTGCTGCCAAATTGCTAAAAGTTTTTGATGACAGTTGTATAAATTATTATTTTTTTTTTCAAGTCCTTTAGGGAGGCACAACTAAAGTGCTGCCAGTCAACCTGTTCCTTTATTGAGTTTGCAGTTTTTTTTCTATTTTTAATTTAGTATTTTTACTGGCGTATGCAAATTGTGCCCATTGTGTTGCCAATAATATTTTATGCTGAATTTATGTGGACCATTACGAGTAAAATTAAACTTTAAAAAGAAGTTCAAATATGTAAGTAATATTATGATATATTCATGCCCCTCTGCTGCCTAAATTTTGCCTCTTTTGCTCCTAAGTTGGCAACGCAATTGCTGTTATTCTTTCAACTCGGCAGATTGAAAAGTAGCACTTCTAAGTGGAGCACTGACCAGTGCTTTTTCAGTGTAAAATTATAAATTTGTACCGGTGGTTCTAAAATTTATATAGGCCGACTTTTTTTGTCAACAAATCTTTGTAAGGGAAAACTAAATTCAAAATACATGCATACATAACAGGTAGGCTGAAAAGTTTGGTTTTCTTTACTATGATCAAATGAGACCCATGTTTAAGGTTTAGAATGCATGTTAGTTGCGGAAGAAAATTTTTGTACTGTTTAATGCAATATGTCAATCCCTTGGAATAATTCTGCTAGGTGGCGCAACCTTAAATGGCCAGATGCAATTTTATCCAGACCGCCTTTAATCTGGAATATAGACGCTAGCAGATGTCAAATTTATATTTGGCCGCCCAATGTGGTACAGATGCTGACCAAGTACCCGCCCACTCCGAAGGCTGAGCATAAATCGTGTAGTAGCATACTATGCCATTATATGTTTTATTCTCCGCACGGCCGTGATAAATACAATACACTTTCATTAAAATAGGACGCGGTTAAAAAATAGCTGAAATTAAACTTTAAATTGCTGCTCCAAAGTCAATAAGAATTTATTGCTTTCATATGCGGAAGCAAAAAACTTTTCATTTCGTTACGTAGATTTGAACAGTTTTTAAATTTTATTATTTGTTTTATTTTTTTCATATTTCATACAAATGAATTATAATTCATAAAGTACTGTCGACATATTCTTTTGGAGAGGGCTGTAGGCCTTTCCTCCATCCCTCTCTAGTTACGCCAATGTTCGTCATTAATTGAAATACAAGGACGCACTGCAAGAGCATAAACAAGACCTAAACAAAAGTGTTGGGTGAGTGGAGTATATCAGAGTAAAGAAAGTATAAAAGTTTTTATGTGTATGCGTGTGTGCTTGCATACATACGTACGTAGACGTTTGTGAATTCCAGAAACAAACACTTTCTCCTGAACAACAACAACAACAACAACACGTAAGATTACACCTACATGCATACATAGTGTGAAATGGAAAATTTACTTCAGTGTGCCCAGACTAAACGAAGGAACGAGATTCGAGGTGGCACTTCCGTTTGTCAAATTGAAAATGGGTCATGTGAGAGAAGACTGTTAAAATTGTAGACAGCTGTGAAGATTTTGATGTAGATGGCGTCAATGACGTCTGCAGCAAACAGGAACAACATCCAAATGCTTCCGTGGGTGTTGCTCCTGTTGAGCAGTGTTGTAAAATTTTTAATTTTTTTTTTTTAGCTTTTTTGTATTGCAATATAAAGTGTAGATGGAAATGTTGGTGGCATAATTCAGTTAAATCTGGAAAGATGAGTTTTTGGACTAGCTAAATTATTACAATTTTTTTGATGAATTTTTAATTTTGAACGATCCCATGCTTAAAACCAGGACGCTAACAAAATAATTAGTTTTCTAATTAACTATAGTTATTAATTAGAAAGGAGTGCCATTTTATTTATCAAAATCAGCTATTTTTTAGCACATTACTAGTAATTTTTGAACTTACACCGGCCCCTACTCATACAAAAAAGTTAGGTAAAATGAATCAAATTAAACCAAATGGTTATATTACTATTTTTCTAAATCTGTGAAGACTTCAAATGTAAGTATTAACCGATTTCGTTAGGTAAAATTTATCAAGAAAAAAAATTAGTTAAAATAAAATCTGAAGCTAACAAAAACAGTTCAAATAACCGAAAATATTTGTTATCGTTACAAAGTTTATGGGTATTTATACCACGATTGTTAGTTACATTTACCAAAATAAATATTTTAATGTTTTCTCACCGCAAAAATACACTGCTTCCTTTAAATAAGTGTATTTAGTTGATAGGTTTTTAAAGTATTTGTTAACTATCAACAAATTTTGGTAGTTATTACCATATCCTTAGTTGGAATTTAAATTGTTGCTTATTGGATTAAACGTTATATTAGTTTGAGTCGATTGAAAAAAATTGTTTGAGCTGAATATACATTCATTAATCCTAGTTTAATTTGATTTCACTTCTCATTAACGTGAAAACTTTGCAATTCACAACATATTCAAGTAAACCACTTCCTAAGTATATTCTGCTTGGTACTCAATTTAGGTATAAATACAAACGACATCCTATATAAGGATGTAACGATATTGGAAAAATCGTTTTTGGCCATCGGTTTTTAGCACAAATCGATATTTATGAATGTACACGTTTGCGAAAAGAAAGTATTTTTTTAGTCAAATGGTTTAGTGATTATTAACAAACGAATGACTGCTACAAAATAACATTTTTTTCAACCAAAATATGATTTGGTAATTATTACCAAACATATAATTGTTTCAATAAAATTATTCAATTCACTGTTATATGTGACATTTTAATATATGTCAAATATTTAATTCGCCTATATCACATATACCATTTGTTAATTATTACCAAACTTTGGTAGTCAAATGGGAAGTCCTACCCCACCTGCCGTATTCCCCCGATATTGCTCCGTCAGAGTACTACTGGTTCCGTTCCATGGCACATGGTCTGGCTGATCAGCAATTCAACTCATATGAAGACCTCAAAAAATAGCTTGATTTGTGGATAGCCTCAAGAGACGAACACTTCTACCGTGATGGCATTCGAGCTCTACCAGAAAGATGGGAAAAGTTTTATCTAGCAATGGGCATAACTTTGATTGATTCATCTGTAACTATTTTTTGTCAATGAAGTTACATTTTTATACAAAAAACAGCGAGAACTTAGCTACGCACCCAATAATTAAATTGCTTTCTAAGTGTAGTTGTTAGAATCCTATCTTTGTCTTTTGAATCGTCGCGTTTTCTCTTCTATATTTTTCTATTTGTTTTATAAATCATATAAGTTATTTTTTTAACTTGGAATACTATGTATTTACACATTTTTTGTTCTTGTAATTTCAAAAATTGTTCAGAACGTAGTTAAGTTTTACAGTTGGCCTTGAAATTGTTTCCATACAATTCATCTTATACTAAAAGAAAGGTAATGAAACCAGTTCTGTGGTAGCTAACATATTTTTACAATAAGTATACATACAAAATAGTAAATTAATAAATTTTTTAGCAGAAAAATAGTAAATAAAGTATTTTGGACCATTGTTATCAGTAAATTTAGCTACTTTGTGGGTTAAATCTACCTACCATGTCGTTCGATTTAACTAAAATATAGTAAACAGCAACTTTTCCGATAAGACATTTTTATATAAATTTTCTACCTTTCATCGCTTTAATTTACTATTTTGAAGGGTTGGAGCGCTTTTAACCGTCGTTTTTGGTTAAATGTACCTATGTATTTTTTTCTGTGTACAATTAGAATTTTAAATTCTTAATCTTTGAAAATTGGTTCAATGCTAAATATGATGTATCATGCTGGTTAGTTACTCAAAATTAATTTGTAAAACAGTTAACAAGTAACATATTCTGATTGAGTTACTTGTTACTTTTAAAATTAATAACAATTACATTATTGTGACACAGTAAAATTGTAGCAAATTACAAGCTCAAATTAGTTATGCAGGCCCACAAAAAAATTGTTTTGTTTTGTATACCGATTCGGTATATCCAAGTACTTTTTCCCGCTGAAACCGAATCCGGTATCAGAATTACTCTAGCAGGTCAGATTTTTCAGATATTCTAACTTAAAGTGCAAAAAACACAATTGTTTGATGCTATGTAGCCCGGCGAATTTTTTTTTTTTTTTTTCTGGAAAGACTATGTGTGGGATCTTAAAAAACAAGCCTTCCTCTTTCAAATGCCGTTGAATTGCATAGCCTAAAAAAACTGTCTTTTTTACTTTACGTAAGAATATCTCAAAAACGTGACCTGCTAGAGCAATTCTGATCCCAAATTTGGTTTCAGCGGGAAAAAATAAATGGAAATACCATATTGCCATCCAAACTGCAGAGCAAAAAAATTTTTTTTGTGAGCCTGTGTCATCAATTATCTACTTAAATCTGCTTAATTCTGCTGTATAACTAAATAAGTGATATTTTGTTACGAGGTGTAATGTGTAACAAAAATATATCAATTTAAATGAAATATATTCAATGTACAACACATAGTTACATAAAATACATAAATACAATACATAGTAATATACAATATTTCATTAAAAAAAACGCTTTTTAATGTTTACTATGTGGACTCTTAAAATTATTTGATATTTTAAGAGAGGATTTCTGATCCTACCTGCGTTGATAATTGATATGATAACTTTGACGCGTTTCATCCAACATGTTTGTTGTGTATCAATACTTTCTTATGTCACGTCAGTGTATCTATGTACCTATGACCTATGAATATGTGCATTCTCACTATGAAAAGGTGCAAGTTAAGCGTCATGTGTCTGCTACGTGTATGTTATACGTCATGCTAAGAAGCTCAGTCCATAGAGCTAAAGAGTTTATCAAGAAAAAAAAAAGTGTCAAGCATGTAGCACATGTGTGTGTGGTGACGTTTGTGTGTGTTAAGTTCTAAACCAAATATTTTCATAAGATTTCTGACGGTGCATGCATTTGATTTGACATTATCTTCATTGAAATTTCAAAAAGTTTTAATGATGATAATGACTGTATTTTTTTGTATATAAAATGATAATATGTCAAAGCATGTTCTGTAAATGAATTGTTTTCTTTGAAGATTTAAATTTTTTAATTAAATGTTTGTTTTAATTATGGTTAAAACTGTGATATACTACATATATGATACTTTTTATGAAACTTATTTCGATATTTCTATCTTTCAAACACTTTTCAATTTAAAAGTTTTTCAGCATGCATGCAATCTAAAATTTAAATAAAAAAAATTAAATTTTATTTTGGTTTCTGCAACCATGCAATGCCAAAATGTGTGAAAACACCCGCGGTATTCAAATGTCATTTTGCAAGTTTTCATGCCACTTGAGCATTTCAACTACAATTTGTTTATTTAGCAGCTTTTCAATTTTTGTGTTTTTGTAGCTATTGACAGCAATCGTTGTTTGTGTCAGTAAAAATGTCAATTTCCCATGGATTTTGGTTTTTTATTTTGTGAATCGGATTCGAATTTTATACAAACTTTAAATTAACTTTTTTTGTTAAGATTCTCGTTAAGAAAAATGAAATTAAAACAGCAACAAAAAATGTATGTCTAATTATGTATGGTAGTTTTTAAACCTAATATGTTCAATTCAGTTCAATTATGTATGAAATATAAAAATGTTAACAATTTAAATATTATTTTAAATGTGCGCGATAAACATACATAGAAATTTGACTAAAACCATATTTGGACGAAAATGTTTGATTGGCCAGTATATAAAATATTTTTTAGTTTAAATAAATTATATCAAGTGAATATCTGAAATTTTCGCCTAAGAACTCTGCGTAAAACAGAAAAGACCATATCACTATGCATCTTACCGCCAGATCTATCAATAACTTTAAAATGAAATATAAACTGACTGCAAATGCCCCATATAAAAATTGTATATTTCTGAACACTAGCCATTATTAATAAAAAAGAAAAAAAAAAACAATAAAATTAATGTGCATTTTTTTTATAAAGCTAAAGTCGAGTTAAGAAAAATGGAGTTTAGGTTGAATTAAGGCAATTTTTCCGTTACTTCTGCACGAAATTTCATTTAGGTTTCAAGGGAATTTTTTATTTATATATAGACCTAAATAATAATATCCAAATATGACGATGAATTTGCGCTCAAAACTAATGCAAAATTGGCCTTAACTCAGACTTAGCTTAATGTTTCTTAACTCGACTTAAGCTTTTATTGCTTGTTAGCACAAAATTTTCAACAATTTGTATGATGTATTAATAAATAGTTGATTAAGAATGAGTTTTGAAAATATTCCAAACTGAAATTTTTTTCTATGACCTTAATTAAGGAAATAGTGAAAATGAAAGCTAATTGAATCATTTTAAATTAGTTGTGTAAAATTTATAACAATAAGTTACGAGTATATTGCAAAATCTATATGAAGTGTCAGTTTGACGAAACTAAAAAAAAAAACTTCCAGATAACAAAACTTTTATCAATAAATAAATTTATTAATTTTTTATCAATGAATAAATTGTTGTCAACAAATTTATTAGATATTTAAATTTTTTTTACTCAAATGGGTAAAAAAAAAAATAGTTAAATTTAGTCAACCTTGACTACTGCTTCCGAAGCAATTTTCAAACCATGTCAAATCCCAAGGTCGCAAACAATTTCAATGGACTAAAAGAAAATCATGTGATAATCTTAATTTAAATATATTTCCTTTTCCTTTTTTTTGTTGAATACTTGAACTTTTGTTTTATTGCTGCAGACAACAATGCATCCGTCGTTCATTGCACTGCCCACCACGAAACCGTCAAAGAATTTGAAACATTTTTAGTATTAAAATTCTTATATTGCGCGCTTTATTGGTTTTCTCTGACTTCACATACGTCGATTTCGTCATGAAGTCTCATTAAATATGCAATCATTCAGAGTGCAATGTTCCCATCAACAACAGCAGCAGCAGCAGCAGCAACATTGTCGCCACCATCACAATTGTCAGCGCCATTATTTTCGTTGCCATTGTTGCATTCTGTGCAGCACAGCCACTGTAATACTGCAGGAGCAGTCTCGTCGTCGGCGGTATAAGGCGAATGAATGAGTGCCTTATAATATCAACTATCAACTCGTTTTTTGAATAAATTATATAAATTGAAGTGTTCAAATATTTTTTCAGGGCAAGTGCTAATTGGTGACACCTTATGTTGGCATAAAATATGTTTGTTACGTACAAGCAAGGGCTTTAATATATTCCACAATTTTATCACAGGTGTCTGATGCACAATTTATTATTTTCACTAAAATTTTTGAAAAATAAGAAATTTGAACAGTTTTTGGCTCGAAACCGGTAACCATACTTCATGATAAAATAATTAATCGTATTATATCACGCATCTATATAGTTTTCGGCAGGCCAATGAACCCAAAATAATTTCAGTATTGAGGAAATCAATTTGCAGTGATATTCGTGAACTATGAAATTACTCCTATCTTCTCTTCAAAAGTAACAAAAACAAACAATTGAAGCAGAGTTTGTTCCTTAAACTTCAAAATCAAATACAAACGGTACATGTAAGAAGAAAAAAACTGCAATAAAATACAGACTTCAAGAAGTAATTTTTGTTTGAAATTTTGCAAAAACTTAATCTTAAATAAACTATATTTCTCTTTAAAAAAATATAAAAAAAGTATGCCATATCCTTCTTTGCCACAAATATGCTGTTTTAAAACATAAATTATCAAATTCGGTTCAGTACATTTTGTGCCAAAGCGTTACAAGCCATCTCTATATAAGAAATTTTTTTATATACTTAGTAAAGATATGATATTTGAAATAGAATATGATACCAAAACTTGAGATTTGGTTATTTGCAAGCGGATGAATTGGTATATTTTTAAGCCGTCTATAAATCTGGGTAGTTCAGTTAGAACTTAATTTTTTAGCTTTTTGCGATATTATCTTGCATGTGAGCTATCACGAAAACTTTCTTCAAAGCTGTTTTGTATCACCAAAGTTTTTCAATTCAACCTTAGCAATTTTACTTGAATAGTTTTCTTAACATAGCGTTACAAAATATTTGCTTCTATGGGAATCGCCACACTCATTTGCACGACGCTGCAACCATTTAAGGAGCCACGCCTACTCGTGAAATGCCACCCATTTTTTGCAATGCTTTCTAGTGTCACCAAATGTTTTTGTGCAAACTGTTTTAAAGTTTTTGCTTGTATTTAAGCTGGCAAATCTACTCGTCTAATGCCGCCCATTTTCGGTTCAGTGCTTATATCACTACCATCACTACTATACCAAGTTTTGTATCATTGGTTAGCGTTTTAAATTTTTTGCTTATAGGGCTTTCTTATGGTAACAAAAGTATACATTCGGCATTCCATACCGAATTGGCTACTTTTTTCGGTCACCCCTTCCGATTTTTTTGAAAATTTTGTATATTTTTGAGGCATTCATGAATTTTTTCCGGTCACCTCCTCCGATTTTTTTAAAAATTTTATATATTTTTGAGGCATTCATGAATTTCGTTTTAAATTTTTTGACCATCTATTTTAGATATATGAAGTTTTTTTCAACAGCTCATAGCAAGATAGAAGAAAAAACAGCAATAAAAATACAAACTTCAAGAAGCAGCATAAGCATCAGCAACATAAAATCAACTGATAATTTTTGTGTGAGGTTTCGCCAAATCATAATACTAAAAAAAAGGATATTTAACTTGAAAAATCTAAAAAATAAGTATGCAATATCCTTTTTCAACACAATTATGTTGTTTTGAAAGATAAATTATTAAAATTGTTTCAGTATATTTGGCGCCAAAGCGTTACAAACCATTTCCATATAAGCAATTTTATACAATTAGTAAATATATCAACATTTTATTAAAATCCATTGAGTTTTATATCACATTTAAACTGTAACCTACAATTGAATGCTTCATTCATTATCCTCATCGCTTGCCAACTTGCAAAGTATTTTAAGAAAAATATTTCCTAAGCCGCATGACTGACACTCATTTTAATCAATGCGTTTTCCAATTAAACTGCTACTTAAATTTATATAAAAAAAAAACAGAAAATTAATCTTTCAATTTATCATCTTAACGAAAGTTGCAATGACATAATTTCTGCTGATGCATCGCACATTTTCCATCCCCTTTCTAAAGTCTTGCTTGAAATCTACCATCCTTTATTACGTATTAACATTACTTTGCGCAAATATTGAAAAAAATATATATTTTCTTTACGTCTTATTCCGGCAGCCAGTTTGACAGCAGTTTATTTATGTGCACTTTGCAATGTTTGCTGTTATCCTTGGCAGTAGATCCATCCTTGAATTGCATTGTAAGTGCTCTGACGTTCGTCTGCTTCATTTTTAATATTATTTTTAGTTTTCTTATTTTGGGAAGTAGCAAAACTTTTTATAGCTTAACTATTGTTACTTCTGGAAATTATTTTCTTTCTCCAGATAACTGCAATCTTTTTATGGGAAATAACTTTCTGTGACTAACTGTCTGTTTACGAAGTGCCGCAGGAATTTAAGTTTTTTTATTTTTTTTTTTAATTAAGCTCTAAAAGTTTTCTTAGAATGCTAGAAAGAGATTTTTACAATTCA
The DNA here is from genome assembly GCA_963680825.1 of Meiosimyza decipiens. Taxonomy (NCBI): domain Eukaryota; kingdom Metazoa; phylum Arthropoda; class Insecta; order Diptera; family Lauxaniidae; genus Meiosimyza; species Meiosimyza decipiens. Next base: position 57,573,098 of record OY804260.1, read on the forward strand.
TTGAAAATTAAAAGTGAAGTTACTACAAATAAATCAGTTCACTTTTAGTCATCTTGTATTTTGTTTGTAAGAAATATCCATCAAGTCTCATTACGATCGTCCTAACTGTAGACATATTCATAAATATAATCTTTACTATTATCATATTATAAGCATGACCGCTGTCAATACCAGTTCATTTCTATTACTAATTTTATTATAATTACAATTTCAGTTACATTACAGTCCGCATGTACTAGTAAAGGTAGTATTGTTGGACTCGCCAAAACTTAAATACCCTAAACCGCGCTATAAATTTTTCTATCACACTACATGCTGGCTGGTTTACTCGCATTGAATTTGACAACATTTACTTAAATAGGCTCTCTGTGCAGATTTTTGAAGTTTATGCTTGCATGGGAGTTGCCACGCCATCATTTAGAAGCTCGCAAACTTTTTATTTGATGCTTGGCCGAACCATTTTTTGTGTTTGTGTGAAATTTGGTTTCATTACTTTTAATAACTAGAGTTCGCCTACTGGTTGAAATTTAACCATTATAGTGACAACACAAAACAGCTCAATACCATTATCCCATTCTTAGAGTTCAATCTATCTCCACAACAAATTTTATCAAAATCCTTTAATTTATTAAGGTGTGAAAACAATCTATGCTGTTAAAGGCGTGCCATCGCCCATTCAAACAGATATCTTTCTTATGAGTTCAATCTATCTCTGTACCAAATTTCATCAAAGTCGTTGCATTAGTTTTGCTGTTCTTGTTATGGGCGTGTCACCGCCTGCTAAAAAAAATATTGTTTCTCAGCAATTATTTTACATTCATATCGAATTTCAACAAAATCGGTGCTGCGGCTCAGTCCTGACAGCGTTTTTTCCATAAGGCGCGGTACCACGCCCACTAAAAGAATATGCAGTCTTTAATACTCTTCCTTAGGTTCAGTAAATCTCCATACCTATTTTCATCAATATCGATTCATTAGTTTAGCCGTGAAAACTATTTTTCTTTTAGAGGTGTGGCATCGTCCACTATTGCCAAAAAAAAAAATACATTCCGCACTGCCCCTCTTCACAACATTTCCAACAAAAAAGAAAGGCAAACGATTATGTTGTGTTATGGCAGTTAAAATGGGATAAAACAGTTTTTTGCCTTCGCCTATTTATACATATGTAGATTCTCTCAGTGTAGCGTTTTAATTTCCATGGAGGGTTTCACGCCCAAAATGTTCTTATCCAGAGCTTTTTCGATCATTCTTTTTACATTTCTGTATGAAATTTGGCAACATTACCTTAAATAATTCTCTCAGTATAATATTTTGTAGTTTTTACTAGCATGGAAAGTGCCACGCCCTCTTCTGAACTTTTTTTCCGGGGCTTGTCTAGGAAAAACCTAGTATTTTTGAGAAATTTGGCTACATAACATCAATTAACTCTCTCAATATATCGTTTTTAATGTTTTACTTGTATGGGCAGTAGGCGTCTCCGTGGGCCCATTGTGCCCATTTTAATTCATTTATTTGAAAATCTTTTAGATTGTCTCGTATGTCATCTAGGAAGATGAAACTTTTTTAATTGACAAATTTTTTAACAACTTCCTTCATTTTTTATATTACAGGCGCGGATTAACACCACCACATCGTGTTAAATCGATATCTATGGCCACTTATACACAGGAAGAAATCGATTTCCTTAAATCGCACGGTAACGATGTTTGTGCCAAAACATGGTTGGGTCTTTGGGATCCTAAACGAGCTGTTGTGCAGCAACTTCATAGTGAGCTAATGATCGATAAATATGAACGCAAACGGTATTATCTAGAACCAGCTAGTCCATTAAAATCATTAACCAATGCAGCATCACTAAAGAGTAGCAGCAGCATCAGCAGCAATGGTAACAGCAACACTAACACAACAACATCGTCACACACACAACTTACAAATGGTTATGGTAACCATACGAACAACAACAACAACAACAACAACAACAATAGCAACAGTGCCATCAGTAGTATAACTTTAACACCGCCAACTTCACAACGTACCACACAAAATGGTCTACATAAATCATCATCGACTGCAATAAGTCGACCGCAACAGAATGGATATCATCACCAACAACATCATCTACAGCAACATGATGCATTCAATGGCTTGGCGATTGGTCTAAATAACTTGAATGGTTTGAATGTTTCTACTGCCTCTGGTAATTCAGCGGCGTCGACTGGTGCGCTCTCTGATACCAGCAGTTGTGCCAGTAATGGTTTTGGTCCAGATGCTGATTTTGTTGCTGATTTTGGTTCAGCTAATATATTCGATGCAACATCGGCCAGTTCAGTTGGATCACCAGCAGTTTCATCAGCTTCATCGGTTGCTTCATCGAATGGATATGCTAAGATTCAACCTATTAAAGCAGCTCAATTTATGAATGCAAATACAGCGGCGTCGATAATGATGAATGGAAATGTAAATGTGAATGCTAGAAACCAACAGAATGGCAATAATAATAATAACGCTGTTAACGGTCATCATGGCAACTCTAATGGCAACACAGAAAATTTTGCTGATTTCGATCATGCTCCTATATATAATGCAGCTGGTAAGTTTGCTTGTGCAACATTTGTATTATTATTATATCCTACTAAATAGTTTCTTCTTATTCGCCTTTCTTAAGTGTCGCGATATTTAGAAGTTTTGTAAAATTGTAATTTTTGAATCTATTTTCTCTATTTTACTGAACTATTTTGTGTTTATGTTAATCTATCAAAGTCTTGTATTAAAATACAGTTTTATCTGAAATGTCTAGCTCTGTTAGTATGTTGTTCTTTGAAGTATCATGTTATTAGAAACTAAGTATAGTTGAAGCATAGCAGCTGAAATTCGTTGCAGGACTAAGGGTTTCATGCCAAAATTTAATTACTTATGATATGATTCTTTCTGTCTTTTTCGCTCCCAGGCGAACCCTTTCCATCTAGTGAAGAGACTACCGCATTTTACAGCTCCTAGAAATATATTGAGTGCCTTCAACTTTGTTAACGATGTTCTGTATGAAAACTTAAATTTTGAAATGTGTTATTTCTACCCAAGCTGATTACGATATCCAAGATCTGCCATTTAGTAAATGGCTAGTTTTTGAGAAATTACCGCTTAAAAAGCCCTCAAAGTGATTCTTCTTAAACAACTCGAAAATAAGCCTTAAAAAAAATTTAAAAAGTCCAGTTCCCAGCTCAATAAAAATCTACATTTTATATTTGGCCAACTCGGCATAAAATTTTCAATAAAAATTTAATTTTTTCAATAAAAATAGTTACAAATATGAAACCGGTAATGACATCTAGCGGTCGATGTATGAGCGGTATATGTATGAGCTTCCGAACCGCACCAAATGTCTTAATTGTTCATTCTGTCATCTGTCAACAATATTCAGTTCACAATTTGTCAAGTTTCATACAACAACGCATTTTTTCCGCTCGAAAAGATGTCGAATTTTGTGCCTGAAAACTCTCATTTGCGGGAAGCATTGATTTTCTGTTTCCATTTGAAGAAAAACGCTTCTGAATCGCATCGAATGCTTGTTGAAGCTTACGGCGAGCATGCTCTTGGTCGTACACAGTGCAATAAATTTAAAAGTGGTGATTTTGATGTGATAAATGAGGAGCGCGGCCGGCCACCGAAAAAGTTTGAAGACACCGAATTGCAAACATTATTGAACGAAGATGATGGTCAAACGCAACAACAGCTCGCTGAACAACTTAATGTGACACAACAAACCGTTTCCTTGCGTTTGAAGGCCATGGGAAAGATTTTAAAGGTCGGTAGATGGGTGCCACATGAACTGACCGACAGGCAGCAAGAAAACCGAAAAACCACTTGTGAATTGCTGCTCGCCAGGCAAAACAGAAAAGGTTTTCTCCATCGAATCATCACTGGCGATGAAAAGTGGATTTATTTCAACAATCCCAAACGAAAAAAATCATATTTGAGCCCCGGCCAACGACCCAAATCAACGCCAAGACCAAATCGCTTCGGCCGAAAGACAATGCTGTGTATTTTCTGGGATCAGCGTGGTGTTATTTGGTATGAGCTACTAAAACCAGGTGAAACAGTTGCTGGTGCACGTTACCATCAACAATTGATCGCTTTGAACCGTGCTATACGTCAGAAGAGGCCCGAATTTCAACTTCCCCATGACAAAATTGTATTCCAAGATGACAACGCATCGCCACATCGAGCAGCGGTCCATAAAAACTTGGTAGAATCGTACAAGTGGGAGCCCCTGCCCCACCCGCCGTACTCACCGGACCTGGCGCAATCCGATTACTATTTGTTTTCATCGATGGGACACGCACTCAACTATTCGCACTTCAATTCTTACGAGGAAGTGCAAAAATGGCTCGATGAATGGATAGCCTCAAAAAACAAAGAATTTTTTTGGCGAGGAATCCATAAATTGCCTGAAAGATGGAAAAGGTTTGTAGCTAGCGAGGGGAATTACTTTGAAAATTAAATTTGGAACTATTTTCGCAAAATAAACGTGTTTTTTTGAATAAAAAATTACCGGTTTCATATTTGTACACCTACTGTTACGAAAAATACAGTTTTTATTGAAAACTTTAATGTGGAGTAACTGGTTCAAATCTGAAAACCACACTTTTCGCGCTTTAATGCAGTTGTAAATGAAAATTTTAAAACGCTGTGACGTAGATCAAATCTTATCTTGTCAAATGTAACGTTTTTCAGCATTTTTAAGCTCTCATATCACGTAAACTAACCGTTAACTACATACATGTCATATCTTTGAAATCATAATCAGGTAGTATAGAACTACAGATAGACATATAGTTTTTATTATGAACCACCCCTTTTGGACTATATATGAGCCGTTTATTTCTAAATTATATAAATCGTAAAAAAGATTTTTTGGGATTGTTATCAGTTATTTCTTCTAATTCTTCTCAAAATGTGCGATTACAGTAGACGTCCAATATAACGAACTAATTAATGCACGGGTTACTCGCAATATCAAAAAAGTGCAATGGAGAAACTGTTCGTTGAAACTGAATTTGTTATATCGCTATCCGCTGTATTGGACGTCTACTGTAGCATATCTTTTTTTTTATCAGAAATGTAACAAATCAGCTTTGAATTATAATTTTAAGGAAAAAATTTCAAAAGCAAAGTTTTTAACGTCCGTCAGTAATACATTTTTGTTTCTTTTGAATTGAGAATTCTGTCAATATACCAAAACTTAGCAAATGGACGTGTTTCACATATATGCTTAATTTCAATTTGAAGTTCTTCCAATCTAAAAAAGATCACCCTTTATAAAACATTTTTGTAAATCTGATAATTTTATCCGTAGTCGGTAAAAGCACTTTATTCTAAAACAAATGTTTTGAAAACTATTACACTTATTATTATATCCCATTATATTATATAATTTTTATTTTTAATCACTTGAAACGCAGACCCTTTGTTATATCGAAACGGGAAAAACTGGAGTTGTACCACTTTTAATATAAACGATTCATATTGTTCAATTTTCAGTGGCGTCACTTCAGCAAAACTTGGGGGGAGGGGGCGGCGAGAATTATAATTCCACCTAATAGTAGTGGAATGGTGTTACTGAATTGATGTATTGAATAATAACTAGTACCAGATCCTTCGGAGGGGGGCCAATGTCCTTCTTCAATCCCTACCGAATTGACACCACTGAATCACCCTATCATGAAGTTTCGGAAGAGAACAATTCTCTCGGAACAAAATTTTTGCAACTGTAAATACGAGTAGTAGAGGAATAGAAAATTTAATTTCCAGTCAGTGCTACTAAAATATTTTCAATTACTTAAAATCAGCCAATTGTGATTTTGCATATTCGACATTAGCTTACCTGTCAGCTGAACAGCGTTGTCACCAAGTTGAAAAGAGCGATTTCCGGCCTTCAAAAAATAAAAAAAATGTCCCTTGAAATCGTCTTAGACTTTTTGTTTCTTTTTGGCCAGCAATATTAATTAATTATTTCAGAAATTTTTCCATTCCTCCAGCATTGACATGAAATTCCGGGCTTGGCAGCCCTGTAGCTGAACAAGTTTATAAATAAAATAAAGTGAAGTCCAAAAGAATAATACCATAGAATCTGGCTAAAAACTTGTAATTTTATCTACATTTAAAAAATAAAGTGAATGCATAGCTTGGTAGCTCTTTATATACTCCTTTTCGGGTATTTGCACTTTATTCGTGTTGTTGGATCTTTTAAGTATATTAAAAAAATCGTTTTATTAAATAAAATTGAAAAATAATATACACATTGATTGCCTTTTTTCTCTATAAATTCTTTGCTACAAAGTTTGAGAAAAAAATATTTGAGAAACGTCAAAATATTTTCCTCTTAAATTATTACCGATAGCATATTTTCCAGGGAATTTTTTCACATTCCCAAGAAAATTTCTACGATTGTAAAACAGGGATTTGAAGTAAAATTTAAGAGAATGTTTATTGATGACATAGTAGGTGAATATCTTTTTAAGTAAAATAACTTTCGAGAAAAAAAATTTTTAACCCAGTTGTTTCAAAAATTCAGAAGTACATTAATTGCATCTGATGTTAGTCTGTTACTAGGCAGCTTGGATTCAGTCTGGTTGCTGAATATACATTTTTGATAAAGATAGTGCTTGTAATCTGCGTCATGGTTGCCGAATATTGTTACAGGAATATGTTGGAATAAGGATATATCATCGCCTTTTTTGTGTATAGAGCTGATAGAGTTGGTACTTCAGTTAACAGACAAGCATTCATTTCTCTAAACTTTAATTTTTTCAATCAATCTCTGAATAAGTATTATGGATGACTTAAATCTGTAAATCTTTTGCGAAATTCTATTGATAAAATTTTAATAGCTTTGTGGCACTAAGCAAAATTGAAATTCAATGTTACATTTTAAATTAAATAAAAATTAAAAAATTTACGACCAGTAGCTTTTAGAGGTCTGCGTGAGTGCGCTTGAAACGAACATCAAGCCAATCGGCACGATTGCGAGCATTTCGAGCCCTTACGAACTCAAATCACGAATCAAAACAAAACATAACGAAAGACCAAGCAAGCGATTTGAGTGCTGCACTCACAAATAAAATGTTCTGCGAGTTAAAACGAGCTGAAGGTCTCTTAATTTATTGCACACCGAGGAGTGACTTTTTGTCTTTTACTGCGTTTGCGCAGACAATAGATTTGCTATGCCGTGTTGCTTTGCGGCGCAAAAGTCACCGCTAAAGTTTGCACGATGAAGTTCAACAACAATAATTTGAACGACGCGTGCCGCTAAGAGACGTATGTGAAACTAATAACATACAAATAATCAATCTTTAAAAACTCTACCATCGCCCTTTTGGCGGCGCATTGATATTACGCAATGAATGCGAGATGTAAGTGCGACAAAAAAACAAAACCATGCTATATGATTTTTTCTATCTTTCACAGAATGCATCTCTTATTTTCTGCATTCATTGCTTTTTCTCATGTACGATGTTGTAAATGTTTTGCTAGGCTTGGAAAACGTTGACAGCGAAAAGGCGAGTCAGAATGAGTCAGTGTGCAAACAAAATACAAGTCATGTCGTTCAATAGTTCCCATTTGATCTAGTCAACTGATGGCTCGCACAATGTCGACAGAGCCATTGTACTCGACAGCAAGTACACTGATCGGTTGACAGAGCGAGTGCACTCACGCAAACCTCTAGTGGCTATCAATAGCTATAACTACATAAAAATCCAATTCTATGGAATGTTTGGATATTCAACATTTTCAAATGCTATAAAGCCCAATGTAATAACACTGCGTTCCCTATTTTTCGCTATTTAATATTCATTATCGATTTCTAAAGGCTTTTTAAATTTATTCTATCGTTTTCGATTTTATTTGTTTTTTTTTTTTGTAGAAAATTATAAATTTGTCAGTAAATGCAATATACGTAATTCGGCGGCAACTTCAATGCAACTACAAACCAACGACAGAATAGCAACAACGGCTGTTGTTGATACCAAAAATGATTTTTTAAATCTGAAAACGCAATTGAATAACAACAAAAATACTGATACAATATTTAATTACAACAACAAATTAAATCGAACGAACGACATCATTTTCACTGAGAGCACGAGCAATTTTAATGATTTCTTCGATGAAGATTACAACAATTACATTGGCAATAACAAAGATTCAACGACAACATTGACCAGTGGCACTAATGCCGTAAATGAACAACAATTGCAGCAACAGCAACAAACAAAATTTACACCACTAGCAATGGCGGCACATGCAACAGCGATGGCAGTGCTTGGCAGCAATAGTCATTTTAATGCTCATAACAGCAACAACAACAACAACAACAATGGCAACAACAACACGACCGGTAGTGAAATTTTCAATGATTTTAAAAATCCTTTTATTAACTGCCAGTGGGATATTTGGCCAACGGCAACACCAATCTACACAGATTCCAGCAACATTTGGCCGCCGTTAGCAACACATAATGTTGCCAGCAGCAGTCAAAAACGTGTTACTTTTGATAATGCTGCAGCAACACAAATGCCACCATTTCACACGGCGGCGGCCACAAACAGTATGTTTTTGCCAAGAGCAGCAAATCCAACAACAACATCTAGTGTTTCATATTGTTGTTGCTCGTGTTCTTCTTCTAAAAATCCTTTTATTGTGCACTCTACTTGTTCTCATTTAAATTCAAATTCTGATTTTGTTTCTTGTGATGTTGATGCACCTTCACCACCACCACCATTACCATCATCTTCTATCTCCACCTTTTCTTCGTCTGATGTTGTGCCTGTGGGAATTTTTGCACGTAATTCTCAGGAAATCTCATCTGTTGTTCTCGATGTTGTTGATGACGATGATGAAAATTCAAATTTCATTTACGATTTTCGTTCTCGCTGTTGGCGTAAGTTTTTTTTTTGTTCCTTTTTTTTCTTGTTATCGTTTTGGTTTTCCGGCTACGTTTTCGTTGTCTTGCATTCGAAATTTTTTAAATTGCATTTCTTGTAGTTGTTTTTTTCACTTTTTTTTTTTGTTTCTTTGCATTTTTTCTTTTTCTCTTTGTTCCAGTTGACAAGTTTGATCGGCTGCTGCGAAATTCGTTTTCGATTTTTATTTATTTGCGCTTTTCTGCATGATTTATTTGACCCGCAATAAAAATGTTAATAGTTCGTTTTGTTGATTTTTGAAATGCTTTGTTTGTTATGCGCTATTTGAGTTTGATGCATTTACCCGTAATTAGTTTTCGTTTTAAAATTAATAGTCCGTTTAGCTTTAAACATCTTTACACACATGTAAAATTTCTTTGCTCTTCACGCTTAGACTTGAAAATTCTACAGATTGAGTTGAATTATTAATACATTAAATATATTATTCAAATGATATAATATTTAGATTACTCAGGGTCATTTGTATTCGCAAATGACAAAAATTTTTGCTGAATAAGATATAAATATAACCATGGTAGCGAACGGGACACTTTTAAAGTGGGATAAAAGTCAAAGTTTCTCTCCTGTTACATTAAAAAATAGCTCTTTGGCGGTGCTATATTCGATGATAAAGTTTATACCAGACGCAATACCGGTTCCCAGGTAAACATAACAAAAAATCGATTCGCACGGGACAAAAAGCGGTAGCGTGTAGGAAAACAGAAGTCAGCCAAAGCTGGCAAAATTTTTAATGCAACTAATTTTAAAATATGGAATAATATCACTTTTTATTAGATTTCGTTTGATTGAAAAATCTCATTTGCTTTTTTTCTTATAAACTATAATGATATTGCGAACGAGACATTGCAAACGAGACATTGCAAACGAGACATATTTTTCCATTATGGTTCACGTGGGCAATTTTTCATATATTTTTTGTATTCAAGATTTATATAGTAACCATTGTACTCAGCAGACGTTGTTCTGCCCTTTCTGTTCATGTCCTTATCCCCATCCCTATGTCCATCCCTATCTCCACCCCCATCCCCATCGTTACCTCAACTCTAACCATATCTCCATAATTATCCTCACCCATATCCTCATCCGTATCTCTATATCTATATCATCCCTACCCTATCTCTTCAAAAGTAACAAACACAAAACAATTGAAAGAGAGTTTGTGCTTTGAACTTCGAAGCCAAATGCAATCAGTACAAATGAGAAGAAAAAAACAACAACAATTACAACACAGATTTCAAGAAGCAGCATAAGCGCCAGCTAACGACAACATTTGTCTGCGGTTATGCAAAAACTAAATCCTAAAAAAAGAATATTTTGTTTAAAAAAAATAAGTATGCAATAACCTTCTTTTGCACAAATATGTTGTTTTAAAAAATTAATTATTGAATTCGGTTCAGTATATTTTACGCCAAAGCGTTACAAACCATTTTCATGTAAGCGAATTTATATAAATAGTATAGCTGGGACATTACACGTCAAACGAAAAGAATTATATATTTGTCTGAAACTTTGTATATAGGTATTCGTATGTAAGTAGCTCATGTTGTGACAATTTGATCCCTAAAATCTTAGATCCCAAGTCTGGTGTCACCAGATGTTCAAAAATACTCAAAAAATTTAAAATTTTGCTTTGACCTGAAACTTATGAATTTTGTAGGCAAATGAATAGTTATGATAAAAATTCGGAAAAATAGTAAATTTGTAGCATTTTTTCCGTAGATAAAAATATTTTCAAATTTTTTAAGTTAGGCTTTAATTTATATTTAGAGATTTTAAATAATAAAACCAAAATTTAATTAACTATGACGTTTTTGATATTTTGTTTTTATGAGCTTAAACCATTACTTTTTGTCCCATAATGTGACAAAAAATATATGTAGCCGCTAGAGGGCTCTGAAGGTAAAAATTCACCTTAAAATTATATTTTTCTATGAAATAACTTAGCGAAAATTTTCGATTCCATGGAAAATTTACAAAGTGGATTTAAACTTGCAATTCATTGGAATGGAATCCTATAACCGAATCGACCAAATAGTTCTTCCTTTTACTTTGTCATTCAAAAACCTAATTTATTGGAATGAAATCAAAATATTTCAATTCCAAATGTTCATTCATGTAATAGAATATCATAGGATTGAAAAAGTCGATTTTGAATTGGAATCGAAAAGAGCAATATATGTTGTTTTATTTTTATAAATCATAAAATTAAAAATGTTAAGCCATTGCGATAAAACTGAGGGTAGGTTCAAAAATATCTAAGTTTTAAAATGGCACATCCTATCCTAGAGATATTGAGGCAGTCCCGAAACTTTATTGTTGCACTGTTTATTTTTTCTAATCTGCAGATTTGGTATAAGAAAATTCGGAGCATCTATAGCAGCTTTAAAACCTTATAAAACCTTATTCACTCGGTACCAGAAACCGGTATATTTTTTTTTCATGTATCGCAACAAATAGAAAGGTTTAAATTTTCTATTGAATCCAACAATAGTTTAGTCAAATTTGTGATTGCACTATATGTATTACTCTGCTGCTGTTAATAACTCCTTCCTGCATTTTTTGTTTTTAGTATTTGGTTCTGTTAAAAAAAAAAATACAAAATATAATTTGTAATTAAAATTGGTATTCTGCTTGCAGGCCTTCCTATAAAAAATGGTATCAGCAACAAAAATTCAGCAACTGCGTCAAGTGCCAATGTCTTCAACAATAACAACAATATAAACGCAATGCCTGCTGAAGATCGTTATGCGGCACTTAAGGATTTGGATGAACAATTGCGTGAAAGTAAAGCTGTAGCTGCAGCTGCTGCTTCGGTTGCAGCCTCGACGGTTGCAGATTCATTTGGCAATAGTAAGTAACAATTGAAAAAAAAGTTTGCAAATCAAATAATAATCCATTTAATTCTCACTTATTTCTTCATTGTAGATAACAATGGAAATGCAAATGTTAACCCATTTAAAAATCAGCAGCAACAAGTGAATCCATTTCAAGCTGTGCAACAACAACAACAACAACAACAACAGCATCAGCAACAACAACAACAACATAATCTCTTTGGTCAAATGTCAACGCTGCCAAATGGTCTGATGACAAATGGTTTCTCTACAACAGGCGTGCATCCACAGCACACTTCTGCAACCGTACAACAGCAGCAGCAGCAGCAACAGCAACTACAACAGCAACAACAGCAACAACAGCAACAACAACTACAACAACTCCAACAACAACAACATACTGCGTTTTACAATTACAGCAATGGAGCAACATCCACAATGTTTCCACCTCCGTCCAGTGGACCGAATGGTTGTGGTTTTGGTTTTGGTTCAATGCAGCAACAAATATCAGCAACGTCTGGTGGTGGCGCATTCAATAATCCATTTGCAGTGAGTAATCAATTTGTCATTTCATCCAATTGACATATTTTCGACATTCTATTGTTCCTTTTGTTTTCTTCTTCTTGTGCAGGCAACTGGTGGCGCATTAAATTCAAATAATCCTTTCTTATGAAGCTACTCATCCAACTGCTGCTCCTCAAACAAATGCTGCAACGATAAGCGTACCTTAAAATGAATGCTGCTCCTCTTACACAGTCCGCAGCCACTTAGATATGCGAATTGAAAATTTTACAAATAAATAAACTAACAAAATAATTAGTCCATTTTCGAACATAAAAAATGATAAACAAAATATTTTATAGAAATGTAAAGAAATAAAAACAAAAAAATGCGCTAACTAAGCGAAATCTATGAACAAACAAAATTAAGCTTGAATTAGTTGTAAAAAAATGCTTTAAAAAATTTTAAGATATAAATATTTACATATATACATACGATAAAACATATATAAAAAAAAAACATATGCATAAAATATAAATAGCTTAGTTTTATTCGATCATTCTTTGTAAGCATCTCTCATCTGGTTTCATCGTATATTAATATATTCCAAAAAAATTGTTGCAAGTTACATTTAGCAAACAAGAAAGTGTATATTAACCATTTTTAATTAATTGGTCATTTTATATAATTTTTAATATAAATTTTTTTATTAATTTTATTTAAGTTATTCAATGTTAACAATAAAACAAAAATATAAATTTAAAATACAACAGCATAATTAGGGCAAATCTCGAAAATTTATTGTTATTTTGCTTAAATCAAAAATTGCGCTGCTTTTTATGTTTTAATTTTTTATAAAAATACTAAATCATATTTTAAATAAAATAAAGACTTAAAAATAAAAAAAATATTCTTTTTAATTCAATATGAAACTTTTTTAATATTTTTCCTTAATTTATGGAAAATGGTTCTTTAGTGCAAAAAGAAAAACTAACGTTTATTAATAATAATTATAAAATAAAATGCTTTTAAAAGTTATTGATAAAAACCAAAAATTATTAAAAAAAATAATTAGTCGAACGCGGTTCACGATTAGTTGCAATCAAGTAACCCGAACTCAAAAAATTCAATGAAAAAAGATATCCATAATTAACTCAGTACCAAATATATTACTTTCTATTGCCGCCTAAGCTCACATATGACGACGCATTCCATGTCAAATGTCCTTAGCCAAAAATCGAACATTATCGATCAACTTCAATCTTGGGAAAAGTATTGTCCTATTGGATGGTTGTTAGTTATATCTCAAAATATTTTGTTTGTTTCTTCAAAACCTGGCTAAAGTTGGTAGACTATAATTTTAAAATTTTGGTTTACATCCACTGTTTCGTGTAGATAATTTGTTTCCTGAATTTACTGTAAAAATCTTAGTCAAAGTGATTTCGTTACATTTTTTTAATGGCCACCCGAATTTGACCTTGATTTTTCAAAACTTGTACTTTTTTTATATTCTAGAAGGCGTTTCATTTTAATTTTCGAGACAAAACTCATTGAACATAGCGGCAGTACTTTTTGCACTGGCAAAAGTAGTGCCTCAATCGCTTTAAGGCTCGCGTTGCGTCAAACATTTCAGAAGAAAGTTAATTTATCTTTTTGTGGTGTGTCGGAACAGAAATAATTTATTATTATTTTACTGTATCTACTGTTCACGAACAAAAAGTCGTAATCTTATATAATTCAGGGGTAAAATCCAATCCTAAAAATGTATTTCCAATCAGCCCATGTTAACAAACCCTGATTTTCTGCATATTGGCCATAATTTTTAGCAGTAAACTGATGAACAAAATTCGTAAAAAAAAACAAAGTGAAGTTGAATCTCTAGTGAATTTAGCGAAATATAAACAAAAAGAGAAAAAACATTAATTGGCGCTAACAAATGAGGAGTGATATTTCAAAAAGGCTTATTTCCATGTCAACCGAAATTTCAGTAATGAGAAAAAACCTTTAAAACTTTTTTTTAATATCTCTAGTGTTATAGTTACATGTTTGTATTAATTGAAACAAATAAAAAAAAATTGGAAATGTGCCGTTTTGGTATAAATTTATTTTATTGTTATACCATAGATTATACGCTTAAGTCACCAGAGTCAAATTTGTTATAATCGTAATCATCGCTAGGCGACTCCTAGATGTATTTTGATCATCAGTTACACTCTTGAATGCTCTTTTAAATAGCTCCAGTCATCACCAAACTGTTTTTTTTTTAATAAGATTTCTACATCTTTTCTTTGTTCATAGTTAGTGGACTACTGAATCAATATTTGGGATCTCCAACGGTGCATAAAAATAATAATTAAGGTTTCTTAAGCGACTATAGGAAATACGGCTTTTTGTACAATCAGAAATTAATTGGATATGTGTCGTTTTGTATGAAACTGCGATTTTTAATTATGATTTTCCAAGGGGTGATGAAGATGAAGGGTCTTTTTTGTAATGGATTTTCAACTAGAGGATACATTTGAATATGATAACGGCGATGTTCAAGATCATAAGTATCAAATAATAAGTATATTAGTCAGTAGAGTGTATGTGTGGCATAAAATTTTTGGAACCATTTAAGTAGGTCATACAAACATTACTTTATGCATATTAATTTATGGAAGGTATCTAAATTGAACTCTTAATATATGCTGGATCAGTATCTCCAACTGCTTCTAAAGAGTGTTTAAAATGTATGTAGATATATGTTTAAAAAATATTTTCCATAATTCAAAAATCTTTTTGAATTCCTCGCTACAAAAATGGAGAAAAAAAAAATTGCGAAAATCGTCGAACAATTGCGAAGCAAAGAATGAAGGATGTTGGAAGCCCTTATTAAGATTTTTTTTTTCTAATTTGAAAGCAATTGCGGCATTAATTTTTTCATTGGACGCTTGGCAGTCATTCCATTACATTGATTTATGTAGCCTCAGGCGCCTGCTACACGTTCAATATACATATATATTAAGAGCGATCCAGTATCGTGATATTTATTGAACGTTTAGCAAGCAATATTGATGGCCATATCGCGAAACATCCTATTTATTTTGAAATCTATCAATAAGGATTGCGATCCAAGAGCGCAATAAATATTAAACGTGTAGCAGGCGCCTTAGTTTATTTTGAAAGTTTTGATTTATTTTTAATTCTATATTTTTGCCTGTCTAAGCCAATTTTACAAAGAAATATTAAAAATATAAAAAACAATATATTGAATATTCAAACAAAAATTGGATTTGAACACTATCTCAAAAGATGAAAACGCTTTTTGATTTCTAAAATCGCTTTTTTTGAACTCGAGAACCATTCTTCAACACAGAAGAAGAAAAAAAATTTTTGTTCGGTGGCAGTAAAATTTTCATAATTTTTACTGATCCGTTTGATAAATTCTAAAACAATCAATTTTTTACGAACTGAACAAGCGCTACTTACCTCATTACCTCACAGAAAATCAAATAAGTGAGCATTATTGACATATTGGCAATAGAATCATTGTTTTGCTCACAGCGGAACGTATAAACAATTTATTGAAATTTTAATAAAACGATGTTATCCTTCACGTTAAGACAAAAAGAATGACACCTCATTTGTTAAAATCGGTTCAGTAGTTTAGGAGCTATGGTTTCTTTTTTACCAACATTATTTATTGCGTTTGCAGCGAGCGAGTTGCGGCCGCACGAAAAAATTCAATATGTAAAATTTTGCAAAACACCAGGCGACCATGAACCAGCAGCAAGTAACGGGGTCTTTTTGCTTTAATTTAAAACGCTATTGCTCGGCTATTACTAAACCGATTTTAACAAATGGGGTGTCATTTTTTTCGTTAGATAATCTAGTTTTTGGCTATATAAAAATTAATGATATCAATTGCACATAGAGGGCGCTGTAGTCAAAACAATTTTTAAAATGCCTATAACTTGATAACGACAAAACCAATTTTAATGAAATTCGACAAGCTATGTTTGTGGGACGTATTCTATCAGATAAAAGTGTCTAAATTATCATTCGACCTTGAAGCAGCAGCAAGTAACGGGTGTTTTTTACTTTACTTTAAAACGCTATTGCTCGGCTATTACTGACCCGATTTTAATAAATGAGGTGTCATTGTTTTCGTTAAGTATTCTAGTTTTTGGTTATAGAACCTTAAGAACATCAATTGCACATAGAGGGCGCTGTATGCAATATAGTTTTTTAAATGACTGTAACTTGATAACGGGCATGCCAATTTTAATGAAATTCAACGAGCTATATTTGTGGGACGTATTCTATCATATAAAAGTGTGCAAAGCAACATGAGATCAAAAACAAGTAGAAGTAACACTGAGTATGCTGCTCAACTATAACTAAATCGATTTTCATAAATGAGCTGTAATTTTTTGCGTTAAGTTTTCTAGTGTGTAGTACTAGAAAATGTAATTTTTTAACTTTGTATAGAGAGGGGTGCTTTAGTCAAAACAAGTTTTCAAATACTAATAACCTCTTTGCGAAAAATAAATAGTCTTAATCTGACTTTTCATTTTCAGGATATATAAACTCTAAAAAGTGAGCTATATCAGTTGCAAATGAATTATTGCTTTGCACACGCCGAACCGTATGAACAATTTATTGAAGCTTTCTTGTAAGGCTAAAAGAATGACACATCACTTGTTAAAATCGGTTCAGTAGCTTAGGAGCTATGGTTTCCTTTTTACCGACATTATTTATGTGCTTTTTTGAGCGAGTCTGCCTCACGATCAAATTCAATTTGGAAAATTTACAAAACACTAAGCGACCATAAACCAGCAGCAAGTAACGTGATTTTTACTTTGCTTTATAACGAAATTGCTCGGCTATTACGGAATTGATTTTAACAATTGAGATGTCATATTTTTCATTGTATAGTTCTTAATAATGGAATAATAGAAAAATAATTTGCAAATGGAGGGCGCTGCAGTTAAAATAGATAGATGTGCGCCTTGTAGGCATTGAAAAATTTCAGAAGAAGAAATTTAATTATTTTCGTTTATGTACTTACATTTTTTTAAAATTTGGTGAGTATAAAAAAGGTAATCCAGTTTTTTATATAAACTTTTTGAATATGGCCATCTAATGGCCACCTAAAAAAAATTTATTTTTCAGGACAAAATTTTTTTATTTTGGGAAGGTGATTAACACCTTGTAGCCCCGGTATTAATTCAAAAACTAGCACAGATTTCAAACTTCTATAAGCCATATTAAACCTTATTAAATTAACTTTCATATGACATCCATATTTTCGATCCAGGGGTTCCCAGCTTATAATGATTTGATTGAAAGCTATGTACCCAATTTCTGATGTCTATATCTCCAAAACTAGATGCGTCACTCAACTTCTGATTGAATATTCGATGTCAATATTAAAATCCATATAAGAAAACAATGGTTACATAAAAAAAGAGAAGAGCTACTGAAGTAAACTTCTGCCGTAATATGATAGAAAATTTCTATAAATGCATTTTTAATCTGATATGTTGAATTATGCAATTTTCTTTTTTTAAAACTCTTTTCCACTATTGACCTGTTGATTTCTGTGAAATTATGGTTCAATTACTCTTATTCGACAGGTATTCGAAGAAATTGGCAAGCGACAGGGAACGATTACGAGATTCGTTCAACCCTTTGAAAATGAAAGAACATTTGATCTTCTAAAACTGTTCAGTTCCTATTTTGATTGAGAGCGGGATATGTTAAGTTCTTTAAGAAAATTCTTACTTTTTACAAATTATAAAGTGTCACAAAACCCAAAAACTAAAATTTATCGACTATGAAAAAACGCTGAAATATTCAGCGACTAATATTACATTCAAAACCGTTGTTCACAATACCAAAATCAACAGAAGATAATTGATAGTTATAATCGGTGCTGCCCAGACAACGAGCAGGCGCTCGAAGAGCGTAAAAATGAGAATCAGAAGGCGCTTAAAGAGCGTAAGAAAGCATTAAAGAGCGTAAGAAAACGTGCACGTATACAGAATTGATAAATAAATTATCAACAACATGCATATCATTAGTGCAATTCCTTGTGGTAGTGGTCACCACAGGTTATAAAGAAAAGCCAAATCGTTCAACGTTAGGATCTTTGAAGCTCCGTCTACTACGTCGATAAGATCAATGTAGTACTAAGTCGTGCTTTGTGTTAACATGTATTATCAAAAACTGTCAATTTTTTAAGATGTTAAGTCAGTTCAGGAGGCATAAACTGTTTCACATTTATCGAATTTTGAAATATGCAAATATGAAATCAAAAATTTCACATAAAATCTTTATGTTGGTATGTGTGCGGAAGGTCTCTGATAATTTTGCCGAACGAGTTTTTGGGAACACATATCATTTTCGTAACTGCTTTGTTAACCTATGAGTATTTAAATTTCAATATACGTTTATGAATAATGTTTCTGTATATCGACTTTTAAAGTCCTTTTTAAATTATTGTGAATATTAAAATTTAACTATCGATACCTTCTGATATTATCAGATGAAGAAATAAGTTTTTGCAAAAACATTTGAAACAAAATCAATTTTTCACTATGCAATCCAAAAGCACTGTAGTCTGATTTAAGACACAGTGCTGGCGTTTCATTTTTTTCCCCCCTTTTAACGAATGGAGTGTTTATTTTTAATGCTACACAGTGCTATTTTTATTCGATAAAAAGTTTTGAGTGGAAGTAATATGAAAGCAAAGCATAAATTTCGAAGAGCCCATGACGTGGTAAGAAAACTACAGTGAAACAAACTCTTAGTGGGTTGCAAAAACAAAAAACAACATTTGTAAGTTTTAAGTATTTTATTTATAATTTATTTCCGTTTCGGTATAATTTCTAGCGTTTGTTTTGCATTTTATTAATTTATTTTACTTTCGTTTGTTTATTTGTATTTAGCAAATTCTATTAATAAATATATTTTAAAATTAATGATACTATTCAATGTAGGTAAAAAAGATTACAAAAAACTACAAAAGCTCTCATCAATGTTTTCTTTTTATTTTTAACTATTGTTATAATATGCATGTACATCAACATACCAAAACAAAACCAAGTTTTATTGCATAAAAACTAATATCAAATATACAAATATTAGGTAAATTTTTTTTTGAATATACTACAGCAAAATTGATTTTGTATTTGAACATTCAAACGGAATTAGAAGCAAATGAGTTAAGAAATACGCTCTATGGAATACTGTACAAAAAATTTAACCGCTATTTTAAATTAAATGTTAAATTTAAAAATGTACACACAAAACTATTAAAATAATAAGAGTAAAAAAAAAATTTACAATAATAAATAAGAAATGACTAAAAATTTTTAGTGAACACAAAAAACTTCAAGTATGAAACAATGAATGCGTAAAAATCATTACGAAAGAAACGGAACGGAAGTAGTGAAAAAGCCTTGAGAAAGTTGTTGAATTGCAAAATGAATACAGCTTGAATTAAATTGGCGGCTGAAATCCTAGTATTCAGTTTTTTTTAAGTTCATACACATTTAATTATAGTACATATATAATTTATTAATATGTTTTATTCATGAAATTTACGTGTATTATGCGTAGTACAAATATTATTTATTGTTTATTTTATGTTCAAGTTTTAATGAGCTTCTTGAACTCCATTTATGTGTTATTTTATTTTTCGGGTTTGTGTATGCGTGTTTTCTTTTTACTAAAATTTGTTTTTAAAGAGTTCTATCTGCTGGTATATTATTAATACATTTATGATTTTCTGTTATTTTTATTTTTATGCTATTCATTTAAGAAGTAAGTTATATATATTTTTTAAAAGCATTTTCGTTATCATTTACGTTTATCATTCGTCAAATGAGTTCCGTTATTTTATAAAAATTGAAAAATTATTGAGAAAAACATAATGAAAGGAAACTTGTATTAGTTGGAACTTATAACCAAAAAAGAAAAGTAAATTAATTTCACAAAAAAAAAAAAAACTGAAACATGTACTTTGGAATTTTGTATGAAAACACGACTGACAAGGGAAGCAAGTTGTCTTGTAAATCTTGGAAAAATCTTGCTATAATTGCGATTTGCAATATCAACTGTCCAAATTTGGATTTAACGTCTATCAGAAGCGATTTAGTTCGTCGGAATATTTTGAACATGAAAATTCTCCCAATCACTTGTTGAATTTTTTTTTCTGAACTTAAAAAATCTCGTCTTTGCCTCAATAAATCTTTAAGAATAATTTTGTCATTAAGAATTTTGTTTATTAAAATTAAATATTTGTTGCTTTCAACGATGCTGAAATAGTTGTTCTATACTGAGACAACGATTTGTTTGAATATAGCAAATTATATTTTGATTGAATCAAACATAAAATGCCTGAACCAACATATACCACTATATGCTACAAATACAATATGTTTGACTCAAATAAATATATTACATTGCTCTATATCATATTAACATTTGTTAAAGTTAAACAAATTGTTTTTACAGTTTATGATATTAATTTGAATACTACTGAATCCTTCAAAAATAAACAATTAATTGAAATATCAGTTTATGGGCCTCGATATCTACGCAACTAAGGCTCATAGGACGAAAGTGTAATGCTGTGAACTTGAATTACTTAGTCCATTGAAATATAGCTTGCAGCTAAGAAACTTAAAAAAATACTGTATTTAAATGCTATCACATCTTTACAAATGAAACTTTATTAAGAAAATGAATGATCGACTTTAGCTGACCTTTACCTTGAATTAGGGTCAGAGTTCACTTTTAACTTTCTCAAAGAAAAGTTTATTTGTATAAACGACGTAAAATTTAAAAAGTTAGGAATATAATATTGTAGGCTAGGAAGGAAATCATGTGGAAACGCTAAACGGCTTAAAGTTTACTAGCGAATAAAGCCAAAATTTAGATCACTTCGATAATTCTTTGTATTTTATTATGATTCGATACTATGACAGTCTAAAAACAACACCCTATATAGCTGAAAATTCAATACATTTTAAAGTCGGGGTATTTTGAGCAAAAACATAAACAAAATAAGCATGTTGTGGTACTATATGTCACAAATCTAAAACTCAATTGAACTATATATGGCTTTAGATGAATAAATAAAATTTAAATATAAAGTGAGTGTCAAATTTTCTTACTTTTTAATGATGTTTATTAACTTATATTTATTTGATTATATTTTACAGCAAAAGGCTATAAATTTTCGTGGAAAATTAAACTTTGTTAAGTACGAAATTTTCTCTAAAGTAAACTTCAATATTCAATTGTTCGACGGCTAATCGCACAAATGCGGCAGGAGCATTTGTGTATTTTAGAAAACGGAATTAAATTTTTTTTTATATATGAGATTTTACGACTTGTCATATCTGAAATTCGTTTTCAGTGTGAATCAGTACAGAGAATCAATTTCCATCAGTGTTCAGGACACGGTTTGTTCATAAAAAAATGGACTCCCGCACTTATTATAATATTCCCAAACTGTGCATTTATATCATATCGATGAAAATAAATTGCGCATTAAAAGTGAAAAGAAAGGGCAAGAAAACGTCTTCGAAACGACAATTTTTTTGATAGATGGGTGCATAACTACACCAAAAGATAACTTAAAGGAAAAGAAAACTTGAAGCAGAAACAAACCTGTTTTGCAAAAACAAAAATTTCTTTTTAAACAACGCAAAAACTCCATCAAAAACGCAAACATTGATTTCTGAAAACTGCAGATTATAATAAATTGACTGTTTTGCGAACACCTATCTTTAAATTGATAACCTTAGGCAACAACATAAAATCAAAACCATTTTTAGTACAATCCTCAAAAGCCATTTTGTTGTATACTGTTCTAAGTCACTAATGTCCAAGTCTAAACAGAATACTAAGATCTTTAGGACCATTTTTTTTAAATAGCAATATGTACGAGTATGAACCTCTTTTGAAAGATCTTCTTTAGAGCTTCAAGTTTCACAATAAAAAAAGAAATATATGACGCATGTCATGAACATTTATTTAACAAAGCAATTTTTTAGAATTCAAACATTTCCAAATTTTTTTAGTCCAGTCAGTAGAGATTTTCGCCTTGTAAAAGGTGGAACAAAGTCGATGGTATTTGGGTCGAAGGCTTTATAAAAAATACAAGTTTTTGACCTTCTGGAAGGTAAAACACTTTTCGAAAGTTGTTTAACAAAAGACTACATATGAATTGAGTTTTTTTTTCGGTAAACTATTATTAATTTACATGAAAGATACAATCAAAGTTTTCAATGATGCATTATGCATAGTTCAAAGTAACTAATTACTAAACTACAGAAAGAGTCATTTTAATCATCTTTTTTTTGACCTCTTCATTAGCAAATTTAATAATTACTTGATTATAGATGTTGTGTATATCATTGGAAGGGCCTTTGCGTACTTTTCATACAAACTAACAGAACTGTAACTCAAGAATAAGTGAAACCATTTATAATTCTTTGAAAACATTTTGTGAAAAGTGTGCAGGAGGCAATAATATCCTTTTATCAGGCATGCAAGCACAGGTGATCCTTACATATCGTCCTGGACGAAAAAAAAAGAAATGTGTATAAAAATACATTGCAAAATTGTCACATATAGAGAAAATGTAAATCAACAAATATTGAAAGTTTTACCAATTTTTGTTGATCTTAACGTCTATTATGCTGATTTATGATCTAAAAGAAATGTAAAACGTGAAACAAAAACGTATGTTCCTTTATATCCATACTGAGAATGTAAGATGTAATTTCAAATTAAATCGATAAAGTGGTTTTTGAAATATTGGCTCATGAAATTGATGTGGTGGTTAACTTTTAAAGCCTGGCTGAAGTCATATTGCATTTCTTTGTCAGAATTGTAATTCTTGTGAACATAGTTTTTTTTCTGTATATAAGATGTAATTTCAAATAAAATCGATAAAGTGGTTTATGAAATATTGGCTCATGAAATTGCTGTGGAATAAGGGTGACTAACTTTTAAATCTTAGCTGAAGTCATATTGCATTTCTTTGGCAGAATTGTAATTCTTGTGAACATAGTTTTTTTGTACAAGAGCTATGCAGCGACAGCAACTAGTCAATCGCGATTGGCTTCGTTTGTGGCGGAACTGCTTGTGTTGCTTTAATTGGTTGTTTTAACTTTATGCGAGTGAAGAAGACAGTTTGGGTTTGAAATTAACTACAGTCAATCGCAATTTATTGCGCTTTAAGGTTGAGCAGCGTCAACAGCGTACTCTATAGTGATTGATTTTGCGTAAAGCAATGCAGCTTGTGATGCTTTTGATTTGCTTTTCAAACTTCATGCGAATAAAGGAAGGCAATAATAAATAAAGACTACAATCCATAAGTGTCCAGCAGGAGACAATTGACTTTGGACAGAATTGCAACAAAATAACACTTGAAATTTTCATTAAAAAGTCACGTTATTATAAAAATTCAAATAAATACTGAAATTCAAGTAGAAGTTAAGTTCAAATGGATTCAATAATTGAGTTTTATCATAGCACTGAAAACATTCGTATAAAATTTTAATTGCAACAGTCATTCACAAACTTAGGTTATTAAATCAGCTTACGCTTTAAAACCAACATTAATTTCAAATTCAATTAAAAAGCGTAAGATGAAATGTGTTGTCTTTGAACTTATAAAAATTACGCTCTTAAATTAGTTATAAATTATGCACTTAAAACTAAGTCTTGATCGTTTGTTTTACTTTTTTAATCATCATACAATATACATATTAAAATTCCATATTTGTTTTTATGTAGCAAAGAAATTGAAAAATATACAAAATATATTATGTGTTGTGTGCTTGAAAAAAGCTTTTAACGAATTTTAATATATTTATATAAAATTTATAATATAAAAGTAGAAAAATTGTTACATTGCGTAGTTAGTTGCATGCAATTTGACTGATGAATATAAACTCATTCAACTATATATAGTACGTTTAACAATGCATGAATGATGTGCTGCGATGTTCTTTTAATTTGAAACTAAAAACGTATTAGCATTAGAATTAAGCTTGGAAAATTTAATATATAGTTGAAATAGCTCTAACTTTAATACAGTAATATCATTTAAAATAATGAAGAAAATGAGATTTTCATTAATTTGCTTTCACTTTTCATATATCCACATAGTTATTTTACAACACTTGCATTCTTCATTTGAACTTAAGCTTTAAATTAGTTAGTTTCTCTCTTGTTTAGTTTAATTCATCTGTGTGTGATAATGAGTTAAATGAAATAAAATTAAATTTGTATGTTCTTTCTTTAAATAATACAATTTATTTAAATATATAAGATTTCTAGAACGTAGAATTTTCTCTTATGTTTATATTTAATAATAATTTTCTTTTATATTATATTATTGTAATAAATTTATGTAATTAATTAAACGTCTATATTTCTTGAGTGGTCGCGCTTTAGCAATGTTATTTTTGTTTTTTTTTTTAATTTTTTGAGTTTAGCTATTTTTCGCTCTACGTTAATTTGACAATATTTTATTCCAGCTTGAAATATCGCACATTTTTAGCATATCATATCGTATCTTTAAATATAAAATTAAGTGGTGATTAGTGCTTGAGAGGAGAGTGTGACGTTTACGTTCCATTAGCTTTTGGTAGCGGCCGCACTAAGTAAAGTTTTTCACCTTGCTTATTTGTGTAGATGGGTGCTCTTTGGTAATGATCCACTAATTGGTCTAACGTATGAAACTTACGTTGGCCAATGCAATACATGCCATTTTCTACGTGCACGCGAAAATGTTTATTGCGACCGGGTGCTTTAAGGGATACCGAGTAGTCGCCCATCTAAAATATAAAAAAAAGTTTTATTGTATTTGTGCTATAATATAAAATCCTGTATAAATCAAAATAGATGCAAAAACTGCTATCTGACTTAAAATTAAAATATGAGTTTTTGATACCTTTAAATCTCTCTGACTCTCAGGCTACAGGAAGTGAATAAAAATTCGGTCCAAAAACTTTTTATAAACCCTTCATATAGAGATTTGAATACCTAGTCGGCTGCCATACTTCTTCAACTTTTTATACACATAGGACTCTTTTTGTCTCAGGTTACAGGAGAATATATAACTTCGTTCCAAAAACTTAAATCACTTGAAATGAGCAATTTGGTTCTCAAACATGTCATATTATAACAAAATTAACAATTTTGTTGTAAATATCCACAGCGGAGGAGTACCCAAATCCGCCACTGCCTAATATACTGTTCTATTACTAAAAGTCTATTATATATGCATACTGTATCCTCTATTATATTCTGACAAACTTCGTTAGTCGTAGAAATTTCTCATCTTAACTTTATTCGTCGATTTCCACGTTAATGATATAACTTAATTTAATAGCCGATCGGCAATTAAGACCAAATCGCCTCAAAGATAAGCTAGTTGCCAAATTTAATTCGAGATGTAGTTTATAAAATTTCCGATTAAGTCGGTATTAAGGAGATATATAAGTTAACAGGCCTTAAGCTATAAAATATTGGAAATTAATTTTTTCGTTTAAGCCCTATAAAATTAAATCATGATTTCAAAATGGACTCGTGCAGACATCTTAAGAGAAACGGAAACTCTATTACCTGATTTTTCTGATTACATTAATTAGATGATACTAGCCGAAGAAGATAAAGTGGAGTGAAAATCAAAAAAAATTGTTGGACGGACGTAACAATTCACTAAAGTTACCCCCGCGGTAGCATCAACTGAAGCTTCCATTACAAAACAAAAATATAAATATTACAATGAAATGAATCGTGCGGATATGTTCCATAATTACATAGTAAATGGGTCAAGTGTTTGAAAAATGTTACTTATCAGGAGATTTCAATAACTAAGAGCTTCATTTCTCGACTCGCCTTTTGATTTTTTTTAAACTTAAATCTCGGGGATATTATTATTATTATCAAGCCTCAGTACGAGGATTCAAATGTTGAGATACGGGAAAATTTGTGATCCTTTTGAGTCCGTCTAAGGTGTGCGTAAAAGTTGTTAGCTATCAGTAATCTTGTTTCTGGACGATGTTCTAAGTAGAGCTCTGGACTCTATACATCGTGGCATCCAATGGACATTCAACAAAGCAACTGAAAGATCTCACTTAAACCGATAACATATCAGGCGATAGCCCCTACAGATACTAAGCATTGTGTTGATTTGTAGGAAACGGAGTTAGGTTAGTGGTAAGGGGGATAAGAAGAGTAGTGTCGGTGGATATTATTTTAAATTAAATAATGTCAGAGCGGTCAGGAAAAACACTTGCAGGGAGATTGTTAGGCAACCTAATGGTACGACTAAAGAACGAATTAGTGCGACGTTCTATCCAACACCAACGTGACACAAAAAGGATAGGCTTGATGCGACAACAAAGTGCGAATTGTACTCCAGTTTAGGTCTAATATAGATGAAACCTTACCCTATTTAGATTAAGATTGGGGTTCTCCAACTTTCTTTAAAGATGCAGTTTGCAAATTCGATTCAAAATTGAATAAAGATTCTAACTCGTAAAAAAAAATTTCACCGAAACAACGACCTGATCTCATCCAAAAAAATTGTTTCGCGTTCAAGTTTAATGAATTTAGTTTAGTTAATTATACTATGCAACACAATTTCGCCCTCAAGTTTGAATGTAATATTTATTTCTACTCATTTTAGGGCCCTGGCTAGAGCTTGCATTAATATTTTTGGCGAAATTGTACTTTGTTTATGTAAAAATTTCTATATAAAATGATAGCTAGGTCATATAGCAACAGCTTCTGAATATATTTTGAAAAAAATTGTTTAGTTTTATTCTTTAGACGCTTGATCTTAATATTTAATAAAAACTATTACGATGTTCCTATTTAATATCAAGTTATTAAAGTTTTAAAATTAGGTGAAGCGATTAGGGAGAGACATGCGTGCTGAAATTGAAGCTATTTTGAGAGCGTGAGAGTAATCGATTACAAGCGATTGTTATTCCATTTGCTCTGATTTTGATCAATCAATGATGTGCAAATAAAAAACGAAACTCTATAAAATAAAATTAATAATAAATCTCGATGTGAATCGAAGAATTGCCAATATCCAACGTTTGAGAGAGCAAATTTGCCACCATGTTTTTATCTAAGAATTCAGGTATATTTTGGAAAAACCAAAACAAAGAAATACAGAAGAAAAACAGTACTGTGTAGAAATAAAAATTGTTGCAATGCAATGGATTTATATATAATATGAATTTAGAATTCAAAATTTAAATATGGGATCGATAAATAAATTGCTGCGTTAAGTTATAATGAATTATTAAATTTATACTGATAGTAAAGATATTTTCTAAAAATTTAGACGTTTCAGAAAAAAACTGAAAATGCAGGACACTGATACCAATAGAAATTTATTGAATTGAAACATGGAGGCGACCGTTTCTTCGCAATTTGTTGCATACTATTATTTTTTCTATCAGATCTATTGCATTTTTTTCATTTTACTTACATTAGTCTCACTATCTCTTATAAGAAAATCTCCATCATGCCCATGTTGATTGAGTACCGTATCACACTGACTACGTGTAATGGCACCATAGTACCAAGATTTGCCAGCTAAGTTTGGTCGTTCCATTGGCGGCATTGGCGGTGATGACTGTGGTGGCATATTATTCATACCAACATCATTCCGACGATCGATTGAGTCTCCGCCGCTACTACCGCCGCCACCACCACCACCACCACCACCATTATTAGCTCCACCAGCGCTACCACCAGCACCATTATTGCGATAGGGTGTGGCTAAATAATCATTCAGCTCTTGTAGGTAATTGCGTGGAACTAAACCGACTTGTCCTTGATTATTACGTGCCTTATACCAATCTGGATCAGATGCTGGACGATCAACAATTTCGAGACGATCGCCCTTTTCAAATGAAAGCTCTTGATCGTTATTGGATGAGAAGCTGTAGAGAGCAACCTAAAGAAAATAAAAACCAATTAAGTTAAATAGAATGTGAACTTAAAATGCCACATACTACAATATCGAGCACATTCTCAGCCATTGCATACGTATGTATTTCGCCATCATTATCACAATCTTCGGTTGTGTAATTGCTTGGAAACCAGCCAACTGCATTACCGCTTTGCCCACGCCACCAACCATCATTAGATTTTTCTAATATTAAAATGCGTGTACCCTTTGTGAGCGAAAGTTCATCGGGTTGCTGTGCTTGATAATTGTATTTAACAATTGCTGTACCAATAGCTTCTGATGGATCGGGTGGTAATCGTCTTGACATTGTTGGACTTTCAATTTGTCGTGATGGCGAACAATTGGGTAGTGTTTTGGAGCCGGAACCTTTTTTCACTTTTTTCTTAATACTGAAAAACAAAAAGAAACAAAGTTATAAAGTGATGAAATCATTTAATGTAGTTATATTTAAAATAAGAAATAGTTTTGCACAATACACCGAATGGTCTCAATGGATAGAAATTAGTTAAGTTTATACAATTTTAAATCAAAATAAAAGAAGTAGAAAAAACTAGAAGCATATACAAACAAAGCTATGTATTTACAATACATTGTTTTAGGCACATTTGAAGTAAGAGGATTCTAAATGTTTAAGCAAACAGATACTTATTGAACGTATTTGAGACAACTGCAGGAAAATATTTTTGGTTCATACCGAAATATATATATTTGCCCGACTACTTCAAGTTTTTTCGAATATTTTACATAAAAGGTCAAACCCAGAAAGGTTAAAAACACTGGTAAACGCCTATCATGCCACACGAACTCTGATAGCTAATACTGTTTTCGCCACCTACCCTCATTAGTAATCTGCAGTAGTTTTGGTCTGAGATTTTTTATGGTGTGTTGATAAGTATAACCCGTACTATAGCCTAAGAGCTCGCTGTCGAAAAATCGAGCGTATAAGATTACAGGATGAGATGTATCGGAAAGATAAAGATGCATTTTGATGAAATGAACTAACCAGGATTACCTTCCCAAAGCCCTTCCCGATGCCCGAAAATGCACGAATTTTCCCAAATTGCCCAGAGTAATTTCAAGATATGATTTCTCAAAGATAAAAAATTATATCAGAGCAAATTCAAATGCGTTTGAAGAGAAAGAGTAGTTCATTTGAACACCATTAATAGTTTTATAAAAATATAATATAACCTCAAATATCTAAAAAAATAGTGATTTCCACGTTTTTAACTTAAAATATCTTTCATATCTTTCCACGCTTTTAACCTAAAATATCTTGGACTATCAGAGAAATTCAGATTTGAATTCAGCACTTCAAGAACATTTAGAAAAGTATATATAAAAGTTTTGGTTTCTATGACAGAGGTGTTTGGCCAAATTTAGTCGGCCTCCGTAATTTTTTCTGCACTCGAAAAGTGGTTTCGATATCTGTGTTTTCCTTTGTTTAGTATTTTACAACGAATATGAAACACATTTACATTGAAGTTGAGTTTACTGAGGATGAGATGAACTGCGTCAAAATCAACACACTGACAAATTAATTATTTAACATACAAATGTATACAATCAGTTCTTATCCTAATGTGAAACGTTGTTCTTTCTTATTCCATCATAACAAAATTACAAATGTTATAATTGGAGCTATGTTTAGATTAAGTTCCAAATTCTGTTGAACATACGCTGACAAGTGTAAAGTTTAAGTGCTAAATTTTTGGCCAACAACAGCAGTGATGATTTTTTTATTGAAAGTGCAAAACCAACGAATTTTTTACTTTTTAAGCCTTACGTTACTATGTAAATGGTAAATATTGAAAACATATTATAGAAATATTGTTGGCATATTTCGATCAAATTATTCTAGATATTTAAGCTGACATTACTTATAGAATTCAGGAAAGCTGAAAATGTTTACTTGCAAAAATTCCGGTTGATTTTCTCATACGTCCTTAAAACAAAGCCGTGTTTTTGATTACCAGGGGGTCCAGACATTAAATAAAATTCAATAATTTTTCGCAAAGATAGTGTTTGACGCAAAAAAACAAATATTTTCCCTACATTTTTATAAGCAAAATAAAATGGTTATACAGGATTCTAATTAATTTACAAAAATGATATTCGTGAATTTTTTGATTTCAGTATTAAAATTTCCATACTATTATGCATATGTATTAGGGTGGGTCAAAAAAATTAAATACTTTTTTTTTGGATCCGACATACGAAAACTAGTCCGTAGGTACCTCTAAAGAATACTCACCAAATTTGAGCTCTTAATATTAACGGGAAGATTATGCTCATCATAGTTTTCCATTTTTAATTTAATCTCATATAAAAATGGTCATATCTTATCACAAATAGATTGTTAAATCAGTTGCATTGTCAATATTTATAGGAAATTAAACGCCCTACAAAAATGATCTCATCCACTTTTTTCATTAATCTTACCATTTGAAAAATATTCAAGGTCAAAGATTGAAGTATTTTAAGGAAAATTATTTTTTTGTTTTGAATTTTGTAACTTACTAAAAAATAATTATTGTCAAATGAGCTTCAATTATTTCTATTAATTACTCTAACCATTTAGAAGATATTTGCAGTAGAATCCCAATGCCCATTGATTTTAAATTAGTAGTTTTTTAATAAATACTTTGTATGTATATAAGCTGAATGGTGTTTCTCATTCCACCACGTGGTAATAAGCTTGCTAGAAGATACTGTATACGGTTACAAAAATCTTTGCGCGCATTATTGATGCATCTACTTATCGGAGAGCGGTAGCACCTTAGCATATTCAGCACTATATTATCTGCAAGAACTTGAGTTTTGAGTTATGAACACGGCTTCTTTCTATATAATGAAGAGTATTTTTCAAAACACTTCGTTTATTAAAGGTCGAAAATAAGCAAAACTCGTTTATCAATTACGAGGGGTAGACAAAATTGTGAATATTTCGAAACATGCGTGTTTTAAAACATTAAAACCGACAATTGTTTTCTGAGATCGGTTCCAATTGAACGTTTTGGGTCCGAAATGAGTATTGCGATTGATTGTAAGATAAATATAATATTTTTAATACAAGATTTCTATAGAAGAAGCATTAAAAAACCAAGAAAGACTATAACAATTTACATTAAAATACGAATACAACGATAAAAAATTAAATAAGCAAATTAGCAGAAATAGCAATCACTTAAAAGTTTGTTTAAATAAGAAAACAAATCAAATTATTTTGTAACATGGTACATCAATCAATCAAACAATCAACACAAATAATGCTCACCTATCAAATAGCGATGGTTTCTCCTTCTTCACATAGTTGCTTGGTGCATAACCAGATTGATTGCGATTATTTTGCACTCGCCACCAATGTTTAGAATCATCGAGCAGTAAGTAACGTTCATTTTTCCTTAGATCTAATTCTTGTGCTCCTTGTGCAGCATAATCATATTTGGCCACAACATAGCAAACGTCTTCTTGTGATTTGCCTTAAAATGAAGACAAAAGAAGAAATTAATATCAGAACAAAAAGTAGGTTATAAACACAACAACACATCAATACCGTGCTTCATGTTGCCCGCCATTGATTGCTGACCAGCGCTGCAATTCAATGTGTCGCGTTCAGCGCCGTTTGTGGATGAGTTGGAGGACGACGTTGTGGTTTCTTGGCTAAATGTCACGCTTTTATGTTGCTGCTGTTGTTGCTGTTGAGCACTGCAAGTTGATGCCGTTGAGAGATTGCGATTATGTTGTTGCAGCTGCTGTTGGTGATGGCGCTGTTGATGTGCTGGTGACCCAGGTGGTGGTGGAAGTGAATTTGGCTGATGATGTTGATAGTGTCCCTGTGCTTGCTGTATTTGTTGCTGCTGATGGTTGTGGTGATGCTGCTGTTGTTTCCATGCACCGGCAACTACTATACCACTTCCGTTGTTACCACCACTGCTATTTGAAGGATAATGCGTATGATGCTGTTGCTGATGGCGATGTTGCTGTTGTTGTTGTTGCTGCTGCTGCTGCTGTTGGTGATGATGGTTAACAATTGGCAATTGATTGTTTGAAGAGGAGTCGGGGATATTACGCGCAAATCGTTGGGGATATTCCAACATTCCAGCTCCTCTTTTCCTTTAAGAGGAGGGTATTTCGTGCTTATGAAAGTTACTGTGTTGCTATCTCACTTTTGTGCTCTTATAGCTTCAGTTTATAGCTATTGCTGCTGCTTATTGACGAGAATATTGAATTTTATCCTTTTTTGCTGTTTATTGGTGATGACGAGCTTAAAATGCCAATGAAAAATCATTTCTAAAGCAAAAGTGATGGAAAAAGAAAACAAAGCAAATAAAAAGTGAAATTAATATAAAGCGTAGAAGAAGCGTGTTAAAGAAGCATTTTCCTAAAACATAAATATGTACTAAAAAAACTTAAATTAAGTTATTGAAATGAGATTGATATGAGAAATCAAAAAATTAATTTTAATATGCATGAATGTTTTTCTATTCTTTAAAAACATAAAGTATATGAATTTAAAAAAATGTAGAAGGGT
Source organism: Meiosimyza decipiens (assembly GCA_963680825.1). Lineage (NCBI taxonomy): Eukaryota > Metazoa > Arthropoda > Insecta > Diptera > Lauxaniidae > Meiosimyza > Meiosimyza decipiens. The sequence continues at coordinate 57,605,957 of OY804260.1, forward strand.
GATTCAAAATAAGTGAATTGTTGAATTTCCATTACTACGCCCGAAAAAATATTTTAGAATATCGAATCTTCAAAACGCTGTGAAATTGAGAAATCTGAAAATAAATGCGTGAAATTTCACCGAATCTTCATCATTCTATGTCGTTTTGGAAAATATAGATCGCTTTTGAAAATTGGAATCATCAAATTATCAACAATCGAATATTTGTTTATATCAATTTAGCGCAAGTGGCGCCCAACATATTGTATTCTTGAAATTACCCTTGGGTGATGCTAAGAAAATTTGTTGCCCATTAACCCGAAATAAATGGGTTGCGTCAATTTTCAAAAACATCATCTGCAGGTCGTTCTATTCATACTCTACGCACAGAGTATATTCAATTTTTCAATCCGTTTGCAACGTATAAAAGCATGCGAAAATTCTCATTTATAATATATTATCATAATTATGCAGGTAAGTACCCAAAAAAAAGTGGGGAAATGTAAAGTGTTAATACCCCAAACAAAAACTTTAAAACGCTATGCTTAGAGAGAAGGTATATTACCTTATTAATTTAATGAACTCTGAACTGAAAATTTCAATTGTTTTTTCTGCAAAACAAGAGCAACTTTTATTTAAAATTCAGAATAATTTCATTCTTTTATAAAACTACCACCGCAGATGAAAATATATTGTTATCGCACGCGAGTACTAAAGATCGAACGTTTTATCTACATGCTGCGCTAAATATTGGCCAGTTGTGACGCTCATATGTCCAAAATCACATTTAAATGCTAAATGATCTAGCTAATAAGCCAAAAAATTGGATCATTTTTATTTGTGCTTTTTATTTAAAATCAAAGCTACGCAAGTCTAAAAAAAACACCCTTTACTATACCATGTGCCGTAAATGATCTACACTCATAATGAAGAATGGCATGCAATTGTTTATCGCTAATATAGATGGAGGGTTAGTGACACCCCAATGTGCACAAAAACGGATGCGGATCCGTAACGGATCCGAAACGGACCTCAAAAACGGAAAAAAACCGGAATCCGCTTTTTCGTATCCGTAACGGATCCGAAACGGACCTCAAAAACGGAAAAAAACCGTAATCCGCTTTTTCGTATCCGTAACGGATCCGAAACGCACGTCATATACGAATCCCTTTCGGAGTCGTTTTTCATGTCCGTAACGGATCCGAAAAGGACCTCAAAAACGGAAAAAAACCGGAATCCGCTTTTTCGTATCCGTAACGGATCCGAAACGGACGTCATATACGGATCCGTTTCGGATTCGTTTTTCGTGTCCGTAACGGACCCGAAACGGACATCATAAACGGAAAAAAACCGGAATGCGCTTTTTCGTATCCGTAACGGATCCGAAACGGACGTCATATACGGATCATTTGTCGGCTGAAATTCGTCTCAAAAAAACGGAAGGATCGTCCGTTTTGTCGGATTCGAAACGGACGTCATGAACGGAAAAAAACGGAATCCTCTTTTTTTTCCATCCTTAAGCTTTTAAAGTTTGTTTGGCAAAAGTTCTGCCTTCTGCTGTTTTTGAACTAAAAACCTCTTTCTTTCTTATTCTTCTTTACAATATTTGTTTGCTTATATAAGCAAAGAGTTATATATCAACACCACCAAGTGCACCCCTGTGCTAAAACTTTAGAAGTGTAAACACACACATACACACACATATTCGATAGAATGTTGTCGCTAAAGCCAAGCAGCAGCGCATTTATCTTGAAAACCTTTTACTCAGCAACGCAGAAAAAGGATTGCCAATGGCAAATTATGATGCTCTGCAGTGCTGAAGTTCAATTCAACGTTGTTATTTAACTCAGCATGGTATCATATATAGTATGTACATTGGAACCAACACAAATCAGCCAAAACCGAACACAACTCAACCTAAAGAGTTACGTATATTTCCAAGTATGTGCAACGTAGGGTGGACTTCCCTTCAAATGAATTCGTTTGTAAGTAAGAAAATTAATAATGCGTGATCCAATAAAAGCTTCCTACTTTGTTTTTCTACATAAAATACATAAAAATCAATGTATTGATGAAAATCTTTAATTGGAATGATAGTTCGGTTCCTACAACTTAATGTTTAAAAATTATTTCGTTCAAATGTTGCCCACGAATAGTCCTTGAATGGTCCATTCTGTGGGTCCAACTTTTTTTTCGACAACTTTTTCGAGCATATCGACGGGTATTCCTTGAATAACACGAGTTATGTTGTTTTCCAAAGCATCAATAGTTTTGGGTTTGTTGACATAAGCAAGTGATTTATTATATTCACAAAGAAAGTAATCCAATGGCGTCAAATCACATGATCTTGGTGACCAATTAACAGGACCATTTCTTGAGCAGATGTTTTCATCGAACGTTTTCCTCAATAAAGCGATTGTTTCTCCAGCTGTATGGCATGTTGCGTCATCCTGTTGTAACCAGAGGTCGGCTACCCCAATATTCTGAATTTTTGGCAACAAAAATTCAATGATCATTGCACTGTAGCGAGCACCATTGACTGTAACACGGGCTTTTTCCGCATTTTTGAAGAAATACGGTCCGATGATGCCTCCTGCCCATAAACCACATCAAACAATACATTTATCGGGATACATTGAAAGCTCTTGGGTTGCTTGTTAATCGGCCCAAATACGGCAATTTTGCTTGTTGACGTAGCCGTTCAACCAGAAATGAGCTTCGTCGCTAAGCACAATTTTTCGCTAAAACAATGAATCAATTTGAACTTGTTGTAAGGCCCATAAACCGAAATTAGAACGTAAACCAATATTAGCCAGCTTCAATTCTTGTACGAGCTGTATTTTATAGGACTTACGGGCTGTATGCACTCTGGTTGAATGAGGAATGTCCAATAGTGTAAAATTGGTTCGAAATTTGGTTATGGTGTTACGAATAGTGCGCCTAGTTGGACGCTCATAACGACCAAAATGATGTTGAAGAACTAGAGTTCTTCATTCTCTAACTGATGACTGATGTTGATAGTAAGTTTCCACAATTAATAAACGTTGTTCAGGTGTAAGTCTATTCATAATTGAGTCGTTTTGAATACTGAACACAAAGGTCATATGGGCAAGCCATTTGACACATGACAGCTGTCAAAACAACCCAATTGGAAAAGTGACCTCGTATTGGATCACCCTATATTTATACCCATTAAACTGTTGGTCGCTGTCATGATGTGAAAGAAAATAAGAAAAACTTTCATACGAAATTCATACATAGTAAGGCTTTAAGAAAATTGGCTTCAAATTTTGTGTAATCATACGTTTTTCGGCAAAAGGATAACTGTAAAAAACGTTCAAAATAACTGATTTAGATAAAAAATAAAAAAATTATTATACTCAAATTTACATAAAAATCTAAGAGTCGATACAAACACCAGAGTATAAGTTTCCTTGGTGACTTTTTCTTAGAAATTAAGAAAGTTTCTTTTAATGGGTTAGCCTAGGCCTATCAAAATTTTTCCACATAATTTGGATATTATCTTGAATTAGCTCCCACATATTAAATTTTATAGTTGCACAAATAAGGTACACCCTATCGTAACTGCATACAAATAACGTTCGCTGCTGCCATTGCTTTAATTTTGAATTGCATCGTTTTAGTGGGCGCTGTGCAATAAAGCGAAGTTTACTGCTCTAGTTTTTAGTTTATTTACTTCCTAGGACAGCACCACGTTCAATGAGCCTTACAGTATATAATGTGAGCAATTTAAACTCAGCGAAATTTAAATTAGGACATCAGCATATACTTATAAATAATCTTGTAGATATTTCTCGTTTCAAAAATACAGAGGCCAACGAAATCAATCATCATAATGAGATATTTTTGCTTTACGAGTAAACATACGTACGTACGTATGTATGTATGTATGTCCCATAAATCATTAATAATATACATTTTTTTTACTGAAAAATTATTTAGAACGTTGTGGATGTATTTTGAAGATTGGATAAAAGTTTAAACATAAAATTCACAGCGCATGTGACTGTAAAAGTTTATAAGTTATAGAAAAATGTCACCTTAACTTTTCTGTGATATACCCAGTAAGGTGCATATTTTGAAATTTTTTTAGTTTGTTTTTATATAGTATTTATTTTAGCCTATGTTTTAGCATGAGTTTTAAAAATAATTGTCACAAAATTTCAGCTTCCTAGCTCATACCTGTAAACGGCGAGGACAGAGTTTGTTTTCAATTACGTTGAAATTTTACGAAAAAACCAAATCCCCAAAACGTAAAAAAAAAATCTGCTTTAGGTGCCAAGAAACAGCGTTTTAGGTATTTTAGTTGTATGGGATGTGCCACACACTGTTGTCAAACCACGCCTTCATTTTTTGTGTGGGTGAAAATTCGAATAATATATGTTGCATCCGAAGTGGGATTTTTTGTGCGGTCATATAGACGAACTTTGGTATAGAATTGGGTTTTAAGAAAATTCTCGCAAATTTTCAGCTTCCTACATCCTGTGAACCACGCAAACGGTTTGTTTTCTATTACAATTCATATGTGAGCGACAAATGAATGAATGAATGCGTTAACCAATTTCACACATTTTATATTCTACACAGTGCATCGAATATGACAGGCAGACGGGTGGACAGACAGACCAATATATACATTTCCATATATATCACACCCCTCTTAATGTGTTACAAGCGGAAGTGCAAACGAATATACCTTATGTGTGGCGTATAAGAATAAAAATATAAAAAATACAGTATAACCTCTGTAAGTCGAACTTGTAGGTAAACGCCAAAAAATTCGAGTTATACATAGAGTTCTCGACTTATCGAGGACTTCGACTTAAGCTAATTTTGTTGGGAAATCTTCGACTTGTGGAGGTTAAGATTTATTCAAACTTATTTTCAATCGACAACAATAAAATAACTTCGCTCAAGTTCAAAGGAAATCACGTGTTCATAAGTTCCTCTATCATTTCATAGAATTGGTTTATTGTACATATATGTAGGCTTTTACATTGATTTCTAAGGAACATTGATGTACATTGCGGCATATTCTTAAAGTCAATATCGTATTTTTCTTCGAGCTATAAAGGATATTTGTTTCAAATAATCGAGTTGTAAACGCTGTAAAATCAAACATTGCTATGTTCGAGTTTATTTTTTCGAGTTATAGAGGGAGAACATGTACTGAATTTACTTGTAAGGACTCACTAATTATTTCAACTTATAGAGGTGTCAGATTTCGAGCAATGGATGGAGGTTTTGGGGCTTGAAGGGAAGGGAACACAACATTTTTTTGAGTTTGGACGGTTTTCGACTTATCGAGATTCGACTTTAAGAGGTTCTACTGTACTTAGCGGACATATTGTAAGAGAAATTAAATTTAGAAAAAAATCAGCCATTGTTTGGAGATAGCAAATATATTTCTCAAAAATGGTCCAAGGTAAATGCACTTCTCCTATATATCACGTAAAGCATGAAAGATAGTGTTATCAAATTGAGGATGACGAGACCTTACACCAAGGAGAATTCATAGTTATAAAGCGTGATCCAATACGAGATCCTTTTTTCCAACTGGGCTGTTTTGACAGCTGTCATGTGTTTAATGGCTTGTCCATATGACGTTTTTGTTCAGTATTCAATACGACTCAATCAATAATAGACTAACTCCTGAACAACGTTTATTAATTGTGGAAACTTACTATCAACATCAGTCATCAGTTAGAGAATGAAGAACTCTAGTTCTTCAACATCATTTTGGTCGTTATGAGCGTCCAACTAGGCGCACTATTCGTAACACCATGACCAAATTTCGAACCAATTTTACACTATTGGACATTCCTCATTCAACCAGAGTGCATACAGCCCGTAAGTCCTATAAAATACAGCTCGTACAAGAATTGAAGCTGGCTAATATTGGTTTACGTTCTAATTTCGGTTTATGGGCCTTACAACAAGTTCAAATTGATTCATTGTTTTAGCGAAAAATTGTGCTTAGCGACGAAGCTCATTTCTGGTTGAACGGCTACGTCAACAAGCAAAATTGCCGTATTTGGGCCGATTAACAAGCAACCCAAGAGCTTTCAATGTATCCCGATAAATGTATTGTTTGATGTGGTTTATGGGCAGGAGGCATCATCGGACCGTATTACTTCAAAAATGCGGAAAAAGCCCGTGTTACAGTCAATGGTGCTCGCTACATTGCAATGATCAATGAATTTTTGTTGCCAAAAATTCAGAATATTGGGGTAGCCGACCTCTGGTTACAACAGGATGACGCAACATGCCATACAGCTGGAGAAACAATCGCTTTATTGAGGAAAACGTTCGATGAAAACATAAGCTCAAGAAATGGTCCTGTTAATTGACCACCAAGATCATGTGATTTGACGCCATTGGATTACTTTCTTTGGGGATATGTTCAATCATTTGTTTATATCGACAAATCCGAAACTATTGAGGCTTTGGAAACCAACATAGCTCGTGCTATTCAAGGAATACCAGTCGAATTGCTCGAAAGAGTTGTCGAACATTGGACCCATAGGACCATTCAAGAACTAGTCGTGGGCAACATTTGAACGAAATAATTTTTAAACATTGAGATGTGGGAACCGAACTATTATTCCAAATAAAGATATGCATCAAAACATTGATTTTTATGTATTTTATTTAGAAAACAAAGTAGGAAGCTCTTATTGGATCACCCTTTATGTAATTTCATTACAATTACCGAATTGGTGCCAGTAGAATCGCATGTATCTTATAAATTTTCGTTCAATATATAATTGTAGTATAAGTCACCATATCAAATTACTTCAAAATTGCTTTTATAGTTTCTGAGACATGAAAAACCTTTCTTTTCGTTTATGAACAATCGCCACACTTCCTTTCTCAAATTATAAACATATTTGGACAAGCCAAAGTTTAATACTTAGTCACCTTTCTTAAGTTTTATTAAAATCGTTTGAGTCGTTTTCAAGAGCGGAAAAAAATTTCATGTAATTTTATATAACGCTGTCGTCTTAACAAAATTATAACAATATGACACACATATTGAATGATACATAAATTTACAAAAAAAAAAAGTATAAATAACTAACATTCACCCATATTCATTTTATATACTTAATTCAAAACATAACTCCGAAACATGCTAGTTTTTGAAAAAATTATTCATAACAATTTAAGGCAAATATTAATCACTTTATCATTGAAAATTCTTCAAACAAATGAAACAACCCTTAAAACATTTGCATGAATCATTGTGATTTCTTATTACTAAGTTTTACTGATTATATCATGGAATTCTTTAAACTCTAAACAGTTTTTAATACAAATGTGTTCATACATAAAATTTTAATTTTAACATTCAACTGATAACATTTCGTTTTATTTTCGTGCTGTCATGCAAAACAGCGTCATCCATCTCCAGTATCACACTAAATCGAAGCACATGCAACATTAACACACGATTAGATAGATGACGGTATTCGAACATGAAAACGACCTAGACATGCAATTTAAACTGCTGAAATGATATTTACTTGTTGTTTATTTTTATGACTGAAAAGTGAACTTGTATTTCTTTCTTGGTATATACAAACTAAAATGAAAAGTTTATTCCATCAATCTTAGTTTTTCATACCATTTCATTATACACTGCATCTGTCTCTATTTCTCTTTTTCTATCTTGCTCACTTAATTTTCACAATTGGATTAATTGAAAGCAGCGAATTGTTTCATTTTTCTATGCTGATAATAAATTGCTTTCGTGTTTGCAGTGATGTTAAGTACCCACTTGGAATCGAATTGTCGATTACTAAACACAATCGCTCTTGGCAAATCAAATGGATTTGACTTTTTTTTTTGGGTTTTGAATAACAACAGTGAGTAAAAAAAGAGAGTAACACAATTCTATGTAGGACTATAGGAAAAAAAATGGTTGAAACATTCGAAAGACCTATCAATGAATGCTAATTCTGCCTATGACTCACCATATTTAGACACTTTCCCAATATGTAGCCAATAAGTTAAATTACAAACTTTTAAAATGATTCAAGGACATATAACTACTTAATAAAACAAAATTGGAACACAGATTTAGAAATGTTTTAAGGATAAAAATATCCACAAAATGATACACTTTTGGCTACATATATCGATAACCATCTGTGTTAAATTGTATAGCGATTCTTTTTCCAGAAATTTCTTTTTCGATTTAAATGTGTACGGACATTCGATGCACAATCGAAAAGTGCTACTTTATGTTTATATTTTTAAATTTTGTGGGGCTCAATTACACATTTCAAAGAAATCTGTTTCTGAATATCTTTGGAACCAAATGTGAACAAACGAAAATAAAGGGTGAAAAACATGAAGAGTACAACAGACAATTGTAGATATGTAGTATAATTTTATTGCCAAGGTCATGATCCTTAGAAATAAATTTTCTGAATAGAAAAACGAAAAAAATATAGTGGGGAAACATGGACACAACAAATTGATATTTCTCCAATTTAACTTTTTTTAAAATATTTTTTAACCGGAGAAGACCCGATAAAAGCAGATCGACACCTCACCTATTCGTTGACTAAAAAACTGCATTGGATAGTACAATAAGTAATCACTTACATATATGCCGCTTAGTCTGGAAGCTCATCCGACTTTGCAGGATGATGCTAACCAATCATTTGAAATGAAGTGAGGTTTCAGACAAGGTGATTCACTATCTTGCGATTCCATCAATTTGATGATGAAATAAAAATCCATACTGCATATATCAATATCTCGGCCAATTTTCTATAAAAGTGGCATGCTGCTCGCACATGCTGCTGAATTGTTGGCACTAATGCAAGGGCAGTCAGCGCAGAATTTCCCAAATTTGAAAAAGAATCGCGTCGCGTGGATCTTTTGATGAACGGGAACAAGACACAATACCTTGTCTTAACAAATGAATAACCCCGGCGTCTTGGACAACACGTTACTTTTGATGTGGTGAAGGATTTTGTCAATATTGGAGCTAGCGTTAACACCAACAAGAATGTCAGCCTTCTTTGGGCTAAGTAGGCAATCGAAAAACAGAGCTCTCACCGTCTTCCCATCCTGATATATAACGCTGAAGCATGGGAGATGACAAACAACGATGAGAAGATATTGAGAGCTTTCAAAAGAAAAATACTTCGCAAGATCTTTAGTTCTGTGTGAAATATGCATACCGCATAATATGGAACCAGAAGCTGTACGAGCTATATGGATAAAAAGCATAAAAGTATAGCGGCTGTGCTGGCTAATAAACAACAACGTTGCGGCAAAGAAGGTGTTTATTAGTGGAACTCGCAGAAAAGGACGTGTTCATCTCCGTTGGAAGGGCCACATTGACGAGAGTCTAAACGCGCCTGGTAATTCTAGCTCGCGTCAGCGCATGCAGAATAGAGGTTAATGGCACAGCATTTTGGGGGTGGCCGAGACCGATCGTCGGTTATTGCGACAGCTAAGTAAGTAACCCGAAATGAATAAAAAGAAAAAAAATTGGTCTATCTTTTACATTTTATTTCTTTTTCTCGACTTTTGTAGGTCAACTTCACGCAAGTGCCTGTATACACTCAAATTACTTTCATTACAACAGAGCAAGCGTAACATTTTGTTGAATCGGTGTCATGGATAAACTCATTTCCTATTGGGCATATAATATTGTGCATAGTTTTATTGCTTTTCTGTTCGTTTTCATTTTCATCATCATTATTTGAAGTCCCACCAAGGCACGATTTTTTCATGACTTGGAAAAACGGTTTGGTTTGTAAAACTTTCACTTGTTTGCGACAGCAACAGACAGTGAGTCTGTTGTCTTGTACTTAGAAATAATGACTTTAGTTGGGTATTGTTACAGTGTTTCATTAAGTGTACACCTATAATCACAACATGCTTTTACTATCATACTAAACTGGTATATAATTTTGTTTTGAACTGAAGTTAATAATCATTTTACAATAATTTTTTGGAGTACTAAATTAAAAATTGCTTGATATATCCAAATTGATTCAAAATTTTACAATTAGAAATTGCACTAAGAGTTTGATTTCATACGGATTGGAATTGAAATTGCATGCGATTTTCTTAAACAAATTTGCAGGGTTTGTTTTGATAAAAAAAAGTAAGCTATTCAAAAAGAGACTCGTATGGCGCAATGTACATGGCCTAAAATCAAAACATGTTGAAAAAATACCTTTTTTGGAGAATATTTTGAGCTTTGTCAAAGACCAACTGATTTCTGACACCATTAACACCAATAAAATGTATCTTGTTTGAAAAATCTTACTTCTGGTAGAACTCAAACTGTGCACATGGTCCAAATTTTGAAACATTTTGAGCTACAGACTTCTATTTGAATATATGTAAGTAGTAAACACTTATTTTTCGTTGATAGTTTTGACTGCAATGTTGGGTTTGAAATTTTTGACAAATTGACTTAGAAATGCTGTTAATTTAAAATTTCATTCATTGGTTGACAAAAAATAGCAACTTTATTGTTAAAACAGTACTTTTCCCAAAATTTTAGATTAGAATTGCACAATTAATTTTTACAATTTTCTGTAAATTTTCATAGAAAAAATGTAACCTTATTGAAACGAAATTTAAAGTTAAAACATAACCGTAACACAACAATCTAAAGTTCCACTGCTAACTATTTCTAACTTATCTCTATTGTTTTTGTTTTTTGCTTTCAAATATCAGAATGAAAATGTTTAACTCTTCATAAAATCCTTTAAAGACTTTAATGAGCTTAAATACTGGACTTTACACACAATTGCACGGACACAAGCAGACAGCAGTACAGGAATCCCTATGAAATAAACCTATTGTGTTGATGATATGCGAGTGCTGATTGCACTTAGTAGGTGGTCGGATAATCATTATGTCGAAAATATAAACTATTGTCAAGAAAAAGCATTATCTCATTTATTGTCATTTATTTTAAAACTCTCAAGCATAACGTTGAAAACTTTAAGGATTAAGACAACTTAGTTACAAAAAGTTTTGTTTTTTAGAAAGTAAAGTTAAAAAAAGCACGTTATTTTTGTAGTCTGATGATATTTTTATTTAATATTTTTTTGTTTGAAACTTCTCATTATATATGAAATACATAATTCAATTGTCTGACATGAGGCCTCCTGCAGGACTTAATCCTTTTAAGTGCCTTGAAGCTGCACCTAACTTTTCAGCCCGGCCCAAAAATATCGATGGAATAGTTTATTAACGATTTATTAGAAATTTATTCCGAAAAAAAAATTTATTAACGTTGCACATCAAAAGTTATAAACAAATTATCTAGCTTCAAACTGAACCTGCACCGAACGTGAAAAAAACCCATCGAACATTTTTAAAACATTAATTAGAATTTATTAACGTTACAATTACATTTATTAGCGCAGGGCAGGAACAGTAATTAAGAATTAACTCTAATTTCAACCTGAACCTACACCGGACAAGAACATTTTTTTATTAGGGCATAGTGGACACTCACCACGCTTGAGCTAGACTTTATTAAAAATATATTAGAGTCGATTTAGACCGTAATGGTTATTCCAACTTTAAGGTGGCAATTTTATAGAATGCTGAAACGCTTGTTACGCATTAAAAACACTCTCGTGTGGCTGTGGTCTAACATGTATCAAGATATTTGATGGCTGAATAACACTGTTTTAGACCAAACGAACAATATCGTACATCATATTAAAGAAATTAAATTAAACTAGTAAAGGTGTTATCTTCGGCAAGGCCGAAACTTACATACCCTACACTACATTAAAAGTACTTTTTAAATAAATGTTAAAAAAATGTTGAGGAGGTTGAATAAGTCGAAAATAATGTAAAATGGTTCAAAAATATTGGAAAGTGTTGGAAAAAACTGAAAATGTCAAAAGAATATGGGAAATGTTGAAAAAATAGAATAGAAATGATAAACACGAAATATGTCACGCCCACTCCTACAATTTCGCCCACTTTTGTTTCAATAAATGATATTCGTGATTAACATGATCAAACCAAATTTTAGCACAATAGCTTGTATAGTTTGCGATATGTGCCATAATTATTCCTAAAATTTAGGGCGGTAACAGACCCACTGGTGCAATCCACTCCGATTTTGATCCAGAAATAGCTTTTTATAAAAAAAATTCTTTCACCAAATTTCACTATGATTGCTCATATATTTCGATAGTTATGCCACTTAAGGTTTTTAATTGTATGGGAGGTGCTACGCCCACTGTTGCTATTTCGCCAGCTTTTGATTCATATATACCTATTACCCAGTAAACCACTTACATCAAATTTCAGATCAATTGCTCCAATAGTTCACTTAAAATAGCACTTACAGCTTTATTTTAATGAGGGAAGTGCCCCGCCCACAGATGCAATCTTGTCAAGTTTCATTTAATTCCGAAGCTTATAATAACCGACACCTCTACACAAAATTTTATGAAGATTACTCTCATAGCACACTATCTATTGCAAACGTATTTTGTTCATATGGGAGGTGCCACACCCACTGGCACAATTGTGCCAAAATTTTGCAAGAAGACCCCTTTTAGCAAGTATATCCGCCTTAATAAATTTCATAACGATTGCATTGCTAGTTCTCTTTTTATAACGTTTATAAATATTGTAGGCTGTGCCACGCCCTTAAAAGCAGTTTTTCAGTCTATTGACGTAGCTTGTATTGTTGACTACTTTCAGTGGTAGCATCCCTAAAATTTTAATGAAAATCGTATGTGCCAATTTGGAGTTATATGAAATCCAATTTTTTAATTGTTAAGAAATGCCACGCCCACTTTTACAATTCCGCCCACTTTATGCGCAGTTCAAAATTCAGAAGATCTGTATCCGTGTACCAAATTTCATCACAATATCTTACACAGTTTACGAGTAATGGCGTCATAAAACTTAAAATTTAGGGCTGTGCCACGCCCCTTTAAGAGCCTTTGCAAACTTAAGACCTAGCCTAATCTTAATGTTGATCTCATATTCATCAAATCACCAATTTTGATCAAAATCGCAGCAACTTTTTTTCAAAATGGACTAGGGTATATTTACATAGAGTATGGGCGGAAGGCGTGGCTGCGAACCGATTTCGCCCAATTTTATATGCTAGCAGCTTGCAAGAAGATGTGAGCTGTGTGCCAAATTTCATTGAATTAGCTTGCTTAGTTTTTGCGTAAACCTGATTTCAACAGACAGACACACAGACAGACAAACAGACAGACGGACACAGCTATATCGACTCAGGTGGTGACGCTGATCAAGAATATATATACTTTTCCATACCTGCCACGCCCCCTTCTATGCGTTACAAAAGGAATGACAAAGTGAATATACCCTCTGTGTAGGGTATAATTAAATTTAAAGCCTTAACCAAAATAGACGTGACGAGACAATAGCAACTAAACGACCGTTTACACTCGTTACGTTTGTTTTGACGTTTAACCCAAAATGCACCGTTAGTTTAGTTCCGGCCATACAGGCGAGTAGTGACGGTTTAAAGAAAAACACGTCCCGTCAAAATATTTGCACACTTTCGGTGGTTTCTACCGTTGTGTGGCGCGAGCTAAAAAATATTAAAAATATTGCTGAGGATATGTGGAAAAGGTAAGGATTTTAAAGAATGTGGCAACCTTGCCAACAATTCTTCTCGATTCTCTTTTAAGCTTTTTGTTTTGAATTTGCCACAAACAACAAATTCTGTACCTCAACCCTTTCGTTTTTCCCTTCTTGCCCACAAGCAAAAAGAATTTTCGGAAAGAATTACTATTATTATAATGCTTATTTTAAATTTAAACTCTGGTTAATAATATGAAACGTATGTGTCTCTAATTTTATGATTGCGCTTAATATTCACTTGCAGTAGAATTCTACAGGCTGATTGAAATTCTGTTTTCTTTTTAAAACTCAAAGGATCGCTAGTTTCATAATTTTAAGGCTTCGAGCAAGCTACTACTTTCTCTGGCAAGTTAATACGTTGGTTTTTGGAAAGAACATGTTAAACTATCCCTAACAAGGTTAAGTACTCCTTTCATCAAAACCTTTTAATAGCAAACTATTGCCTTCCGTCGGCCCAACTAATTAAATTTCACTTTAATTTCCTTAACCACTAATTAAACACTTTGTGTGTGTAAGAGAGCTTGTATGTAAGTATGTCTTAAAAATAGCATTGCAACGTACTTCGACGAAAGACTCCGTGGAAAAGCAGACAAAGTCAAAATAATTTAATGAGACATTACGGTTAGACTGAAAGGTAAAAGTGAAGACAACAACCGCAGGCCATTTTAATTTATGCACCTGTAAATCATGCCAAAAATGTGAAGTAAACAATTTCTCCAAGTAATATTCTTGCCAAGTCTGTCTATCATGAGCAAAGCTGTAATGACACTTTCATTTGTTCTTTTTTTTTTTTCATTGAAGTCGTAGACATTTTGAATGAAACTTAAGCTAGCGGCTTAACAAGCATAACACGACACCAAACACTAAAACAACGATTACAAACTACCACGATTCAATAGGTTAAGGTCGAAAATGGATTTGTGTTACCATCGATTGTGAAAGATTGAAAATGGATGTGGACTGAATTTTTTTGTGTCATCCCTTGAAGTGAACAAACAATGGCGTTTGGTAGGTTTCGATTTTTATGTTGTTCGCCTCATGGAATTTTTCTTTTTTCCGCTGATCCGTAAATTCTTTCGGGGGCACCATGCCCAAGTAAACACTGCGATATCCTCTATAAATAGTTTTTATTATGCAGTGTATATGGAGTGTGCAATAAAATTTATTGATTTTACACCTAAAATGTAACCAGCATACTGTTTTCCATAGCAACGAAAACATATAAGTCATGTCATAGTACCTTAAGAAATTTTCCCTTTTTTACTTCAACATAAAAACTTTTTTTCTTTGTTTTTTTTATGTTTTAGACGAATTGGCAAGGAGTTGGCAAGACGCCCCAAAAATGCTTTTGGCGCTAAGCTATGCTGCAGAAAATTTGTCAGCAATAACAACAGAAAAACGGCAGGGAGAAAAAACAAACAAATTAAAAATACAAAAAAAAAAAAAATCTACGATGTGAATGACAAAAGCAAAATGTGAAATGAAGTATTGCAATGCAGCAGGCAGTAGGAACTCAGCCTGCGTATTTGTTACCCCATAATTTGTTTGCACAGAAATGGAGGAGAAGTCTCTATTTAGCACCGGAAAATTCATATTATTAACAGTTAAACCAAAGACCAAAATTTTACCCGTTGCGCTCAAATATACAAATATGTTGAAATCTTTTTTTTAGATTTTGTGAGTGTACAAAATACTTTATGCAAATATTCTGTTTATGCGCAAGTATTAACTCCTAAAGATATAAAAATGTCTTTTACTCGAAATGGTATGAGTCACGAACAGGAATTGTAAGTTTATCATGCTTCTTAAATCTTTTGAGTATAAGAAATATTTTATAAAAAAAAACAAAAAAAATTTAAATATTTCTTAGCTTAACGAACCGAATCAATGACGAGTAAAATAAAATGAAGGTTACTACTTGTGACAAGACGAAATTTATATTTCTGCTCGAATTTTTATTTATTAGCAAGATATAATTCGATTGCACTTAATAACGATACACTACACTGTCGCACAGTGGAAGATCATGGCAATAAATACAAAACAAAAACTAGTAAAGGTGTTATCTTGGGCCAGGCCGAATCTGACATACCCTACACTGCATTGAAAGTACTTTCTAAATAAATGTTAAAAATACATTAAAATAACATTATCTAAAATGTTCATGAAAATCGTATGTGCCAATTGTGCGTTATACGAAATCAAAATTTTCAATTGTTGAAAAGTGACACGCCCAATTTGGCGATTCGGCCCACTTTAAGCACAATTCAAGATATTTATGATCTGCATCCGTGTAGTTAATTTTATAACAATATCTTTCACGGTTAACGAGTTATGGCGTTATTAACGTTAAAATTTAGGGCTGTGCTACGCCCTTTTTGGAGCCTTTGCATATTTAAAGCCTAGCCCAACCTTAATTTTGTTCTCATCTTCACCAAATCAGCAAGTTTCATCAAAATTGCAGCAACTTTTTTCAAAATGTACAGGGCTATATTTACAAAGAGTATGGGCGGTGGGCATGGCCGTGAACCGATTTTGCCCATTTTTACATGCTAGCAGCTTGTAAGAAGACGCGGGCTATGTGCCAAATGTCATTGAGTTAGTTTTCCCGTAAACGTGATTTCAACAGACAGACAGACACACAAGCAGACAAACAGACCGACAGACAGACGTACATAGCTATATCGGCTCAGGTGGTGATGCTGATCAATAATAAAGGGTGTTTTTTTTAGAGGTTTGTTTTTCGAATAGAGATAAAACTGGCATTTTATGGTCAAATCTGGCAACTCTAATGTTATTTATGTTCAGTTTGGTTTGCCATTTTATCATAAACAGGTTGACAAAAGAACAACGCTTGCAAATTGTGCAAATTTATTTCGAAAATAATGGTTCAGTTCGCGAAGTTTACCGCAAGCTCCGTCCATTTTATGGTCGACATAATCGTCCATCAGAGCAATTAATTCGGTTAACCATGGATCGTTTTCGCACTACGTTTACTCTATGTGATAATACGCATCCGCAGAGACGTCGAACAGTGCGCACCGAAGAAACAATTGCCGCTGTAGAGCAAAATGTTGAAGAGGACCCGAATGAATCGATTCGCCACCGTGCACAGCAATTGGAGCTTTGTCCATCAACTTTATGGAAGATTTTGCGCAAAGATCTTGGCTTGCGACCTTACAAGATCCAGCTAGTGCAAGAATTAAAGCCGCGAGACCATGCAATGCGTCCTGATTTTGGTGTATGGGCCGAAAATGAGATTGATCTCGATGCTGATTTTCATCGCAAAATTTTGTTCAGTGATGAGGCTCATTTTTGGTTGAATGGCTACGTCAACAAGCAAAATTGCCGCATTTGGAGTGAAGAGAATCCACATGAGACCCTTGAGACGCCATTACATCCACAAAAACTGACTGTTTGGTGTGCTCTATGGGCTGGTGTAGTCATTGGGCCATACTTCTTCCGAAATAATGCTGGAGAGTCAGTTACCGTTAATAGAGACCGGTATAGAGCCATGATAACCGACTATTTTGTTCCCGAATTGGATGGCATGAATGTGGATGAGTTGTGGTTCCAACAAGACGGCGCTACATGCCACACAGCGCACGTCACAATCGATTTATTGAAGGAAACATTCGATGAGCGCATAATTTCGCGGAATGGACCTGTCAATTGGCCACCAAGATCGTGTGATTTGACACCATTGGATTATTTTCTTTGGGGATATGTGAAGTCGCTCGTCTACGCCAACAAACCAGAAACGTTAGGGGACTTGGAAGCCAACATTCGTGGCGTTATTGCCGACGTACGGCCCCATATGCTCGAAAAAGTGGTTCAAAATTGGACCTGTAGAATTGGCTTTATTCGAGCCAGCCGCGGCGGCCACATGCCCGAAATCATATTTAAACATTAATGGCATATAATTATCCTTCCAATAAAGCCAAATTGATGGACATTAAAACGATTTTCTTGTGTTTTATTTCAATTCGAAGCTTTATACCTCTAAAAAAAACACCCTTTATATACACTTTTCCACGCCCAAAAGTGAGTATACCATCTGTGTAGGGTATAATGAAAGTGTTAGAGATTTAAAATTTTTTAAGAGAATCGTCAAAAGGGAAGGAAAAAAACTATTAAAGTTCTAAATTTATTTTGGGTTTAGTGACACAGTGGGCTCAAAATTGAACTTTGAACATCATAAGTGTTTTATTGCGCTTTTTTTATATGCAACTGTTGGATAGAGTGCGCTATCCAACAAAAAAGGAGCAAACATTGTTTCCACTTTATAAAAACCAATTTATCTTTCTCCTATCGCTTTTATATGAATTGTACAGATCTTTCATAAATTTAAATGAAAAAATATAAAAGGGACATGCTAACAAATTTTGACAGAAGAAAGAATATATGGGAGAGGAAGGCTAGTGTGGATAGATTCAAATTCCCGCGCCGTTTTGAATCGATGTTTTCCGTTGAATTTTTTTTAATCTCCTGGTATTTGCACTCTATCACCGAACAGTATCATCGTACGGTACCTTGCTCCATTGATTGTAACGTTGCGATTTTCATTATTTTTGAAAAAGTTCGGTCGAATGATGCCGCCGGCCAACAAACCGCATCAAATAGTGCATTTTTCAAGGTGCACTGTCAGCTCTTGAACTGCATCTGGCTGCTCTTCAGACTAAATTCTGTTTGTTGACCTACCCATTGAGCCAAAATTGAGCTTCGTAGCTGAAGAAAATTTTTCAATAAAAACACATTTCTCACAGAGTACGAATTTTGATAATAAAATTCAATGATTTGCAAGCGCTGTTCCTTTGTTAGTCTATTCATGGTAAAATGGCAAACGCTATTGAGTATTTTTGGCGTTGACACATGTTACCAATCACGCGTGTGGTGTTACACTGAAAAAACACATAGCAAATAGCAAAAAAATCACCCGTTAGATGCATATTGTCTATCCCCGAACTTTAGACATACCAGTTAGTATCGGATCTAAAGCGCAGCCCGTATAACATGAAAATTTACACTACAGGTAGTCCCCGACTTACGACCGAGATAGGTTCCTAGTCATCGGTCGTAAGTCGTAGGTCGAGTTTCATAAAAAATAACTAAAGAAAAATACTACATACTTACTGTACTACTAGTTCCAGCCATTTTTGGGATGATATAAAATTATTCACTTAAACAAACGTATTATTTGTACTGAAATAAATCGAATCCTTGTACATATTTTAGGGACTCCCCGAAACTATTTTAAGCATTTTCTATGAAAAAAATTTTAAAAAAAATTGGTCGTAAGTGCGAATAGTCGTAAGTCGAACAGTCGTAAGTCGGGGACTACCTGTATAGTACATTTTATGAAGTGATACCTGGTCACAACGAATTATTGAACTATTCAAAAAAGTCAGTAACAAACTGTGTCAATATTTGGAGGCTGCCAAAGCATGAACTTGCCAAAGGTACATGAGCCGAGGTCGGGCAGGCAGATAGTGCAACCGTTATGGCTGACCGTTATTATCTAGTATAAGCTTTTCAAGACAAAAACTGAATGTATCTTACTGCCTTGGAAAACGGAAAAAGTGGCACTTTTCATTATGACGACGCTAATAAACTTGGAAAAAATTTGATATAAAGTTTAAGCTTACAAAAAGAGATGATCTATTACTCGAAAGAAACATATGGTTACCTCTGTATCTAGTGACTGTTCCCAATAGTATTCGGTTTGAGAGTTTGAAATATGACTTGAATCGAAAAATATGCTGAATGCGATTTAACTAAGTAAAAACTTTTTAAGAAAATGTCAAAAAAAAAAAATTTAACAAGTTTTCTTCAATTAGAGCATATCTGATCAACTGTAGCAAAAATTTATAATATTCTTGCTAAAGCTGAAATTTAGATGAGATATTGAGAGTTATATGCGCATTTTATAAGGCATATCAGAGACCACATCAAATAAAAACACAAAAATGTGTAATTCACGCAATAATGTGACCGAATAACTTCAAAGACTCTGCAAAAAGAAAAATTATCTTGAGTCTCTAAAAGGCAGAAAACAAAAACAACTTCAATTTTATTCAAGTTATTCTTTTGCTATAAATTGCTTGTTGTATTTGTTGGTACAGATAACGTGTTAATGAATCATTGTTTTAATTACGAGCATTAAGTGACCTCAAAAATTCGCATTTACGTTACTCAGTCGTTTTTTCTTCATTTTCAATCATCACTGAACGAGTCTCTTTTAATGCTTAAGTTGCTTGGGTAACACTTAAGGTGAAGGTCGTTTATAATTTTATACTGCTGTCAGCATAAAAATGAAAATTTTATAAAGTAAATATAAACAAAACGTTTTGTATTTTGTTCTTTTTTTTTCTTTTTTTTTTCTTTTTTTTTCTTTTTGAATTTCGAATTTATATAAGGAAAGCAGACTATATTCTGTTTTGTTTGGTTTTCTTAATTTGTTTGACGTTTGTTAATTAATTTTATTATCTTCAGGCCAAATCAACAGTAAGGGGTTTTTTATCAAATTTTAGTTACTTTATTTTCGTTATTTTTTATAGAAAAAAAAAATATATCGCTCATAAATAACAATTACTTATACTCCGAATACAGACGAGGCCTTTCTTTGCACTCTTTTGCCCACAAGCTCGGCAGACTTGCTAGCAGTTATTGCTTCGTCTGTCTGAAATGGAACTTATTGCATTCATTCACAATATTGATTGTGATATTTTGAGTTGTATGCAAACGAGATGAAACTTCTTTCAATGGTATCCAAGCCAAAGATCAATGGGCCTTTTTTGTACTTTTATTTGAATAGTTACGGAATTGACAATATAACATATGTTGATATATTTGTATTTTTTTCGACGATTATATCATAAATGAAAAATATGTGGAAATGCATGATGATTTAAACGAAAAGTATAAAGATTACTTTATAGGTAAAGCATATTTAAAGCGTACATATCGACAAATGACCGATTTTTGATGACAATTTTTTTTATCTAAGTTTTAAACTTGAAAAATGTTTAAATGTTTTTCACCATTTCATAGCACGCGTGTTGTTCAGTTAAAATCAATAATTGGTTCACTTAACCCTTTTTTGACACTTAGCACGTAATATGTATGTACATACGTGGAGACCGTCGATATGCGTCATTGTACAAGATTCCAGATAAAATTCTTATGCGCAATATTTGCAAGAGTTGTCTGTTTAACAACTTACAATCGATTTGAGAGTGTGATTTTTCGCTGCAAACTTTAGCACATGAGGTGGACTTAAGTAAAGCTTCAAATATTTTGAGCTCGATTTATAGTGCACCAAACAAAATAAACCTTAAATAAATACATGGTACATACATATTATATGTAAGCATAGGTTACTGGTTTTAACAAACCACCGACGCTGTTACGCCACCTACGTAATAAATTTTAAATTCATGTTATTTTTTCTCATAAATTTGTTTTACCTTTTTTAACTGTTTCTTTGTAAGTATGACGTTATAGTCAAGGACGTTGGTTGTTGGCTATTATTTCAGCTAATGGTATTGTTCATAAACAACGCGTCGTACACAACTCTCATGTGATTGCCAAATGTAACATGGAAATAGCAACAAAATCGAAATGAGACCTTACATTTATAGGTAAGCGCCATACAGCGGAGCAGAACTTTTATTTGTTATTTTTGTCTCGGCTATATAGCATCCGGTTATATGGTGCATTAGCGCTCTAAACATTTAATTTGGTGTCTAGCTTACATTCCGCCAATTTACGCTGATTGTTGCAAATTTAATTTGTGTGAAAATACTTTCATATTTAAGTTGCATTGTAAAATTAGATAAACATGGAAATATCATGATAGGGACAAAATGAAAATGAGCTCGCATGTGGGGGTTGAATTAAAAAATTAAAAAAGAAAAATTAAGTACATAGTTCATACGAGGGCCATTTGAGAAGTTAGTGAATTTTTTCATTTCCCGCTTAGTAACTTTAAATGCAACACTGATCCTGTCAACTAACATCTGTTAATAGACTACTGTCAAAATTTTAAGTTCGCTGCGACACTTAGTTTGTGTTTGGCAGCCATTGACAGCAGCCGATCTCGTAAATTTTTGCGAAAATGGAAAAAACTGAATTTCGTAATACTATGGGGACTCTGCACCATCGATTGGAATGCTTCACAAGTGGTTTACTGGTTTACGATATCGTCTTAACCGATCGCAGAATTAAACTGCGCGAGATTGTTGAGGACGAACGGGTGTGGAACATTTTGCGAAATCATTTGGATATGAAAAAATTATCCGCAAAATGGGTGCCGCGTTCGCTCACTCTCGACCATAAACGCGATCGTGTGACTGTGACTACACACCAGAAACGAAGGCACAGTCGAATCAGTGGACTTCAACGAGCGAACGTGCTCCGAAGAAGGCGAAGACGGTGCTATCGGCCGGAAAAGTTTTGGCGACAGTATTTTGGAATTAACGCGGTATAATCTACATCGATTACATTGCATCGAAAAGAACGATTAATTGCGAATCCTATGTAGCCGGATTCAACGACGCTTTGAAAGAAAAACATCCCCTTTTGGCGAGGTAATCCATGAATTGAAGTACGAATTGCTTTCTCATCCAGCATATTCTCCAGATTCGGCCCCCATCGACTACTTCCGGTCTTCAAACCTGAAGAAGCTCATCACCGAAACAGAGGCCTATTTTGAGGACCTTCCGAAAACGTATTTTTCGGATGGGATCAAAAAATTGGAGGAACATTGGACGAAGTGCATCGAGCTAAAAGGAGACTATGTTGAGAAATAAAACGTTTCATTCCTTGTTTCATTTTTCACGAAATTATCAAATTGCCTTCGTGTATGATTATTGTTTAAAATATTTTGTTAAAAAAAAAAAATTTTTTGATTTAAAAGAACAAAATTGAAGCCATAATATATGACACTAAATTCACCTACGATTTATTACATAATACACACACACAGGGTATAATAATCAAAATCAATTCTCGACTACACTAACAACAACTGTACCCAATATATGTGACCAGGTCTATGAAAAGGTGACTTAGGTGTCAAAAAATCATTTTCGATTTTCTTTTTCGCCGATTCGAATGGACGAATCGAGTTGTTTTTTCGCCCCTTTTCATAGACCAGGTTACATATATTGAAATTGGAACTCATGTTAAGGTACACTGAAAGTATGCTCGACATAAGACGAAAATGAATATAAAACGTTCAACTGGACTAAGGTGGATATTAGAATAATTAACTTACACCTCTTGGTACTATAGAGTACATCGAGATCTTTAAGATTTAATTTCCATCCGCATTTGTAAACATTTTGGCATTCGAATGTCTTAGTCAAGCGAACAAAAAATACTACGCCACCTATCTAAAGAGATAGAAGGCAGCAATAACTTGAACAATGAACTTGATCTTTAATAGATCAGAAGTTGTACAGTATAAATATGTTATTAGATTTTGAAAATCAACAATGTACATAGTTAATAAATCGATTATAATCATGTACAAAAATTTCACATACATCATTTAAATAAATAAAATACGGAATGCAAGTTTATAATCGTATATGTGTTATCGAAACGAAATATTAACTTCATTTTATCAAATACCACTTTACAAAAAAACTATAAATAGATTATGCTATTAAATTTGTGTTCAACATTTTTCCAAGGCTCGAAACAGAAAAACGTATCAATTGCGTTCATTGTAAACTTATCGCCCCTTGACGTCAACAAAATGCTGAAAGAATGCATAGCTACTGCTTACATCGAACGCATTCTCCAGAGAAAAAAGTGAAACTATAGAGACAAAATATGAAACTCCCAAAGCATTTAACAATTACTGTAAACTAAAACTTATTTAAGTGCTTAATTATGAAAACACAACATCATAAGCAACCATGTACAACAGAATAACGACTCAAAAATTAGGGTTACCAGATGACTAAGAGACGACTGACTTAAAAAAATTTTCAATAAGCGGTTTTTTTGACAAAAACTAAATTTCTTCACTTTTCAATATCCAATTGATAGACAAACATATAATATACGCGACCGCGCGACCTCCCGAGAAGCTGTTTTCATTTTCAAAGTATTATTGTTAAAAAAAAAAATAAACGTATTCATGTTACAGTTTTCGGAAATGATGTAAAATCGCAGACATCTGGTAAGCCTAAGAAGTTACAAAAAAAAAAAAAAACAAAAAGAGACTTCATTATAACAATGTCAGCAATTACAAAGAAAAGAAAAATAAAAATTAACAAACGAAATATTTAATAGCGAAAAATTAACAGAAAAGAAAAACGAGATAGAGGAAAGTGAAACATGGTTGCCAGATAAAGATTTTTTCTAATACTATAACAAAACTAGTAAGGACATTAGGCGAAGAATACAATTTTAAATGGATCAGTTTTTTACGTGTGGATGACGGTGAGCATTAAATTTAAAGTATCAAGCTAATTTGTTAAACAGTTTCACAAAATTCGATATCTGGTATATCCTACACTACTCTACAAATTAACAAAAACTACAACGGATGGCGATAACATTTTTTTAGTGAAATTTTCCGTAGAGTCCGAATATGCTAATGATTTTTTTCCATTAGCCCCAATTTTCGATATAAATGGCCAAATTGAAAAAAATGCACTGTTCAGAGCACATACTTTTCATAAAGGCTTGTAAAAACTTTAATTGTCAACCAATCATTCTTAAATTTTTTTATATTGTAGAGAAGAATCTGACTAAAATGTAAGGTATGAAACGTGCCAATAGTATTCGTGGTAGCTATGATCAAAAATAGGTAAAAAAAAAAACCCGTATTTTTTCTAAACAAATTCCAACTTTGAAGTCCTATAACTGGAATTAATTATATAGTTTAGAAAACGTCAGCCATTTTAACTTATAGAAAAATTTATTATAAAAATGTTAAGCATAGATATTAGAAAAGTCATAATTTACGAAACTAGAGCAATGTGTTAACATCAAAGCAAAAACCATTTTTTCTTTTAAAGGCACATTATTTTTCAAATCGAGTAAGGCAGATCCCATCAATGTCATCGATTTGCTTATAATTTATAGGGATCATTCTATGCTCATTTTCAAGAGACCCATATGTTTTTACTTTGATGAAAACACAAAGTTAATACAATTTTTTGATCACATCCAAAAAATACGTTTTCGGAAGGTCCTCAAAATATGCCTCTGTTTCGATGATGAGCGAATATATTTCCGCCAACCATTTCTTCTACAAAAAAAATATTGATAACAGTTGATTAAAGTCAAATAGCATTGAAAATCTTTGTGAAAGTCGAAATCTATGAAAAAAAATAAAAAAAATATAATGTTTAAAATCGAAGCAAAAGTTATTGAGATGAAGTAAAATATTAATAAAAAATAAAATTAAAAATAACCGCGATTATTTACCGCCATCTGGCAATCATATTGAAACGTTAATGAGTAGGTATAGTAAGTTAATACAAATGTTTTTTGTGAAGTGAATTGATGAAGCGGTAAAATTATTATCAGAGAAGATATTTCCGATATGTCTACTGCTGAACCATTGGCAATATTGAGAATAGTTGTAATATAAACAGCAAGAAAAAAAGTGTTGTGAAGTTCTGAGTAGTTGAAAGTCACTTTAAAAGAATGAAAGGCGCTTGCCAAAAAGTGTCAAGACAGACAAGAGAAGTTTTTAATAATAAAGTGAAAATAATAAATATGAAATCAAAGCATAAATAAAAACTTAAATAAATTGTTAAGTACTCGTAATAAAGTCAATAGGGGTAGGGGTTCATTAATATAATCATAGAGAATCACGAGAATTTGAAAACATACCAGTGGAGTTATGGAAATATCCGTTCAATGCATTTCAAACAATAAGTCAAAATAAATTTTTATTTATTTGATATAAACAGAAAAAATATTTTATTTTTTTAAATGATGCATTGTAATGATAATTTGTCACTTAATAAAAAGAAAGTGAGAATGTACAGAAATATCTCTTAAGATAAATTCTGCGAAAATAAAGTCAATATATGCATGTACTGTAAAAATTATCACGTTTTCTCAAACAGTTTTATTTTAGTTATTTACATGATAATATACATACATTTTTTCAATGATATGATCTTTTGACCACAATGATTTATAAAATTTCTTAATATAAATTAAGCTTAAGAATTTATAAGTGCACATGACACCCGTTTTTGTTTCTTTTATTTATAGATATTTCTACAATGTATAATATTTAAATTGCAATGAGCACTATTTTGTTAACAAAAATACAATATATCTTGCAGCTTGAGATTGAGAGTCTTCGAAGTAAAGTTTTTTAGGAAAACATTTATTTATATCTATTTAGAATAAAATTATCACAAATTTTTTCCAATTGTAACAAACAAATAAGAGGGGAGCAGGACGCAAAATAATTTACTGGTTTTTCCACATAACTCTTATTTCGATATATTACGCATCGATATATTCGCAAGTCCATAACATTTTTTGAAAATGTCTTTTGAGAGGTATTCAATGTCGATATTAACCGCATTATTTTAAAGAAATATATATGGGACGTGCTTTGTCAAACGGAACAAAGCAGCTCTACCCAAAATTTATGTTAATGGATTTTAATGATCTTGGGCTTAAAGTGTTCATTATTCGTCTATCTTCATGGGCGGCTCCAATATGGCGGCCGGAAAAAAAACCGAATGTCCTGCAAAAAAAGCTTGTAAAAATAAAACTTCGCAACCGATCGGGTCATATCTTGTCTCAAATTGTAGCTGATGGACGCCTCTAAAAATCTGGTGCGGTAGAACCGAACAGCTAGTGAATTATGAACACCTCTATTTCGTTTACGTAGGGAACGAATGCAGATATCTTTCTTTATGCATTCCGAATTTTTGAAATGTCTTGAAGTCCAAAGAGAAGTGCACAGATTATTTGTTACTGTACCTCTTGTATTATCAATTACACGTTTCTTCGTTTTTACTCATTTTTGATATTTTAGAAACTATAAATTAAATATCAATGATCGACCAACAAATTGTTTGTTTTTTTTTCAAAATATAAAAAAATCAACGCGTTCTAAGCGATTTTTTATCAATACTTCTTTTGTAAAATTTATTTTGATTTTTCGAGACCCACCAAAATGTGAAATCTGTTAACTTGATCACCTTTTCAGCCCAAATTCCAGTTTCTCATCTACTTCAATCTATTGACTCTATGCAACTCACTGAAGATAAGTCGATTTGTTTTTGATTATATCAATAAAAATTAACAAGACTTCTTTCAAACTAATTAGTTAAAAACTCCTTTCAGCTAACACTAAATTTCTATCAAAATATCTATACATAAAATGTAGCTAAATAACTTGTTACAGAACTTTCTTTCAGTTCATTCATCATTTGCCTTGATACGCTAACTTTCCCGGTTTTAAATTTTCTGCTTCATAAATTTTCACATTTATTGTGTATTTCTTTTTATTGTTGTCTCTATGTTTTTTTTTTCTTTTAAGTGCCCATATTTAAGTTTCAGCCTTACTCAACATCAACTTGAACTCGCTTTACATAGCAGTATACCATACCGACTACAACAATGACTTATTTATATGAATAGTTCAAATATAGGAAAAGTTCATTGGCCAACAATAACAACAACAACAACAACATAAGTGACTACATACTTCAACGTCGTCATCATCCGCAACAACAACAGCTATAAAATAAAACAACAACAACGAACAGAAGAGAAAAAGAAACAAACTGTTGATATGATTATTTTTCTGTTTTTATATGTGGGACACTTTAAGAGTTGCATTTATTGACTTCTTCATTGTCTTCGCCTGCCTTCAATTTCTTCTCAAGTGTTGAATCGGAAGTAATTATTATGGCATCTTAAAGTGGCATAGAACTTGGGGCGCCATTTATCTTTGGTGATTAGAAAAAAAAAAAAACATTTTAAGAGGAACAAATATTTATAAATATTTTTTAGATATAAAGGGTGATTTTTTCCCCATTAGGCAGCATTGGTCAAACTAGTTAAAATATTGTGCTTAAATTCAATATATACAGCTAACATATTTACTGTTAAAAACAAGCTACAACATAATGTGTCAATAATCGTTTTATATTATATAGCCATAGTTCTCGACTAAAAATAAGTTCAGGTTTGGATTCGATTCGGATCAGATCTACCAGAATATGATCAGAAACAGGTCAGACTTTCGGATCCGTTAAATGACAATCATATGAAATGGACCATTTATTACATTATAATTTTTTAATATTCGGTTACATTTTAATTTTTATAACATTTTTAATTTTAAAATGCTACTTAAATTAGCATTGTGGCTAGGATTGCCAAGTAGAAAAGAAACAATTCCCGACTCCTCAACAAAAAAAAAAAGTTTCCCTTAAATGGCAAAATGTTCACTTTTTGAAGATGTTTTTTTTTTACCCATTATTCAAAAATAAAAGAAGCCAAGGCAACAGGTGAGTATGTTTAATTTACTATGTCAACGTTTACACGAGCAAATTCGGTCAGACAAATTCTTGTCTATTCTCTTTTGTGAATTTGTTTTGCGTTTACACACGGAAACTAGAATATGTTTGTGCAAGAAAATTTCAAAGCAATTACTGCGTCAACCTGCCACAACAAACGTAAATTCAAAGCATAATATCAGCTAACGAATAGAACGAAAGGGATTTCGCGGGTACGACAAATTATGTACACCACCCTGTCGTTTTTCCCTTCTTGCCTACAAACAGGAAAACTTTCTTTCAAGAGTTTCCACGTGTAAACGTTGACTATGGGAATTAAAAGTTACTCATACCTCATGTTGAGCAGAAATTTGTAGCAAGAAATTTTTACTTCCAAGTTTTAAAAAATGATATTGAGTTTAAAAAATATATTGTGGCGGCCAATGAACTAGAAATAACAATTCGGTTATATCTTTGTCAAAGTTTTTGTTCAATATGCATATAAATTCGATAACTTTTTTAAGGCTTAGCTCTTAATAATAACTTTATCCCTTAGAGATGGACATGAACTAACGTGACCAGATATTTCTCGTCAAAACGCGGAGCAACAAAAAGATCACCATATTTTCCCCAAAAAAACAACAACAAACTTTAAAGTTTTTGGGAATAAGTTTACTATATACTATATAAGAATATTTATTCGGTGAAAAATTATTTCGTTCAAATGTTACCCACGATTAGTTCTTAAATGGTCCATTGGGTCCAATATTCGACATTTTTTTCGAGCATATTGACGGGTATTGGGTTTGTCGACATAAACAAGTGATTTATTATATACACAAAGACAGTAATCTAATGGCGTCAAATCACATAATCTTGGTGGCCAAGTAATAGGACCATTTCTTGAGATGAGGTTTTTATTGAAAGTTTGGCAACAAAAATTCATTAAACATTGCTCTGTAGCGAGCACCATTGACCGTGATACGGGCTCTATCCGCATTTTTGAAGAAATACGTTCCGATAATGCCTCGTGCCCATAAACCACATCAATCAATACATTTATTGGGATACATTGGAAGCTCTTGGATTGCTTGTGGTTGTATATCGGCCCAAGCACGGCAATTTTGCTTGTTAACGTAGCCGTTCTACCAGAAATGAGCTTTGTCGCTAAACACAATTTTTCGATAAAATAATGAATTAATAAGTTTCCATAAATAATAAACGTTGCTCAGGAGTAAGACCATTCATGATTGAATACTGAACACAAATGTCATATGGACAAGCCATTTGACCAATGATGGGCACCATCATCAATGCAAAATTTCATATGGAAAAAAAATAAGAAGAAGCATAACTACGAATGCAAGCGACATACGTCTTGCCTTCTTCAATGCTTGCGGAGAACTGAACTGAAAACGCATTGTAAGCATAAAATAACTTATTCATGCTTTGCACTGAAAAAAAAATGTCATCGTGCGCTGAAAGATTTTATTTGCTTTGCCTATTTTAGATGAAAATTAAATATTCAAAATACTTATACTTATTCGGTTGTAATCAAATTAAAGAACGTATTGTTGTATTAAGTGGCCACTATGGTATCAGAAAATTGTCAAATATTTGTTTTATTGTTAGAGAATTTAAAAATTAATTAAGGTTTTGAATATTTTATTAGTTTATCAGAATCAATTTCAAAACTAGATACTTTTATTCGTAATAAGTTTTCTAGATGTTCATTAGTTAATAAATTTCTGTGCTTATTTTTAGTAAATACAATAGAAGAATAAGTTGCTTCGCAAAAATATGTTGTGCTAAACATAGAATATAGTGACAACATTTTACTGTTTAAAATCGGATAAATAATTTCATCGATTTTTCAACAAAATTTCAGCCCGCGCTCAAGGTGAAGGGAGGTGTCATTGAAGCCTCTTAAATTCATTTTGAAAATGCCAGTTATAGATTGTAAAGAAGTCAACATTTTTTGGGTGTATCAAAAATCGCTTAAAAAAAATACGCTTGCTAGCAATTATCTGTCGCAGGTCCTGCTTCGTTGAACTGAGTCGCTGTTGTGCGTTCAGATTTGTATACGTACACAGAGTTCGATCTCGTTACACTCAATTACTCTCAATTACGCTCTTGCTAGAACTTGTGCCCATCATCGCATTTGACACATGACAGCTGTCAAAACAACCCAGTTGGAAAAGGGACCTCGCATTGGATCATTCTTTACATACATTTTTTTGCAGTTAAAATAAAAAAAAAGTCTTTAAAAAGGTTTTATCAACTTTTTCCTGCTCCGCGGTTTGATGAAAAGAAGCTGGTCACGTTAGTATAAACCAATATAATTTATATGAAGTTATGAACTTGCAAAAATAAATTGTATATGGACGTTGAGGTTCTTTTTGGAACGCCATGTTGGATTTCTAAATAAAGCCACTCGTCTACTGAAAGCGCTCGATTCAACGAATTCTTTGAGCCATTGCAGGTTTCTAAATATTGCGCTGAATATTGGACTAAGCCTCTATGGTCGATGTTTAAGCTTTTCTTATACAAAAGTGTATTTAAGTGTTATAAATTTAATTCCTAACTGACAAATTGGCAAGCTGCAAAACTCCTACACAAAAAAAAACATATAGCACAAGTAAAATATTTTCCTCAATTAGATTACTATGAAAAATACCTTACCAATTAAGAAATATTTAATTAACAGATAAATAATTAGAATGAAGTATACAACTTAAGTGCATAATATTCGCATAAGGATGGTTGCGGCGTCTGAAATTATTCAAAACTATCAGTTGCTAAATTGCACAATTAATTTTCTTTGATATTTTTCTTTCTTTAAAGTTGCAATAACAATATTGCATTTATTTATTTCACACATAGCAGCATATAAATGAACGCCACTTGAAAAAACCATCATAATGAAATTATCACAATCATCATTAAACTCTTGACGACCTCAGCTTCCATGAAACTGAACACACAAAAAATCATTGACGACATTCATAAATTTCACACTCTGCGAATGTTATGCATTGCGAAAAGAAGCTCCATACACACGAATGCAATGAAAAACATAGGTTTTTCCATTTGGTTTCTTTGCTTCCACGCGTCATAATGACGGTACTCGACGACTTAGTAGAAATTGTTGCATGTGGACCACATATCAGTGGCATCAGTAATGCACACAGCTAATTCACATAACAGTGTTATCCACTTTTGGATGATAAAGTGTATAACTAACTACCCACCCGGCACTAAATCCGTATGGAAATCGAGGGTTTTCTCAGAATTACATGAAGAATGGCTTTTACAAAACCATCTAAAACGATAGTTCGCCTATTTATCGAAAAATTTGCAGGGTTTGCAGACGCTTTCTAATAGAACTGGAGCTGACAACAAAAAAAAAAATCACGTTATCAAGCTCTGAGCTGAGTTTTTTATGTTGAATAGCTTTATTAGGGTGTTCAGAAACCACTGAACGGTCGATCGATACCTTGCCCATTTTTTATTAAAAAACCAAAGTTGACCGAAATCTGAGCATTATCGGGACAAACTTCGATACGGTATTTGTTTCACCAAAATGATTCACTATCTTCCTCATACATCCCATCCTTTACACTGGACTTTTCTACAGTGTGCTATCCGCCTATCTCCTATAACTGCGTTAGGAACGAAGGACCTGAACAAGGTTTTCATATCTTTTTCGATTCATGACTTTGTGTCTTATGATGTGCCTGGTTGTTCCGATTTTTGACATATTACTTTCTATCATTTGGCGCCACAATGTTCTGAGCTTTCCTGCGGTTTCAACGAAAGTGCTAATCGACAAATTTTTGTAGTTTTCTCTGATCGTGAGGCCTATTATTGTCAGCTTATATTCAAAAAATCAGTGAGATCGGAGTATGGTTGATAACAAAAAAAAAGACTTGATTCGAAATCGTGCCTAGTGGAGCTCGCTTAAATTGTGCTTACGAGGCGCTTCCTTTATTTCTGCTCCGAAGCTATTTGCCCAAGCCCTTTTATCCACTTTGCAGCTGCTTTTTACATTTCTATGGATATTGAGTTCTATGCAGCAGAGATGCATATAAAAATCTGCTTCGGGAGCTGGTTACAAAAACATCAGTTTAAGTAGAACATATTTTTTGGAAAAGAAAATATCGAAAATTTTTTAATTTTTAATAAAAAGCAAAAGCTGAAGGGACCAGAGATTTCAAAAAAAAAATCACACAAACAAAAAGGATACAGCGATTAGGAACCGAAAGTGTTTACCTCGAGTGATGGTACAGAACAATCCGATGTGCCTTGAAGACTTGAAATTACACAAACAAAAAGCGGAACGGTTTAACTTGACTTACAACCTACCCCAAAAGTTACAAAAACAAAAAGGTTGCGGCGATAGCGAACGAGAAATTTTTTGAATTGAGTGACGGAAAGAGCAGAACGAACCGATGCGTTGAAAAAAAAATTACACAAACTAAAAACAAGCGAACTGAAATTTTTTAACTTATGCAAGTGCCTTGCAGTCGAAATTACACAAACAAAAAGCATGCGGCGATAGTGAACCAATATGATTTAGCTCGGATAACGGAAAGAGCTCAAGAAGATATCAGAGCTGAAGAGCTTCGAGCTGCGTATCCTTGCTCTATATTCTATTCTATTGCAATGATACAAAATTGGTTCTGGTGCAAGCGAAAAGGAACGAAGATGCAAGATTTCCGCAAAAAATAATAGATAATGAACTGCGTTCGAAAGTCATTGCGAAAAATTTGATACTAAAAATTACATAATTTTCATTGAATTTACTACATTCACGTAGTAAACTTAAAACCGTCAAGGTTTTTTAGGTTTTTTATTTAGTTTATATCGTAAAATACTTTTGTTACACAATAAAGTACTACTGAAAAAGTAGATTTTTAGTATCAAAATGTAAACAATAATAATATTGTGATTGAATAAATAACTATTGAGAAAGTTGAATTTAACTATCCAATATAGTAAAAAAATTGCCGAAGAGAGCTTTATTTGATTTATGCATCTCGAACTGAAATTTATTTTAAGCAACGTTTATTCAATTACGTCTGTGTTAAAACTTTAACATTTAATTTATTTCTTAATCAGTAGAGTTACATATTATAAAAAGAAATAAATGCGGAAATGTCATAAAAATACATTCCTTGTAGTAAGTGTTCTCAACTTTTTCTAAGTAAATTCTCTTATCGGTAAGATTTGGATAATTTTTTCTCCGCTTATAAAATAAACTTCTTAAATAAAAACCCTTTTACTTTAAGAGCAAGTCTTTTAATTGTCACAGCTCTTCTTAAATTTAATCGTATCGCTAGAATTGCAATGTGTAAGTTTGCAATATTGATTTTAATTATCAGCAAATCGAAAGTATTAATTTCAATAAATAGTAATTTCTCCTGAATAGCTTTAAGATAAAGAAACCCATGAAGGATGCGTAAACCCTTCGACTGATATTACAGACATTGCCATTTTGAAGCCAAAAAGTGACGAATGTACATGATTGAACCAAGAAATTATAGGTAATGAGCTAAGTCATGAACATTATTGTTTTTGAGTATTGGAAGTTACATGACAAACCATTTTCAAGCAGAGCACTGCGTGAAAAACGGACCCAATACAAACAGAGGCACGATAAAGTAACCCTATTGCACGACAACGCTAACCCAGTGAAAACATACTTGGAAACTCTCAAATGGGAAGTCCTACCCCACCCGCCGTATTCCCCAGATATTGCCCCATCAGACTACTACTTGTTTCGTTCAATGGCAGATGGTCTGGCTGGTCAGTAGTTCAACTCCTATGAAGACCTCAAAAAATGGCTTGATTCGTGGATAGCCTCAAGAGACGAACACTTCTACCGTAATGGCATTTGAGCTCTACCAGAAAGATGGGGAAAAGTGGTATCTAGCAATGGGCAATACTTTGAATGATTCATCTGTAACTATTTTTTGACAATAAAGTTGCATTTTCTAACAAGAAATAGCGAGAACTCAGTTGCGCACCTAATAAGTCATGACTTATGGTGCACAAGGGAATTTTGAATGACGCTCAAAAAAATTTTTATGTTCTACAAGAGTTTGAAGACAGAAGGTCAAGCACTGTTAATACAGAAAATCGTAACAGATAGCTCTATAAGTACTAAAATTTTAATTAGTACATTGGCAAAAATAATTCAGAGATTACTTTAGCAAATGAAAGTTCTGTTAACGGCCACCCTATAGATATATGTATGTGTAGTTTTTAACTCCGAAATACATCGAAATTCAATAATACCGTATGGTTCCTAGAACCACAGCTGAAGAAAAACACGAATAAAATTTAAGCCATGTACAAAAAAACCAACAAAAATATCCTGCAAGACAATGGGTATCCAACCAAATTATCATTCGTTCATTTTGTTGTTGCACATCAAGTTTTTGCATTACAAAATTTTAATCTTCTTATTGTTGTTGTCGAGTGCTTTTTGTGCATCCGTATACCAGCGTTGTTATCCAATTGAATGCACAACATATAAAAATGAACAGCATATGAAAAATATAGGTGGGGTAAGGAGAATGGTTGAGAAGGTGGTTTTGGTGGTGGTGACAAATCATTGGAATAAGTTGAATTGAGGCACAGCAGCAGCAAGTAGGAAAGCAAATGTGTTGATAACAAAAACCGGCAGTCCACAGAGTGGACGAATCTTTACAAAACAAAAACAACAATAGAGAACATACAAACTGCAATACGTAAATATGATTTTGAACAAAAGGTGGTTGATGTTTCATGAAAACATACGAATTCTCGTAAATACAGTATGGTACTTTCCACCCTCTCAGGGTCGAGTTACTTACTCTGTCTGTGACTAGAGAAAGGGCAAGTGCTTTGACAACGTCGACATCGAAGAATTGAGTGTAACTGTTAATGAAAATAAAAATTATAAACAAAAATTTTTACGGGTAAATTGATGCTAAATACTTAGCCCTGATGAATGATGTTATTATTTTTTACTAGATTCGATCATTTATTTAAAGCACAACGATTGATAACCGAATGATTGTTTATCTAATTTTGATTTGATATATGCTTAAAATCGACGGTGGACGAACCATTTTTATTGGAGCCAAATTTGACTTCAAAACCATTCCAAACGTTGCATGCAAAAATGGCATCAGACTGTAAAGAAAGTTTTAGGGACAAAAGGACCCTTTTTATATCATTTCCACGGGATAAAAAAAATTAGCTTTTCTCCGGTCCTCAATTTTTTTTCCCCGCGTAATCGATTTTTTCCGCCTTATTTATTTTCATTTTCGTCATCAGATTCTGACAACCCTATAGGCGGAGAGCCCGCTGTAGAAAAGTAGAAAGTATAAGATTACAGCATCAGATTTACGAGATGGTTGCCTTGCCAAAGCCTGTATCGGTGCCCAAAAATTCCCGAATTTGAGCCAATTTTGTTGTTTTAATTAAATCTGTATAATATTACACTTGAAAATGTATGCCAAAATAATAGAACTCGCAGAGGCCTAAATATAATATACAGGGTTGCATTGTCGAATCCTGTCCCAGACATGGGTTTTCACCGGTTTATTGACTCAACTTTCATTAATGAGGATAACAGCTTGAAATGTGTGCCAAATGATAAAGCTCGAAGAACCTAAAAAGAATATATAGGGTTGCCTTGTCAAATCAAAAGTCAAAATGTTACTAGCTAACGGCGCTACTTCTTACACAGCCCGTAAAACACTGGCATTAATACGAGAAGGATTCGGTGAACTGTAAATTGCGTACTTGGACCGGTAAACTAGCCGCCTAGATCATGTGATAGATCACAACTATAGACTTCTTTCTTTAGGGCTACGTTAAGTCCAAAGTTTACATGAATGTCTTACGATGGATGGCTACGATTGAATTGAATTCAATTTGAAACCAACATTACTCACGTCATTCGCCACTCGAAATGCTAGGACACGTCATTGAAAATTGAAACGTTAGAATGGACCATGTTAATCGCAGTTACGGCCAACATTTGAAAGTAATTATCTTCAAAGAATGCACATAAGGAACGTTCTTTTGTATGATAATAAAGATTACCCGATAAAATTAAGTTTTTTAATTTTGATTTTTTTTTTTTAATTACCTCTTAATGAATCACCCTTTATTTCAAATATCACATTCACCATGCTTTATTCATGAGGCTTTCCTGAAATCTACTGTAAGCTTAGTTCGGTAAATTTCTTAAGCACAACCATGATGATGTACAGTGCAAACAACGGTCATTAAACTAATTACAAATTTCGTTATCAAATTATTTTTTAATCTATTAACTTCTTTTCAAGGTGTGTACAGATATTATTTGTTTTATCAATTTATATTTCTATAGAATGTTTGGAATAACTTAAATGAAATTTAGTTCAGGAAATGATTTTCAAAAGGTTACATATTCTCAAAGGTTTTCTCCAGGTTTCATGCATTTATTAATTTTCTTTGAAATTTTGTAATTACTGTAAGTTGTTGAAATAAATTGTTAGTTAATTAAAACAAAATGTTTATGCTAGTTAGCGACGGTTCGAAGTTCGAACAGAAGCAAAGAGGGCGTAGTGCCTTTAGCAAATGCACTTCATCTAGTTAGCACAAATAGGTTTATACAATTTATAGAAAATCAACAATTCTTTAATAACGCAATAGAACAAAAATAAATACAGCTATAAAATATCAATATTAATTATTACGATCAGTGAGAATTACGTACAAAAACCCAAAGCTATGAATGAAAAATGTAATGAGATAAGTTGATCAGCGCACCTTTCAGAAAATATATATGTTATCTACCAACAACTTTTTTTTAATGTTGTGGCACAATGCAATCTGCTTAAAAGAATTGAAAAGTTTTCTTTAAAAAATTAAAGGCCGTAAAATATTTTCCTTTTCAAAAAAATTAGAGTCAAACTTTTGTATTCAAACACACAATAATGATGGTTAGATGGAACAGTGATGGTTAGGTTTGGTAGGCGTGGCAAATGATAACCCATTGTGATACCACAGAGTTTTTGACTATACCATCTCGTTGAACCAACCAGATTTCGTAATAAAACTTAATAGCTGACATACTAATTTATCTAAGGTTATCCAATAAAAACGAACCAAGTGTCTTGTGGCGTTTTCTAGCAAGTGCGGAGCAGAAGCAAAAAAAATGTTTAATGTTTTCTGCCTCATCCACATCCCTACAACTTCTACAGCAATCAAAAGACCGAACACCTAACCTCTCCGCATATCTGCCGATGAGGCAGTGGAAAGTTATGACTGCAAAAACTTATGAGACACTATGTCTAGTACGCGATATCAGTTCCATTTCGGCCAGATTTGTCTAGTTATATTGCAAGTCCCTTAGGTCTATCTTTTGTTAGCCTTTGATATAATGTCTTCTTTAAACAGTCACTTGCAGCTAGCAAGTGGCATGTCAACACCTTCCTTGTTCTGAGGAATTTGTGCAGTACTTCTCTGCCTAGCAAGTTTATCAGCTTTGTAATTGCTATCAATGTTCCTATGTCCAGGCACCCAAATGAGGTGATTGTTTAAATGCTGAGTCATCTCATTAATAGACGAGCGGCATTTTTGGGCCACTAGTGAGTTAAGGAAGACTAATTCTAGAGAATTGATAGCAGCCTGACTATCTGAATAAATGTTTATATCCGTTATCCTCAGCCAGAATAATATCTCTTCTGTCGCTATAACCTCTGCCGCTACAATAAACAATGATTGTTGGAGAAAACTAATTGAAGACGCTAATAGTGAAAGGCCAGTGAACTTGGTCACGTGGCCATGCGCAGCATTTGACAGTGTATCAAATTAGAATTCATACATTCATATGATTCAGAGGTCAGTAAAATAGACGTAACTACTTTCTACGTTCATAATTTACCGAGTTTAAAACATATGAATTAATGCATTCTACTTTGATCAACTCTTTGTGATGGTGATGACCCATTCATTATATTACCTTAATATTCATTCAGTTGTTCAAAATATTGTCGCTAAGTTTATTTTTATAAATTACCAGGATATTACTTTCATGAACATACTGTATATGATGTTGGATCCATTTTTTTGATCATAATTAAGCCTAATTTATTTTTTTTTTTTTTTGAGGTTATGACCACCACTGAAAGTGAGCACAGTTAGTGGCCAACATAAAAACGAGGAACAGGTTTACTTTAGGGACAATTCTCCGATTTTATTTATTTTTTTGGGGAAGTAGCGTGCTATGAATAAATAATAAATCTGCAAAAAAAAATTGTCGGTCGGACAATGGTTTAGAAGATATAGCCATCTAAAGTTGCGGATATAGCTTTTTTTAAAAACGCTATAAGTTGGGAACCCCTGGATGAATTTTCAAAATATGCATAACATAATAAAGGTAATTTAATAAGGTATAAAGACTAAACTAATTTTGTCTAAATATATGTATGTGTTTATATATAGGACTATTGCTACAAAACAGTTTCTTTAGTTTGCTTAATGTTCGTTCAGATTTTTGTTCATAAAAACTTTTTCTAAACAAACTAACTTAAATGGATATTCCATGCTTCGGGTTAGATTTCATATCACTTACATTGTTATCTCGTCCAAAAGGAAATTTCTACTCAAATTTTACTTAAAAAAATTTCCAAAATTTACTTAATTTTTCCTTCTTTATAATCAATCAACATTATTCCATAAAAAATTCATATCTCCAGCATAACGAGGTGTGTCTGAAAACTCCACTTCGAGTTTCTTTCTATTTTTATAAATTCAGTAGAACATTACGAAAACCAAATCATTGGTGGATGGCACCGTATAATTTCACAGGACACACCAATCCATATGCACTTGCGGTGCCGCTCTCACTCTCTCAACGAAATTGAAAATTAAATTAAGAACACAGAGGAAATGAGTGACTGTTGGGAATGATGATGGTGGTTGATGGGGTGGTTGGTGGTGGTTAGTGGTGACAATCATGATTAAATGTTAAAGGTGTTTTGGCGTTAGCAAATATTTCTATTTGGGTTTTACGAATTTGTTTATAGTCATCAAATCTATGACCAATATGTTTTTCCATTTGATAACATTGGATATTAGTGGGGTCAGTGCGAAATTTCAAATGAGAATTGGAACAGCCAAAGGAGAAAGCAATAACAAAATTAAAACTAAAGGATTCGGATTTCAACTCTGTGAAACTTCGCGCTTCGTCGTGTTGGGAGTGTATGTCGAAAATATAGAAAAAGTAACAGAAACAGAACCAAAAGCAGAAAATAAAAACCCAATATAAAACAGGAGCGAAGGAGCAAATAAATTTTTGTGTGTGTACCTACCGGAGACTATGATGGAAAATGGATTTTTGCAGCCCCAGCCCTTAATGCATCACAACGACGGTGATGACGATGGCAAAATAATGACGAAGTTTCGCGCTGTTTGGCCAAATTATGATCCTGGAGTAACTCTACAAGATTTCCAATATTTTAAAAATATTTAAGTTCCAAAGCTATACTTTAAAGTATATTCCTCTTAACTCCAGTGCATTTTTTTGGAAGAATTTTGCACATATCTGCTGCTCACGAATATGTTGAATTTTTCACAATTCTTTTTTACTTTTTGTTACTTTGCAAAATTTTACACAGGCAAAACATATATTTTTTGATTTCACCGCACAATCTGATTGAAATTTATTACATGTAAGAGAAATAGCAAATTTTTTAAAATTTCACAATTTTTTCTCTACTTTATGCTAGAAATTTTCGGTTCAGCTTTTCCTGAACGATTTTTTTCACTTGTTTCGCAACTCCTGACACTTATTTTGTACACAAGTAGCAGTTAATAATTTTTTCAACGAGTTGTGCAACTTTTGTTCAATTAATTTTAATTATTTATTAATATTTCTGCAACATCAAAATATCTTCCCAATAGATACTAAACAAAATATGCGCGAACACTGACCAACAACTTATTTCTTCGCCGTCTGCCGACTCTCATTTTTTGGAAGGCGTTCAGAAGCTACGACTTCACAATAAT
This sequence comes from Meiosimyza decipiens, assembly GCA_963680825.1. NCBI lineage: Eukaryota > Metazoa > Arthropoda > Insecta > Diptera > Lauxaniidae > Meiosimyza > Meiosimyza decipiens. Next base: position 57,646,147 of record OY804260.1, read on the forward strand.
GTCAAAATCAAAACGTCAATCACGCTGATTCACACACACTTCGGAGTATGACTTCGGAACAGTTTTTTGTTGTGTGAATGCGAGATATGTCGAAGTCGTAATCCGGCATTTCTACGTCGACGTGATGAGTCGAAGCACAGATACGCTATCGTGTGCATGAGGATTGTAACGTCGGCATTCAAATTTCAAAAAGGCTTACTAGAAATTAATATTTAAGTCAAATAAATGTTTAAAATAACATTTAGCTTCGGTTAATTTATTAGTTCAATATATCATCAATTTTTCGTTAGCGAACGCGCGTTGAAAGAACACACCAATAACACATCATCACGTGTGGCTTTTTTTTCTTGTGTTATTCTAAAACACGCGTTATCTAACGCACGTTGAAAAAACGCTCGTGTAAGCCGAGCCTCAGAAGAAATCTGCTACAGCATAATATGCTCAGAGCAATGTTACAATTAAGGTTAAGTTTACACGAGCACTTTTTTCAACGCGCGATTTCCAAAACGCTTGTCTTAGCATAACTCCAGCGCTAAAAACCATCGAGCGTTCAAACGCTCGTTGAAAAATGCGTGCTGATGTTGTGGCTCATTGAATATTATTTTGTTATGCTGACGCGCGCGTTGAAAAAACGCTCGTGATAACTGAGCCTAAAATGGTAAAATTATTTTGCAAAACTCAAATCAGTGAAAGTGATTATATCGCAGCCAAGAACAAGAAGCAAAACTCAACTGGGACATGCGACTTAGTTTCTGTATGGCACCAAAAAATAAAATTTCTCAATTCAATTTCTCTGCGTAAGTTTTGTAGTCTCAATTTTGTGCTTTCTATTTATTTACGTATAGGAAACAAACTTGGACGGACAAATTAAATTTTCCACTTTTTGGAACAAATGCCGTTGACTGATTTTCATTAGTTTAATTTCATAGTTTAATTTAGCTGGGACAAAATTGCAAAAAAAATGATGGAAAATTTTCAGTCCAGTTGGAATCTTTTTTTAAACTTCACACTACACTACTTTTTTTCGATCGAAATTTCGGATTTCTAAAATTCTTTTGACATTTTAGATTGGCAGGAACTGTGATTGCATTGTAGTAGTATAACAATAAAACGTTTTCGGAAAACAACTCGTGGAAAATTTTAATTTAATTTTAATTAATAATTCTACCATGATTGCACTGTCTTATAAAAGAATTTAAAATGGCTTAAAATAAAATGTATGAAAGAAACTGTTGAAAAACTATCAAAATGTTAAAAACTCTCCATAAAACGCACCAAATACTGGTGCGCGGGTACACAACAAAAGCGAGACAAAGTGTGCTGCGCCAGGACATAACCAAAATCAAAAGTATGTATTGTGAGAATCAATGAACGAACTCTTCATTAAAAAATTTAACATTACGATTACTTTTAGCATATGAACCAATATTAAGCAACCCGCATAAATTTCGTGTTTATGCTTGGGGCTTTCAAGAGACAGGTGCACTTGGCTTGCAAACTAGTGTTAAAAAATCCAAAGAGCGCTACACGGAAATGGTGCACCACCCAACGCGTATGCAATTTTCGGTTAATACTGAAATTGTGGACATTACAGTGGGATATGGCTTCTCAGTTTTCGCTGTGAAACGTAGTGATGGTGAATCGCTTTTTGGTACAGGCTTAAACACCGATTCACAATTAGGTTTTCAAACCAAGGGTAACAAGGCGGATCCAAAGAAATTAGATGTAATCATATATCCTACAGCAATTTGGCTACCACGCTTAGAACGTGAAACAGACGATGATATGCAAGTGAAATGTATGTCTGCAGGACGCGCGCACTTTGTTGTGGTCACGAAAAATGATACCATATTCACCATGGGTAACAATTCCTATGGTCAATGTGGTCGCAATATTGTGGAAAATGAGAATTACCAAGGCAGTGCTTTAATACATCGTATTGAAAAGGGATCATTTTGTGAACCGGACGATGAAGTGACAGCAGTAGAATGTGGGCAAGACCATACAATGTTTCTGACTAAGATGGGTCGTGTTTACACTTGTGGTTGGGGTGCTGATGGCCAGACTGGGAAAGCACACTACGAAACTACAGGTGAAATATCACGTGTTAGTGGGGATATTTCAAAGGAACATATCGTTAAATTGCATTGTTCTTCAGACTGTGTGTTAGCACTTAACGATAATGGTGAAGTTTTTGGTTGGGGAAATTCAGAATATGGGCAACTGGATGATGCAGATAATGCACCGACACAGGTGAATATACCACGTAAGCTCACACTTACCAACGGTATTGGCAAAATAAAAGATATCGCTTCTGGTGGTTCATTTTGCATGGTACTAAACGAACAAGGTCTCGTATATACTTGGGGCTATGGTATATTAGGTTTTGGTCCATATGTAGAGCAAACATCACGTCCACAGCATCTATTGCCACCATTATTTGGTCGCAATGATTTTAGCGATAGCACACATGTGGTTTCAATTGGATGTGGTGTTTTTCATATGGGTGCAATTAATTCGGATGGTGATCTTTTTATGTGGGGTAAAAATCGTTTTGGCCACTTGGGCTTGGGACATAAGAAAGACCAGTTCTTTCCATTTAAAACTGCTGTCAATGGCAAAGTGATAAAAGTAGCTTTCGGTGTAGATCATACGTTAGCTTTATGTAAACAGTTTATGTGATTGGTGATGAATTTTGGCTGCGTTAGTGTAATTGATAAGAAAAATATAGTAAATTTTTAAAATTTGAACTCTTGTTTTAATAAAGGAAAAATTTTTGTTTGATATTACTTAAACCTATTCAGAAAAATATTTTATGTAATATCATATATTCTATGATAATAATATATCATGCAACGAAAAGGAAATTGCAACATTATAGCATTAAAAATTGATTCATTAGAGATTGAAGTTTAAAAATCTTTGATATTTCCACGTGTTCATTAAGAAGGATACCATAAGAACAAAAAAGCCGAAGAAAAATTGGATGACGAAGGAAACACTACAAAAAAGTGAACTTATTTCGGTTAGCAAGCAAAATAAGGAAAGCTCTAAGTAAATTCTTTTTGTCAGCTTGTTTATTTTGGTTTTGGAACTAGCTCTTTTTTTACACTGAACATTTTTCAGTATATGTAATTGGCAGATTGTTTCTTAAACTATATTCTTAATAAAATTTTATTTTGAGGTTTTAAAGGAGATTTTGTTTGGAAAAACTAAAACTGTTCGAACTCATATAACCCATCCAAAATTTGTGAATTAAAAGGTTGATTAAAAAATCGTTAACATTTATGTAGATACATACCTCCATATTATCAAATGTTGGAAGAAATGATGAGTTTTATGATAAAATAATAAATTACTCATACGTCATGGTATTCGTCATTATTAAATACGGACTAAAAAACAAGCACTTAATCGTGAAATTAAGTTATGAAACTATCGAACTTCAGGAATCTGTAGTCAAAGTACCAAAACCTATTTAAAATTTTCTAACAAACCACTGCTCAAGAGAAAAAAAAATCCAGAGAGGAATAATTCCCTTAAAAGTCAACAATATATATTGCAAAAACTTTTTCGCTTATCTTCACAATTTATATCAAGATTGAGAAACTTACACACGGACAAATACACATGTATGTATGTATATGGTAATAGAAATTTATGTAAATATATGGATTTGAACGGATTGAAAACATTTTTAAAGAAGGAGAGGCCCAGCCATAGAATTTTCGAAATGCTAGTGATTTTAGAATTGAATATCAAAGATCAGCAGCAGCCCAGAGAACCAATGGTTTTCGATTATTTCAGATAAAAAAAAACGTTTAAAATTTATTAAAGCAAGAAGAGATCAATGAATCGAAATTCAATCTTGTTAATAATAAACTACAATATGTTACGTTTTATTTAAGAAACGAAAACTAATCATATTTAACTATGCTAATTACTCAATCAATAAAAAAAATGACAAAATTTTCCGTAAAAAAAGTTGGCCTTCGAAGCATTGCGGTATAAAACTTAGTTTTTTCAACAAATGGCCATGTGAAAAAGGCAAAGGATATACATAATGGATTTTGATGTACTTAACAAGAGAGATCCAGTGAGCTATTTTTTTTTATCCTGTTGGCGCTCTGAATTAGATATTCTGCCTACAGTGGTAAGTAGCTTCTTAGAGAGCGCTATCGATGATATTTAAAACTATTTCTTAACTGATTCCAAAAAGATATAATTGTGTGTAAAGTGCTGTTGCGGACGTTACAAAAAACATAAGTTATTTTGGAGATCAATGCACACTTTCATTATTTTCAAGCAACTACGAATATTATTATATATAAAAGAAAGAGGGCACCAAAACAGCTTTCTTAGGCACCAAACCATTCTGCGTTTATTAATAATTTTTACTTACGTGCGTTGTGGACGTTACGTTAAGGATGTTATATTTTGAACCACTATCTTATATGCATTTTTTTTTAAAAGAATAGATTATTTTTTATACCCTACACTCAAGTGTCATTCCGTTTGTAACGCATAAAAAGGGGAGTGGTAGGTATTGAAAAGTGTATATATATTGAGTCGATTTAGACATGTCCGTTTGTCTGACTTGGCAAATCACGATAACAAGAAAAATAAGCGAAAAATAAACTCCTTACAAATAATAATATTTCCACATGCAATAATAATGTAATCAAATAATGATATAGTTGATTATTTTGTAATAAATAAAAGTAAGCATTTTGATTACAAATCCAGCATTAACCTTATTCTTACATCTCGAATCAAAATTATTTAAAATCTGAGTCCGAAACATATTTAAAAACCGAGACCGAAACACAAGTTCGAGGCGAGTACGAAAAAGTAAAAAAATCGTCTTGCGTTTTTGAGAGCAATTTCAGAAAATATGCGTGGCCAGCCAACTAGATTAAGGCTAATGGTTTCATCAAGAAAATGAATCATTTGAGACTCAAATTCTAAGCTTTTTAATTACAAGCTATGAGAAAAATATAAGAGAGAAACATCAAAAATTTTCTCCCGTAAAATAATTGCGGATAACCGAATTTTCAGAGAACTTTTGCCCCCCTCTCCGATAACAATCCACGATGGCAAGGCAGAACAGTTCAGAAGGAATTTTCATACATAACAGAATAGTGAATACAACTAATACCACCCGAACGAAGCCGGAACGGAAGCTCATGAAAAATTGTTGGATAATTCCTTATGTCTTTTACAGATAATTCATTTTGCTTCTCTTTTATTGTTTTCAAGTTTAAACTAAACATTTCTGTCAATTCAAACCAAAGAAACGGCCACAAGCTAGTTGCAATCTCCAATAGAACTTTAGATCTATTTAAAAATAATTCTCAAATGTTGTTGAGAATGATTATACAAAAAAAGGTAGATTTTATTTCACTTTATTTTATAACTTTTTATAATTTGTTTATAACATTTAAAATTAGCATCTTATATAATGTTGTAGTGTTTGTTTGTAATTAAACCAAAAATTAGTAAACCCATACATCATGTAATTTTGATGGATTCAAATTTTTAACTTACTGTTTAGCTTAATAACATCAACTCTGATTCTAAACACTTAAACCTTTAAACATTTGCAACGGTTTCACAAATACAAATTAAAATCTTTATTAAATACCAATTGTAGAAAAAAATTTAACACAGAATAATTGAATTTTTATATATAAAAGATCACATATTGCATTTGAATATAAATTTTCATTTGTTGTCCGTGATAGAATAATTCAATAGTTGTAAATAATATTTCTCTATTTAGTTTGTAGAAATGTATGTTTGTTTTGAGACACTACATACGTATAGAAGTGGGGCATAACTAGAATAATCTAGAACCATAAGGTATTTGTCACAATTTTACATTTGAATTTCTTTTTAGGTACCAGTTTTGCATTCACATTATTTTGGTTTTTCTTATTATCGTACATTGTATAATATTTTGTATCAATTAATGAGCTATACTAAGCTATCATAATTTAACGTTTTGAGTTTTTTGATATTCATGATAATTTTTAGATAATTTTTTTGTGGGAATGTTATGATTGTGGGATTTGCAAGGAATTATTTGGTTGCTTGAATTCATATTTTCGAATTGTAACAAATTTAGTTTGAAATTACCAATATACTGTTTTGTGTTATTATCTCGATATTAACTAAAAGAGTAGTGTTTATCAAATATAGTTTACTCATTCATTAATGTTATCGTCAATATTTTATTTTAATTTAAATTATGCATATTATAAATTTAGAAGAAAAAAGTTTCTTTTTCATATTATTACAATCAAAAAGCTACAGACTACAAAAATAGTGCTCGAAAGCACACTGATCAGTAAAATTCTAGAATTTATGTAAGCTAACCTCACTTTTGTTGATGTTCGTATTCCTCGATGTCAGCTATGTTTAATAAATCGAATTCCACAATACCTTTGCCAACGAATTCAGCAAATTTGCCTGATTCAGTAATGGGCTTAGCTTCACGTTTGAATACTGCAAATAAAAAGAAACATACATCAAAATAAAAATTTCACATTTTTAGTAAAACATTTTGTAATAAAATAAGAACAATGGCTACATCTGAAGCCATTTAAGTTGTCTTCTCTAAGCAATGCCTATTAAAAGTCTAGCGCTTCGATTGTTTTTAATGTGTTCTTAATTATTGTTAGTCTCTAGATTTGGTACAACCTCCTCCCTGAAGAAGTACTTTATCCTAAAAAAAATATTCCACTTATAGAAGGTTGAAAATCCATTGAACGATAAGAAAAGGTCGAAATAGAATTTGATTGCAGCTGAAAAATCGGGGTACTTTCCAAAAACCAAAAACTTACACTGTATCATTCAAAGCTGATTCTTTTCTAGTTAAAAGCATTTGTCTATTTTTTATGGTCAGAAGTTCAACTTCATACAGTACTATTTTTACATTCCTCAAACCACTGTTATCAGTGACTGATGTGTAGCATTAAATTTGTCTTTATTAAAATTGTGTTCCTTTCTCCCTGTTTACACCTAAAAAAGTTCCGAAAAAAAAGTTTCCTTTACTCCTTTCATTTCTATATAATGGAAAAATTCACTGAATATTTATTTTGATTATTTAATGATTTACAATCCATATATATAAAATGATAGCCGTTCTCGATGTTCGCGCATCACGCAAAAACTACTGAATCAATTTTGATCAAATTTGTTTAGTTATGTTTCTTAGACGCTTGGTCTCAATCTCCAATAAAAATAATAACGATAGTCCTATTATATATCGAAATATTAGAGTTTTAAAATATCTCAAAATTAACATTTCATACAAAGAAACAACCATGCATGCATAACAAGTCGTTTAATGGGAAGTTAATGTTAAATTTTATTTTAGTTTAAAATCGAGCTCTTTCTTATTCGTAAGAAATTTGGGGTTGAATGTACCAAAAACGTCGATGTAAGTATGAAAACTGTACCGCGTCTAGCTTGGGCTCAAAACTACAAAAATTGTACACTAGAGTACTGGCGAAATGTTATTTGGTCAGGTGAAAGCGATTTCAACTTGCTATGCTCCCATGAGGAACGTTACAAAGAAAATTGCGTTGTGAAAACGTAAAATTCCGACAGAGCCAGATGATTCGCGTGGATGTATTTCTTATAATGTTCATGCTCCTGTTAACTATAAATGATGACTGAAAAATATGTGCAACTTATAAGGGAGAACTTGGTGCCGGATCTTGAAGAGCATTTATCCTACACTTAACCAATGAAATCGGTAATCTTGAATGTAACTTTTTCTTTGATTCCTAGAGACTTTAAAATTCCAAACAGGATATACAAAGTAAATTCATTATTTACAGTTAGAAAAAGTATTCACAGATATCCGAATTTTCGCGGCTGACTTGGCCTGGAAACTCGTCGGACTGATGACATTTAATGAAGAAAAAAAAAATTAATTTCATATTTAGATAAGGTTTCATATAATGTGGTACAGAACGAAAACTTAAAAGCTTTGTATTCCATGCCATAAAGGATAATGTCTGTAGTATAAGCTGAAGGAGCACCAAAATTATACTAGCATATATTTTATTTGGTACCTTGATATCATTACTTAGAAACAACTTTGAAGATTAAAACATATTTATCATTTTTTGTAAAAAAATGTTCAAGGGACATGTAAAAGTTTATCTTTTTCTCGTTTATATTAAAAATGGGCGCAAAATCCAAAAATGTTTTTTTGTTTATAACTACACATGTAATTATATTAACTCAATAAAAATAATTAATTAAAAATTACTTTTTCTAATATAAATCTCAATGATTTCGAATATATATATTTTGTGGTGGTTTATTTAGGATAAAAGTTTTCTTTAAATTTGGATTTCAGAGACCCCGAATTTGTGAAGAGATGCCTGGTTTATTTTCAAGGCAAAACATTTTGGGACAGCGTAATAGAATATGTCTACATATTATCAAAACTGAATGTACTTTTCGGGCGTTTGAGGTATAATGTGCTTAAATGGTCTGGACACTTCATCTATAATATTTGTGTGTATGGTTGTGCTAACTTTTCATGTATCCTCTACTTATTGGGGTTTTATTTTAATAAGCCTTTATGATTTTTTAATACATAAATATACATATATTAAAACAATGCATAGATTTGTAAACTTTACTTACCACTTGACACATAATTCTCTAACATATAAACTTTCATGTCATAGCACTCATTGGCAATACGTTCCGAGATTAATGTCAAATCTGTAATTGGTGGTGTAACAATACGCATCTTGCGTCGTACGCGATCTGTATCAATATTATAGTAGCCAGAGCCCATTTTTTGCATCAAATCCATGAAACTTTTTGGTGGCATTGTTGTATCACGATCTAATGACATAATGAAACAACGATTAGCGGATGTATCAATGATAGCCGATTGATTCTCTTTGAAATCATGCATAAAACGACCACGACGTCCATCCTTAAAATCGGGTACATCAATTTTGGCAACATTCTCATCCATTTCGATTTCTTCGCGGAAATAATTATCATCGAGCAATTCACTAAAAGGTTCTTCATTCATCATAGCTGGTGGCAATATGTTGTTCCAGTTCCAATCAAAATCGTCTGAGCGTTCATAGAACCGAGGTAGTGTCATGTTGGAACGCGATGCATATGGAATGTCACAAAGTCCACGCATATGTAAACTTGAGTGTTCTGGAACATACATACGATACAGAGTGTAACCGCCAACAACACCCATGGCCATTACAGTTAAAGCGATGAAAAATAATAAAATCGTTTTAAGAAAAGATGCTTGGGGACGATTAAAAACCATTGATTCAGTATCGGCATCGTTATAGTGAGGTGGTGGCGTACGCTGAAAAATAAATGACAAAGGGTTAAAATTATAATAAAAATCGATACATTTACAACACTGCTATACAAATAAAAAAATGGTTGCGGATAAGCTTCACTTTCTGATTCCGGAAATGTCCGACATATTTTTTTTTTTCCCAATAAAATGTAGTGTTCAAGATATTTCAAAAATGGTTTTCATAAACAATACACACACCCAAAACCGAATATTTTATTTTAAATTGAAATATTTTTTTCTTAATCATTTTAATGGAAAGCATATATATTCAAAGAATAAAAATACCACACAAGTAACACAAGCAACTCATACGCACAAAGTGTCGTAATACAAACTATTTTTATTTAATTTTCATGGAATTCATCAATATAAAAAATTGTCTAAGTAACATACACCGATATCAAGCCTCTGACGGATCTGTGGGGCAAATAAATGTAGGATTCTTATGTGAAAACATAAGTTTTAGAATGAAACGTGGTGCAAAGTCGACAAAAAATGCAACACTTATGTTGCTGAAAATTTGATGCAGAGCTCTTTTGGTCAAAGGCTTCGCCCTGAAATTAACATCCACAGAAGAATTTATACTCAAAAAAGCAGTCGAAATAAGTACAACCGAAATTGAAATAAGCAAATGAACAACACTCGTTTGCTTCGATTCGATTTTATTTTCGTTTGTATTGTATTTTGTATTATATTGTACTTAGTTAATGGAAATTGAATGAATTATGGAAAAATTCAAATCAAATATTTTATTCTCTCATGAGAAGCTAAATACAACAGGGACGTGCGACTTAGCTTCTGTGTCAAATCGCACCAAGAACTAGAATTTGTTAATTAATCTGCGATAAATTTTGTAGTGTCAATTTTGTACTCACTATTAACGCATAGGAAAAATCTGGACGACATCGCACGTCCCAGTTGTGGTTAGCTTCTGAGACAGAGAGCCAGTCTGGCAACATCCACACATTTTTTACTTCTAACCATATACAGTGAAAGCTCGTTAATCCGAAGTCGTGTAATCCGAATTATCCAGTAATCCGAATTGAATTTATGACGCGTTACATACTCTATACTCCACATTGATTGGAACTCTGTAATCCGAATCTTTATTTTATTTTTATTCTTCTGTTTTTTATTGCTAAGCAAGAATGAAATATAAAAAACTAACGGGACATCATTGAGATTCAGAGCCTACTAGGATTGATATTGTATGGGCTTAAGAGGACAATATCCCACTAGCATTATTATTACAACAAGAATTGCTCGAGAATGACGCTGAGAACTGTTTTGATGAAACTGAAGAATTTTGCACAATAGCAAACTTATTTCGAAGCAATAATGACGTGCAACTTTCTGAAGATGAAATTCTTGGCTGGATTATTGACTCTGGCAATACTTTGTGTAGTAGTTCAGAATCAGACACAGAAGACAGATGAAATTCTTGGCTGGATTATTGACTCTGGCAATACTTTGTGTAGTAGTTCAGAATCAGACACAGAAGACAGAGAAGCAGAGGCTGTTATTATTGCGCACGTTACAAATCGTGAAGCTGTGCAGGCTTTAAATACTTCAATGGATTGGGCAAAGGAACGAGGCATGCCGACAGATTACATATTAATACTCAAAGAAATACGAAATAAAGCTTTAGAAGCATGTGCAGTGAAAGAGCTGCAAACCTACATCACAAATTTTATTAAAAAAATATAATGCATTGGTAATTAAAAACAAAATTAAATTTGTTTTGAAATCTTTGAGTTTTATTTTCGAATATAGAGTATGTTATATATGTATTATACATAAAAACAGTCTATTCAGTAATCCAAATATATCGTTAATCCGAATTAGGGTCTGCAATCATTAATTCGGATAATCGAGCTTTCACTGTATCTACATTTTATGTCGTATTTGTACAATGCTGATAACAAAAAAGTAATATCGAATCATAAAATAAATTATTGAAGATTTTACAGTTTGCCCTGTAATTATGAATTGACTCTGTTAAAAAAGCTAGGGTTTTGGCAAGTACCTGCAACAACGGTACATTACCAGATACCAGTCAGCTATTACCCTACGTAGAAAGTAATTCTTCGACAATACTACCAGCTACGACCAGTCCTTGCAAGCCTCAATGTGAACAAAGCCTGAGGGCCTGATAGTTAATCAGCCCATGTATTAAGGAAGCGGAACTATATAGTAAAGGGATTTTTCAATTATTTAGAAGAAAATATAGATGTTATCATCGACTCTGATAATCTCCGGCAAATTTCAATAATCTCAGCGCTCTCCAAAGTTCTGGAGAGCTTAATAAACTTGAGCCTTGTGATTAGTGATCACCAATTGTAGGATTGTACATTGTACACTCCACTCGTCGTATATAGTCATATGTTTTGATGTTAATGTTCTGCGTTCGTTAACGTTTATATAAAACCGCATGTGACGACATCGCAATGTGACACTTAATTTCAAGCATACTGGCATTAAGCTGGCGTAGCAACTAATAAATGCAATTGCTAGAATTGCTAATTGAAATATAAGCAAACGTAAAACGATCCTATTGCCATTCATTGATTCGGGTAATGTTTAATGTGCATAGAGGAAATTGATTGTACACCAATGGGTAAATAATACAGGTCAGAAATTTTGTAATGACTCCCATTGTAAGTTTTTGTATAAGATAAATGACTTGAAAATAAAATATCCAATCTTTTCATTATAACAGCCAAGACTAAAACAGGCATTTACAATGTTCAGATTCAATCGTAGCGTAATTGTGTGCGGCAGCTTTTGCCACCAAACAGGAAGCTACAAGTAAAAAACATATTCCCTGCCAGCAATAAAACACACAATACTGTTTTCACAGAGCACGCTTGATTGGAAGTCTGATAGTGTTCCTTACCGAGAAATGAACTCAATGTGTTCATCTTCGGACTGTCTATTTCATTTTATTAGACCCAAACTTGAGTACAATTCGCACTTTGACCCGAGACTCCTAAAACCACTTTGGAGCTGCTAGATCGCGTTCAGAGTCGCGTTATGAAATCCATGTGTAGGTGTAGTTGTCTTAAAAATGTATTTGCTATCTTTCAAAAATGTGTCATACTTTTATACAGTGCTTCGTATACCTTTAATATTCTTTTGTTAAAGGCGCATATATTCTTGCTTATGCATTAAAGTTTGCGTGTGTCTTTCGGTATATCAGAAAGATAATGTTAAAAAATTGTAACAAATGATACATCATTTCAAAGGAAATAAACCATGCCTTCAAAATTATTTTATAAAAATATAGGCAATTATAATTTTTTCCAACGAACACGGGTAAATAAAAACAAAAAAGGTTAACATTTTTATAGATAAAATATAATACAAAAACTACTGGACTATATTTATTTATTGCTTGATAAATTCTTAAAAGTAACACTCCTTTTCTTCAAATCTGCGCAATTCGGTTTCAGAAATTTTTAGTATAACGTTTTGAATTGATTCCTTGCATGGGAGCTGCCACGCCCTCATGCCGAATTTTATCTTATTTTTGTTCAGGGCTTATCCGAACTATGCCTAGTTGGCTGCACTACCTTAAATAACTCCTTCTGTAACTATAAGGTTTTAAAGTTTGTAATCATATATTAGGTGACACTCTATAAGAAATTCGCCCATTTTTTGTGGTGTCAGGCCGTCCGAATCATTCCTGTTGGTGTGAAATTGGGTTTCATTAGCTTAAAAGTTTCTTACAGTAGTGTTTTGAAGTTTTTGCTTAAATGAGAGGTGCTGCGCTCTCTTGGTTACATTGCATCAAATAACACTTTCAATATAGCGTTTTAAATGTTTATTTGTATTGGCGGTAGGCGTGTCTGTGGACCTATTTTTAATCCAAATAGAAATCGTGACTTCCACAGACAGACACTCAGAAAGACAGACAGATATGGCTAAGTCCACCCATCTGGTGACGCTGATCAAGAATATGCATATGTACTTTTCTGTACCTGCCACGCTCTCTTTTATGCGTTACAAACGGATTGACAAAGTGAATATACCCTGAGTGTAGAATACAAAAATGCATTTTAGAAGGCATCCAAAACGACGCAACTTGGGAAACAACAGTATAAATTTTTCCCCTCTACAATTTTGTTTGTTTTTTTAATTTTAAATTATCAAAAGATCTTTTGACCTCTTTAAATGGCCACCAGTGTAGATTGCTACCAGTTGCAGATGGTTACAAAAATTGAGTTCTTTTTTGGACAAATTGTTACAACGAAAATAAAATCTTTGGGTTTTTAGCCTTTGCTTGCTTTTGAAATATTATAATTTTTTTAAATATTTCGAAAACTAAATCTGATTTAGAAAAATTGTATAATATTTTCGAATTAAGTGAGAAAAAACCACCCAAATGAACTTCGAACTAATACTTCTTTTGCTTTTCTATTTTTTGAAGAGCAGTGTAATTACATTTGCTTTATCTGAATGTCGACAAAGAATAAAGAAAAATTATCATAACAATAATAATAACAAAAGCGGTTAAAAACCATAACAAATGTGTGTAAGCAATACTTCTTCTACGTGCTATAATTAAATTAAATATTTAAATTGCAATCAATATACAAGATATATTTCGTAAAAAAAAGAATAATCAAAATTTCTATACATTGCAAGTATTGAGAAACATACGAGCACGCACTTAGTATTTATTCGCCTTATTTATAACTGAGACCTCTATTACGAATTAAAAATTTCCATTTGCTTATGTATTGAAGTTAACCAGTAAATATGGTAGAAATACATACGGAAGAACTTTGTATCTTTATAAAAATAGCACATTGATATCGTTTTGCAACTCAGCTGTTTAGTGGTGTTTATTATGATATGGTTATACTATACACAAGTAAAAGTTAAAACAATGATTCACACTGCATACTTAAAATGTAAAGTATTATTACTTATTCAGGCAAAAATTATGCAGTGTTTTAAGATCCAACTAAACTTTTATAAAATACACTTAGCAAAACATAAAAATGAAATAGCAATAAATAAATTTGCATTGATTATCCGGCTAGATTTATGAGATTAAAAATGGGTGAAATCTATCCACGGATTCATCCACCATATCTGCACCATAAAAAAAGATATATCATAATAAGAAACCATTAAGATAAAACTATCAAATGCAATTATCAAGCAAAAGCTATGTTATATGTTTTAAAGAAAATGTTATGTGCAGGGTGCATTTTATGTTTCAGGTCGATGTTTTTTTAATAGCTTTTAAATTATATACAATTTTATAACTTATATTATACATCGCATTGAAGATTTTGCCACCGATTGATGACCCAAAACATTGTTCTCGACTTCTCAATTCATAAAGGTTCTGAAATGCCCACCTTAAAGTCCCGACTTAACTCGTACAGAGGACTTGTGAGTTATTCAAGAGGGTGGCATAAAATTATTCCATTAGTTATAAAACAAAAACGTTATTCAGCTCATTATAAAGGAAGAAAAAATAGGTCTTACACCAAAAAATCACGAATTTCAATTACTTTCGTTCAGAAACCTAATTATGTGAGCACAGCATATATAACCCTGTTTAAAGTTTCTCCATTTTGCGGGGAAAAAAAGAAATTATAACAAAATATAGGCTTATAAAAATTAATAATACAGGGATCAGAGAAAAAAAAGTTAACAAATTTTAACAAAAATGTCCCGTAGCATACCCATGACTTAATTATGTGAAGGCAAGTATATTTATATACGTGTTGTACCAATTTCGTCAACTTCCGCCCCAAAAAATCCAATGTTGAGCGCGAGTTGCACACCCCATACGAAAGAAACGCAATGACTCCGTAGAGGCGATTGCACTCATATATCTAAATAAATAAAGTCAGCAATTAAAAATATCGAAGTGTAAAATTGTTGCTCAATTTTACCGCAACTTCATTTGCGTTAAATTTTACGAAATAAACAATTTTTATTTATGAATTAAAATCGCTTACTTTGTAAAACGAGACGTTGCTGTACTTCGATGAAAAAATGAATTTAAGTGGACATAAACAAAATTTAAGTAAATGCCTAAGATCGTTCAAAGAAATAAATTATTGTTTAGTCTTAAGATTCATATCATTCAAGCTAAAGCCAAAAATCATTTTTCTGTCGCGCCGTCTTATTATAACAAGAAATCTTCCAGACTGTATCGCAAACCGTGTCAACATACATCGATATCGATCGCCATCTTCTGTCCCACCAGCTCTGAAGGAAAATGGCTCAATGATGCTTATGAGCAAACACAGGCCTAAACAGTCTCATTCTTATGGTATTTAATAAATTATGTGAGGATTATCGGTGGCCAAAATGAGGCAATTTTGTTTTCTGACGGCGCTAGAAAGTGTGAATTGAGCATCGTCGGTCATCAGACTTCGCTCCAAAATACTCGGCTCAGTTTCAACGATATTCGCGCAAGCCAAGCGACGCGGCTTGTCTGTTTCCACTAATCTATGAGTCAACTGCACTTTGTCTGGGAACATGTGAAGATCTTGCTTCAAAATGTCAAAGCTTTTCAATATTAACCAGATTGAGAAATCCCTAATATATATATATTTTTTATAGAAAAATACGAATTGAGCTTCACTAAGAAATTCAACGTCAAAATTCAAAAAGTTGACAAATATCTCGACACGGTTATGCGGCCGCAGGCAGCAATTTACAGTTTATCAAAGTAGAATTCATAGTTATAGGTTTTTCAAGCGGTAAAGTATGAAAGTACTTAGGTTTACCGGTTACATGCAGCATAAAAGGTACTTTGAAGCTGTCAGACCTGCCGCCGCAGATATCATTACCTAGAAATAATGCTACATTTGAAAGATGATATTTTACAATAACTTGCAATCTGTATTGGATATTGTAATTAGCCAGCAATTTTATAGAGCTAAGCGAACTTTATTTGTCACAAAATTCCCATAAACTAATTGAGAATAGCCACAAACAATTTAAAAGTTCTTGAAATAGATTTTATGTATTCTATCGTAATCTAGGCCCTGTCTATAATTAGAAGCTAAATATAAAAGATCGGAACTTTGGTTGACTTTTAAATTTTGTGTTTGTCGCGGACTGTTTCAGCTCTGGATAAAATTTTTACGGATTTCAACAAGAGGGAATGTGGCACCACCCATACAAACAAAAACCTCGAAAGAGGTATTTCAACCAAATTTCATGCATAAGAAATATTTAATTTGGCAATTAAAGAAATACATAATTTGGCAATTAAAAAAAACACTGGGCATATATGTTAGTAGCAATATCTTCTATTCTTAAACGAGGTTTTTACCTCGTACACATGTAAATATATTAGACACGATCTCTGCACAAATATAGCTTTGTCTTTCTTGTTTAATAGCTCAAATTCATAAATATTCAATATATGTATGTATTCATCTTAATGCACTTATATTTGTAATTGTCAAAGACACTACTTGAATAAAGCGAAAAAAAATATATATTAGAAACAAAAAAAGAATTATTTTTGGGCCAAAAATTGTCAAAGCATTTTATAAACAATTACAATATTTTGCTTCTATTATTAGTCACTTTTAACAACAGTGCATGTATTAGGTTGGGTTAGCACGGGAGATGACAATTAGTCCGCAGTTGGGCCCTGTTTATAACTTCGTCTTCAACCTATGCAAACCATTTCGAAATCTTCAAAATGTATTTTTGACACTTTTGATCGATGTCTTCAAGAGAGTCAATGAAGTGAAATTCGAATATCTTATAATGCCGTTTTGTCAGCGCTGCGCACAAAGATAATGAAAAACAGACCCTTCGACATCACGATCTTTACAGCTTCTACAAATATCCTCTACGTCAGAGAGCCCTAGTCTTGAGGAATTTTTGCTTATAAAATTGTGTCCGGTAATAACACCGACAAAGATTCTTAGGGTTCATGCATTACTTTCAAAAAATTTAGAAAAAAAACTTAGTTTAGATAGTTTTTAAATCAAGATAAAATTTAGTTTGGTACTTATTTATGTGTACAACACGAAAATGAAAAAAAGAATTTAAGAAACAAAATTTGGAATTTTCTTCAATTTTTTACTCAAATTCCGAAAAGTCAAATTTTGCAACTCTGATAGCAAACCAATTTTTTTTTGTGACTGAGGATATTACTCGAAAAGGAGTAAGTTTTTGGAATTTAAACGATTCCGAAGAGTTCTAGAACGTAAGAATATTTCAAAAGATAATCAAGGTTTGCTTATAAGATTACATGCATTATAGAAATGTGATATATTAAGTGTTTTTGGGGGGAGGTGGGGTCACTATAATTTTTTTTCTCACTTACTTTTCATCATCCGATCGTCATATACAAAACAATTTAGAAAGGTCTCCACGGGCACTACATTTTGTGCTCAGTTTTCATTAACCTGCAATGTCACATTCGACTCGTGACTTTCATTACGCAATTTAGTACTCCAAAGTCCCTTAGGATTTGTCATGGAACTATTTAATAAAATTACATTTCGATACACCACCCCAATCTATACTTAGGGCTTTTTTTTATTCATATGCAAACATATTTACTGTTGTTGTAAATGTAATAAGTGTAAGCTAAATTGCAATTTTTAATTTGCAAATCCTATTGAAAAGCAAACTTTAGTTCTGGAAGTAGCAACAACAACAATTAAAAATTAATAGCCATGACGATAAAGTAGCAAAAATCAAAACAAAACAAAGTAAAGTAAAGAAGAAAAATGGGGAAAACACAAATTTTCAAGGTTGACCTCAATTGGAATCATTTATAGAAGACAGTGAAACAGGACAATGTGAAATATCAAATAACTAAAAACTAAGAAATTGTTTAAACAAAGACATTTTCAAAAAGTAAGCGCTGAAAGTTAAATACAGAAATCTGCCCATTTTTTCTGTTTTTGGTTTAATTTTCATTTGTGTTGACCCACACTGGTGTAAACAGTAAGCTCAATCAAATATCAATAGATGATAGAGGTTTTATACTTTTAGGATTCGCGAAACATGTCATAAAAAATATACATATGTATGTATGTACATACATAAAAATAATATTAGTTCCAATTCAGGGACAACTGAAAAAATCAATAAATGCAAATTGAAAACGAATAGCATTGACTTTTAGATCAACAAGGGACCAAAAACACGAAAGGAATGAAACAAGGACAAGAATAGGATGAAGGGACAAGGTAGAAGAGCAAAAAACAAAAATACTACATGTCTGTACCTAATTAGAAAAAAATAATAATAAACATTAAAGTTACTGGACTTACACCCAAGAGCGTTCCATGCTGCTGCATTGCCTGCAACATGGCGACTTCATCTTGTGGTCCGATTCCCAAAGGCAAGGGAATTTTCTCGCTGTTTTTTTTCTCACTAGATGGTTTCGTTAAAATCGTCATTTTTCTGATGGTTTTTTTTCAGCTCCTTGTTAATTATTTTTTTCTTTATTTAGTCCTAATTTTAATAATTTTTGGAGTAGTTTTCGTTTTCGCTGCAAATAATTTTCAGTTTGAATGATTGATAATTCACTGCAAATTTAGTTTAAAAAAATGATTTTCGAATTCACTCAATATGGTTTTTTTCTCAAAGTGTTTTTGATGAAATTATTTAATTTTCCGTACTTGAAAATTTCTTCTTTTCACTTCTCATCGTTTTCATGAATAGAGAACGAATGAGCAACGATGAAAACGAAAGATGACACTCAGACACCAGCGCTGCCACTTTATACCAACGTAGCAAAATTCACGCTCACGGGAAAACTTATAGTGGAAGGCCAATGTATGCAGTCAGGCTACGGCAGATGGCATTTCCCTGTTAATTCTACTTACATCTACTGGCAGTAAGAATGCACAAAATCGTGCGTGCGCATGCAAAAATCCTAGTGTAATGCAAGATTCTGTCAAACGTGCATTCATGAATGTGTGATTTCCAAAAATGTTGAATACCGCTGGGATGTTGTGCAAATCTTAAGTCAACGTTTACACGAGCAAATTCAGTCTGAGAAATTCTTGTCTATTCTCTTTTGTGAATTTGTTTTGCGTTTACACACGGAAACTAGAATTTGTTTGTGGAAGAAAATTTCAAAGCACTTACTGCGTCAACCCGCTACAACAAACGTAAATTCTTAGCATAATATCAGCTAAAGAATAGAACGAAAGGGATTTCGCGTGTACGACAAATTCTGTACACCACCCTTTCGTTTTTCCCTTCTTGCCTACAGACAGAGAAACTTTCTTTGAAGAGTTTCCTCGTGTAAACGCTGTCTTTGAAATTTTCTTCCACAAACAAATTCTAGTTTCCGTGTGTAAACGCAAAAGAAATTCACAAAAGAGAATAGACAAGAATTTCTCAGACCGAATTTGCTCACGTAAACGTTGACATAGCAGAGTTTCATATTCAATGTGAGCTCATCGCAAAAGGTTGCGTTAGAGTAGCCGTAAAATACAAGAAACGTAACCTTGTGGCAACACTGAGTTGTGTGGGGATCATGGCAAATGTGAAAATAAAGCTTTTTGGACAGTATTCATCGAGATTTATAAGTCAACGTTTACACGAGGAAAGTCGGTCAGACAAATTCTTGTCTATTCTCTTTTGTGAATTTGTTTTGCGTTTACACACGAAAACTAGAATTTCTTTGTGTAAGAAAATGTCAAAGCAATTACTGCGTCAACTCGCCAAAGCAAACGTATATTCAAAGCATAATATCAGCTAACGAATAGAACGAAAGGGATTTCACGGGTACGACAAATTCTGTACACCACCCTTTCGTTTTTCCCATCTTGCATACAAACAGGAAAACTTTCTTTCAAGAGTTTCCACGTGTAAACGCTGTCTTACTGCACTCAAAAGCAAAGAGTATCAATCCTCTTTGCTCAAAAGTGTTGCCGCTTTCTCTTTTTTTTTTTAATTCAGCAAATGTTAAACAAAACGTAATAAGTTGGTCAACAAAAAAGTTATATATTATATTTTATATGATTTTGACTTTTGCTGAACCACTCCCTCAGTACTGCAATTTCAAATGTTGACAATTTGCTTTTATCTTATATTATTATACCATGGCCAGAGCTCTGGCAAGTTAAGAGTGAAATATATAAAAACAGGCACCTTAAAATGAAGGCTTATGAAAAGTTGGTAGCAAAATTTGCCAACGCATACCGCGAAATGGTAGTAAAAATAAAACTCTTTCTTCCCGATTTGTATTTTATTATTTAAAATAGTAATTGCTGCTGCTATTTCAGCCATTTTTAACACTAAATTAAAAAATGTACTAGTTAATGGCAAAATATTTTGCACAGCTGCTGAGCAAAATATCTTTGCGCATTCTTGCTGGCCAGTGAATAGGCCGCTTAAGCTACATAAAAAAGGGTGTACCAAAAGGGTGTACAAATAGATTTTTAGACTTTAAAAGAGCTTTCGAGACAATTGATCGAAAAATACTTCTTAAAAAGCTACAAAAATACGGCATAACGGAACCAAGCCATTCAGATGCAAAGACATTCACTTCACTGCATTACCCATTTTTCCACAATGGTAACCAGTTGTTCTTTTGTGTAGCGCTCTATTTTCTATAATCGGAACAATCTTAGGTTACAGCAGTCAAATTTCAGAGTTGCCACTTACTCAAAAGCAAAATTATACAAATTTTAAAATGTGAATTCTCATGCTTTGAACAGAATTGGGACGGGGTCAGGAAGGAAAACTCCTTTAACTGCAGCAATCAATTGTTAAAGACGAGTTTGAAAGACTAGTCCATAGACTAATTAGTCTATGGACTAGTCTATTATCATGGTCTCATATAAGGTTTCATGCAGTAAATTTTTGAGGCGTGCGTTGCAGATTTGGAACAGGTTTATTTAAAGAGACCAACCCGTTTTTTTTTTTGAGCGAATAAGGTTTCTGGAGAAAATAATAAAGGTGTAATCGAAAGTTAGGGCATGCACCTAGTTTCGGAGGATACAGTCTTTCCATTAATCGTTTTAAGTTGAGAATCCCTCTCTAGTTTTTCAAAATATTGCAGTCAAATGAAAGATAATCTAATCTACGGAGAAAATAGAAATAAAACCATGTCAACGGGTTGCCGTACCTACTTTTGGTACAATTCAGGATGTATATTAACTGCATGATTTTTCAAATTATATTATAATATCTTGCATGGTTTGCGAGGCATAACGTCATTAAAATTAAAATTTTTCAAGAGTAAAATTTTTTTATGTATTGAAATATACCTGATTTTTATTTTTTTACATGTGCACCAAGTGACCAAGTTTCATCAAAATCCCTGCAGCAGTTTGCGAAATAAAACTTATAAATATATGCATTATTTATTGAATTCGCGCATCTTTACATACAATTTTAGCTCGTTTAAGAATTTATTTATGATTATTACTCAGACGATATGTAAGTAATTATTACATAGGATCAAAAATAATTTTTATCAAATAAGATGCACGTCTTTAATAAAAAATTTATATATTCCGAAGTTATGTCGGAGATTTTGATCTGAAAATCTCTTTCCCAATTCTGCATTAATCGGATGTCGCTGATATTTGACGACCTTACGCATCAATTTAACGTATTTTCCTTCAGTTTGCTCCGCATATCCAGAAAATAATAATCTTTCAAAACTCCTATTATTCATCATTCTGAATTTGTCCCAGGTAGATAAATCGCAAAGGACGGAATTGACATCGTCAAGAAAAATTCATTGCCCAATAACTGCCTTAAATTTTAAATGTGATAAGATGCCAAATTCTTGATCTAAAACTGATCTTTGTGACCTTGGTTGAGGTTTCTCCCCATTTCAAGATTTTTTGATTTCGAAACGAGTTTACCGGGCTTATTACTGTTAGAATCACATCCGATAAAGTCTCTTTACTATGTACTGTGCCAGATGCCAAATCTTCCGATTTTTTTTTCAATACTAACATGTTGCCGCGACATTGCTACAAGATTATCCCTCATAGGTTTGCAAAAAATTTGGATGAAGACTCTTCTGTAAACAATTTCCAGCGTTTAATATTTGTATTCGGATTCTTATTCGAGTCGCCAAAGGTTGATCGCTGATGGTCAGTGAATATATTTACTACATATAAATACTTTCGCAACTTCAGAAGAGCCCACACAATTGCTAGCAGCTCTCGCTCATTGGTGGCATAATTCTCTTTGGTGAATGATAACGTTCTGGAAACCATCGTATTGGATCTTCCCCCTTGAGACAGTACTGCGCCAAGAGCGTAAGCAGAAGCATCAGATGTCAGATCAAATGGTTTGCCGTAAGCGGCTCAGTTTTACTAGTCCCAACGACGATATTCATGTCAATATCAAATCAAAATAATCTAAATTAATGATTAATTTTTATTGTGATTCTGGTGGAAATCCATGGTAATTTTTTTTAGCACCTGTTATCGAGATATTTCTTGTTAAATTTCCAAGTTGTCCTTCTAATAGCACTTCATTAATCAGTTTATCTGCATAAATACGTTGACAAGGATTCATTTTTTTAAGTTTTTGGACGTAATACTTTGCCATTATCAAAAAATCATCGTCGTCCATGTCTTGAACAGAATGATTACATTGAATACTAGCACAAGTATTTTCAGCAGAAGTAAAGGACGATTGGCTTCTTTTCATTTTTTGATATTGAACATCAGTTATGATATCTTCCACGGTTATAGACTTTTGAGGCTTTGTATCTAATGTAAAATTAGCATCTTCAATTGGCTTCGGAAAAGATGATAATAAATTATCGCTACTCTCTTCATTTGCCTGAAATATATACAAAAGGAAAACTCGTTCATGTTTTAATATACTCTACTCACAAGGATAAACATTATGTTACATCTGTAATTGTTTGCTTGAAAAATAATTTATAAGTTTTCACAAAAATTCATACAAATGTCAAGCGAAAAACTTATGATTGCTAATTCTACCCCTGCATCGATAGAAAATTTGCGAATCCATAATTCAGTTGAAATCGATAATGAAAATGTAATTTTGGCTTAAGTTTACTTTAGCTGACATTCTCCATTTTTTTTTCTTTTCTTAGTGGTAAAAGGTCATTTTTACAAAAGCTATATCCGGGACTTCCGATGGCTATATCTTCGAATCTAGATTCGAGCGGCCCGTTTTTTTCAGAATTTTTATTTATTTTTGCCCCCTTTTACCCCTAAAAAAAAAAAAAAAATGGAGAATGTCAGCTAAAGTAAACCTGTTCCGTAACTTTTAATTTTCGAGTTCTTCACCTTGGCCTGTTTCAAGTTTTCTGCAATGTTCTTTTCGGAAAGAAATTTGGGAAACATCGGACAGTCTAACTTATACATTGAGAACACTTTTAAAAACTAGTTTAATGTTACCCATATGACAAGATTGGGCATTATTGGGTTAAATAGGACAATTACCTTTCCAAGGTTGATTTTGCAATATTCTAAGTCAAATGATTTGTTACAATGCAGGTCTTCATTAGTTAAAAACAAAAATTCATCAAAATACCATAAGGTCGGTGTAAATTCTTTGTCTGGATTATTTATCTTGAATTCCTCATATTTTCGAATTTCTTTTCGAAAGTTTGAACGCAGAGAGTTTATTTTCTTGACGACTGTTTCTCTTGTTGCCATTGGTTCAATTTCCCGCAATATTTCAACAAGCTTGTGGTAACATTTTGCCTTTTCATTTCTATCATTGTAATCTTTGCTAGTTGTGTCCCACAGCGCAGAAAAACTTCTATAAACTTGTATAAAGTGAAGAAGTACTCCTCTCCTTTTTTCATTCATTGCTTATTTTTAAATTGCACAATATATCAATCGAAAAATTCCTTAACACAATACACAATTTACTGAGAGATTGACAACAATAATAAATTGCGCAGTATTAAATAAAATTTATTGACATAACAAAATAATCGAATATCGATAAATACAAAATTTGAGTAATCTCAGTCACAAACCTTTGGGGAGGTTCACTTTCGTATGTATTGCAATTAACGAAATGGAAATTTTTCATTGCAATTGTAGTTTCCATTTTCGAAGCCGTAGTAACGATATTATTTTATATAAATGAAACATTATAATAATCGTTCGAATACAAAGTAAACATTATGAAAGAATCATAAGATATGTTAGTTTTTCTTTTATAAAGTAAATTTAAAGCATGATGGTGTGTCTTAATGCATATATGTAACTTTATGTTATGTTGAAACGTGCGTTAGCCTATCTTTTCTGTCAAAATAGCATGTTTTGTTTATTGTTAATTTTTTTACAACAAAAAATCTCACGCTTGTCAGAAGTTTTCTTATGTGTTTGCATTGTTTATTTTTGACATAAGTGGTAGGCATTTTTGAGTCAAGCAAGATAGCTCTCCATGTATTGATTGCTTAAAATGGGTGCGCGTCATGATTCAACTATTAAGGTTCTAGCAAGCTGTTGAACTCGTATCTGAAAGTGTTGAACGTCATAAAGCCTGAGTGTCAAAATTGATATTCAAGGCAAACCACGAAAACAAGATCTTATGTGTTATGTAATTATGGAAGAAGTAGTAGTATATTATTCAATCATGGGGGCGCGTCATGGCGTAATTATCATGGTAGCAGCAATTTCAAATGATAACTCTTCTTCTATATTTTTAGATCTACCTTTTCGGTCGACGTGCGATCTAGCTTAAGTGTCAAATCGCACCAAAAAATAGAATATGTTCTATTCTTCTGCGAAAAATTTTGTAGTGTCAATATTGTACTCTCTATTAACGTATTGGAAAAATCTGGACGATATCTCACGTCCCAGTTACGTTTAGCTCTTTCTTTAGATAAGTCACCGACATTTCTAATTACATTTCATAGCTAAAATCGCTTGTCCAATTTCTTGTCTCATTTCTTTTGTTTCTTCTTGACAGCAAGGGAACAACTTTTCACGGTTGCATAATTTGAGTTTGAAAAGATAATTCTGTCTAGTTAATTGTACTACGGGCAAAATATCTTTGCCATGGGTGCACGTCGTTGCAAAAGTAAACAGAAAAAAATTTGTTTACATGACAACAATCAAAACAACATATGTGTCAACAAAAGTTTGAGTCAATGTCACATCTTTTGCTTTTTGGTTAAATTAGGTGCTTGTGCAGAAAGGTGTAGTAGCTCGGTCAAAATAAAAACTGCATTCCAGTAATAATTATAAAAGCTAGAAAATAAACAAGGACCCCTCCGAGCACTAAAATAAGATTATGTAATTCTTAAGCAAAAAAAATCAATTGCCTCAAAATATAAATTATAACCATAATGATGAACACATTACCGACATATGAGCGCCTGGATGCGCCAAAGCCAATTTTCCGCTTACCATTTGGAAAAATCACTGTCGCCGTGGTAAGTCTGCCGTTAGGTGCATTTACTTTTTGTGTTTTATGGTCTGTAATTTTTGACTTTGAACGTTCGACATTCACGCACTGTGATGTGCGAAACTACTTGCCTTCCATATCAGCTGCCATAGGAAGCTATAATCCACAAAAGTTAGTTTGGCGTTTAGCTATTTGTTTGCATTTGCCACCGCGTCTTGCTGTGGCTAAACTGTATTTGGAATACTACAAAGATGCGATACGGATGAATCGCCGCACATTTGCCTATATCGCCTGTACACTGAATGTTATTGAGGATTTTGCGTTGCTTAGCCTTTCGCTGTGGACATCTGCCGATGACTACGATATACATCGGAATGCCTTCATCACCTTCATTGTTTGCAGTGAATTTTATATGTTAATTTCGTATTTCTTAAATAAAAATGGACGGAAGTTGGCGTTGTTACCTATCGAAGAGAAGTCGTTGCGTTACAAACGTAATCTATTCATGGTCAATGTGATGTCTTTCCTACTAGCTGGCTACTGTTTCCTGCGGCATAATGAACGATGTGAACCCGGCGGTATGTCAAGAACAATATTTTTTCTATTAACCATTTTCATTTGACGAAGAAGTAATATGGATCTACTGTAAATCTAGTCATTTTGACCTCACAAACTGTAGAGTAAACATGAATTCTAAGTTGTAATTTAAAGATTGGATTGGATTAAACAGGATTAAGGGTAAAAACTACTTTAAACATGCAGTTAATTGATATTGGATTGAAGAAGATCAAAAGTCTCGAAAAACAAAAACTTCGGTCATATTTTTCGAAGCTCAGACTTTTACATATGTTGAAGACGTAGTTTTAAGTAAAAAAAAGTTATAGTATGGTTGACGTAGCTTTGGCTGCAAGATTTTGTGACGAAAACAATTAATGAACTTATGTCCTCGTCACTTTATACTTTTAAATCCAACAAGCCCGGTTCCTTTTTTATCAACAAGCTTTTTCATAATCTAATATATTGGTAAAAATAAAGTTTTTACAGTTAACAATTAAAGCAAGATATCAACCAATAATCAAGACGTTACAAAATCTTTCAATAAAGTCTGTATTAAAAACGGAATATTTATTACCCCTATTAGGCAAGCTCCTTCCATAATCGTGATATCCATTTTCTATATATTTTTAAATCATCTTACTACCAGAAAAAGTAAAAGTCTAAAATTTTTTATGGCTTAAAAATAAAAACTCCGCTAATTTCGTTAACGGGCGTATTATGAGTTGTAGCCCAAGACCCCGCTGTAGAAAAGTCGAGTGTATAAGATTGCAGGATAAAATATGATATTTAGAGTTGCTGTTTCCTGTCTCAAACATTGTTTGCCACCCATATACACTTTTTCTTAAGAAAAACTTACCAAAAAATGGGTCGAATCCTATGCCAAATTCGATAAGCCGAACCTATGTGTTATGTTTAGGTTCTTCGAGCTCTATAATTTGGAACTCATTTCAAGATGTAATGTTTATTAAAACAAATTTACCCAAAAAAGCGGTGATAACCCCAGTAACGTAGCAAAATGGCGGCAAAATGTTTGTGGAACTATTAAGTTAAAATTTGATCAATATCTTTTAAATTTAACTAAAAATTGGTGATTTTTTTTAGTAAATTTAACTTATTTTGATGTAAAAGATGTTTTCAATCAAAAAATATTCAATTTTGGTAGGGTTTTCTGGATGTGCAACCAGTAAATTTTTTGAAAGATGTATTATTATTTTTCTTGTGCAGCTTATCCTGTAATCTTATACACTTGCCTTTGTTACAATGGGCTCTCCGCCTATTAAGAACTTTGATGTAGTAGGCAAACTGCTTGGCTTTATGGTGGATAGTAATGCTGATTTC
The DNA here is from genome assembly GCA_963680825.1 of Meiosimyza decipiens. Lineage (NCBI taxonomy): Eukaryota > Metazoa > Arthropoda > Insecta > Diptera > Lauxaniidae > Meiosimyza > Meiosimyza decipiens. The sequence goes on from OY804260.1 coordinate 57,673,736, forward strand.
CAGGATATTTTCCGAAGCACGGTTTTAATCACAACTAGAAGTCAGCAAAATATTGATTTGAACACATCGACAGAGTAGAGTGGCGGATACTTTTTAAGATATCTCTGTCGGACCATCACTAATGGCGGCTCGTTAAAATGATTAGAATGTCAAAACCATACAATTAATGGGGACCAAAAAATTGGCCTCATAAATACTTTATTAAAATCCAGCACATAGTTTTTTTTTAACTAAGTAGATGGTGTGTTATTACTTGTTTGTCGAATGAAAATACAATAATATAATTTATTTCACGAAGCTTATACATATATTTACTTTAAAATTTTCACAGTTTACACATTCTTTGCTCTATTCGAGTATATTGTAGTGCTTACCAACATGGGTTACCATATGACTGCGTACTGGGACTTCTTTGCGTTAAATGTAAATTTTGACTGGCAGCAAGGGCTTTATTTATCACAATTTTAGTGTTAAGGCCAGAAAGCTAAAATGTTTTATACTTTGTACTATAAATCTTAGGTAGATTTTTTACTTTTATGTATTATTTTCTGTATGTAATATATTGAAGTTTTAGTTGTAAGCTTACAAAAATATTTACTTAATTTTATTACGGACAAATTTTAATGCAGTCAATAAACACATTAAAATTTAATTAATTAAATTAAATTAAAATGGCAAATTTGAAAGGCATCAAAAAAGATACACAAATACAAAACACGAGCAATCTTACAGTACATAAAATAGCATTTTTAATTTATAAAATGAAACGCAATACAAGAAAATATTTTTGAATTATTTTTATTTTTTCATACACAAAAATGTAACCTGTTTTTTGACCCTAATTTTATAATTAGCTCAACCAACTGAAAATGCATAGATTATTTATAAATTTGACTTAAAAAATAATATACAAAAAGTGGAATGGATATTACTTAGATATTCGCTAATATAATTTTTGGGCGAAAAATTGATGTTTGTATTTTCGGTTTAGTCCTAAAAATATGAAAAATAAGCAATCTTAAGCAATTGCTTAACATTCTGAGCCCTATCTCTTCAAAATCCATTTTAAATAGTTTTCGTAAGATTTTTCTTTTCTCGAAAATTTATGTACATATGCACATTAGGGTGTTTTTTTCAAAGTTTTGTAGATGATTTTTATTTTTTTTTTTCCTATACTTTAGCTTGAGGTTTAAAAATATCTGTCAAAAAATTAGAGTTTCCTAGCCAGTGGCGTCACTTTACCAAAGCTACACTATAAGATGGGTTTATTGAATTGATGTATTGAATAATAACTAGTATCAGATCCTTGGGGGGCAATGCCCACCCCAGCCATACTGATTTGACGCCACTGTTCCTAGCTCAGATGGCGCGGACAGATTCCATTTTCGTTGAAACTTTACGAAGAAGCGGACTTCCTAACACGTAGAAATAATCTACGCCCACATTTTTCGTGTGGTTGAAAATGCGGAAAAAATACACCAGAAGGCATTATTTTTTTAAATTTGCGGTCTCATAGGACTATATATTACGGAATCGGGATTGAAGACAATTCTCCCAAAATTTCAGCTTCCTAGATCAAACCTGCGAACGGCGCAAACCGTTTGGTTTCTACAACAATTCATGTGGAAAAACGAAAACCAGAGTTTTTTTTGGAGTTTTCGTAAAAAAATCGTTGCTTCCATATAAATTGTAATAGGAAACAAACTGTTTGCACCGTTCGCAGTTTAGATCTTAGACTTTGGGAGAATTTTCTTCAAGCCCGATTCTATAATATAGGCCTATGGGATCGCAAATTTAAAAAGAAAGAAACCCTTCGGGTGTATTTTGCCCCCATTTTCAGTCACACGAAATATGTGGGCGTGGTTTGACAACAGGGGGTGGCCACTCCCTAAAACGCTATATCTTGACACCTAAGGTAGTTTTTTCTAAGTTTTAGGAAGTCCGCTTTTTTCGTGATAATGTTTTGATATTTAAATGATAATTTACAATTATTTAATATTTAAACCCGTAAACGGTAAACGTTACTCACTTGTCGTTGATTCTCTCTTGGCATGATTGTTAAATAAAATGCGTTGACTCGATTTATAAATTTACATTAATATCGATCATTCTATCTGAATGTAATTATTATTTAATGACTACTTAAAAATAGTTAATAAATTATTCCAAAATATTTTCCAAGATTTTGAAAAGGGTTTCAATATAAGGGTTTCCTGATTGCTATGACTGGTAGATACAACGAATATACATTAACAGTGACATTGGTAGAACTTAAAATTATGCGTCATAAATTCTAACTAAATCATCTAAGCTTATAGGATACCCTGACATAGGGCATTTTCCGTGTGACTTTAAATATGTTATTATACATTTCCAACAATAAACATAGCCTGATACAGCACATGCCGTTGGTGTTTCGAATTTCATTAAGCACATTGGACAATCCCCTATCGTAGATTTCTCCAATTCCTTATTCTGTTCATTTGGAATAACCTTTTCTGTCATTGCATCCGGATTTCGTAATGATCCACCGATTTTTCGTCGTTGCTCATTTGAATACCACCATTGAATAAATTGCAGAAAGAATGCTAAGATTTCTAGTAACTTTAAAAATATATATGTGGCCTTATCTTCACGTGGTGGTTCCACCGGATAACGTAATGTCAAGCCAAGCGCACGAAAAATTGGCGAATGACTGCCAGCGTATTTAATCAAGTATAGAAATGTATGTATCGCCTTAGAAGCGTGAAAGGCATGGAAAATATTTAGTAAATAACGTTCCCAAACTGTAGTATTTTCATGATGAGCGGCACGTGTCTTTAGTTTACGTTCCAAGTAGGGCAAAATTGTTAAAACAGTTGCTGAGCTCAATTGTTGTGGTCGTGTCAGTAGAGCGCCCGTTGTTGTGGCCGTTCGTTGTAATCCATAAAAACTTTCGCCAAACGAGGAGCCACGATTTCTCAAATACATGTATTGTAGAATCCATGTGAAAAGTGGTGAGATTTCTTCACGCAGTCGCTTACTATTCCAAAGTTTAAAGTCCAAACGTAATCCGAAGTAATCGAAAATTTTACTTAGCGCTGGATAGATAAGGTTGTCAAGTGTCTCAGCAGCAGAAATTTCGAAAATGGAAGGTATGTTTTGCAAATTTTGACGTATATTGGCACTCTCAGCCATTCTAATAGAAAAAAATCACTAAAGTACAATTATTATTCTTTTAAAAAAAGTTTTATCGTAAAATGCAGATAAAATTGCCTTTGAAATCGGCTTACCGTAGCAAACTAACAATAATATGCCAAAAACAGCTGCTTCAAACACATAAAAGTCGACAAACTAACAATAGGGGTATTCACACCTAATTTTGCTTATGTGTTGGAAGTGGTAAATTACTCATTAAACGTCTCTTATATATTTTTTTTGTGTTCATTACAATACTTTATTGCACATCTTGGCACAATAGAAATACTGCATGTGGAGACTCCTTTCCCGGCCCCGTACCAATTCTGTTCTACACATTACTCGAATTTCGTCTATTGAGATACAAGCATCAAGAATACAGAAAAACTGAGTTAAGTTTACTTTGGCAAGAGCTCTATTAAAAAAAAAAAAAATTATAATTTTCTGTAATTAATATCTATGTATGCACTACTTTCGCTCTGTAGCATTGTACTTGTAATTTTCTCAAGGGCCAAACTGTTTACAGCCCTGAAATGTCAATTTATGTAAAAAAATCTGTATATATATTAAATGTTTAAGTATTTTCTGCCTCAATAAAAAATCTTAATCCATTCAAAAATAAGTTTTTTAAATGTCGCACAGTGTCATCGATAGATGTCGAACATCTGTTTGACAAAAAAATAAAATTTATTCTAACTACAAAATCTTCGACATCGCAAATCACAAAAATTTAAAAATTTGTAGCATATAGAAAATAATTAATTTAAGTCGAAAAATATGCTAAAATTAATAAGATGAAAACTAATACAAATTCTAACTCCACAGAGGAGTCTTCTAAGTCTGCACAAAGTAAACCTACAAAGAAATCTACGAAATCACGATCCAAGACAACAAAAACGACGGAAACTAATAAGAGCGGAGCAATTGGTGGCGTTGGTGTTAGTTCAGTTGGTATTAACACTAACAATGCGGCTAACAGCAATAACAATTCCGTAATAGCAACAGCCACGGTGTATCCCAGCACACCTAAGACAATGACCATCGGCAATGCATTTGAGTCGCCAACAATAAGTTCTTCCAACAACTACACAGAAAGTAGCAGCAACTCAAGAGTACAACTTTTTTAAATTGAATTTTATTGAAATTTATAACATTTTATGCTTCATAGAGCCATCATAAAAGCTATGCCGGTCTTGATCCACGTAGCATTAAAATTATTTGGGAACAGCACGATCAAAGTGATGTTGAGTTATCTACAGAAGTTTGCGCTCGTGTTGCGGAGGATGCTTCATATAAACTATGGGAACTAATTAATGTATGGGAAAATTTTTTGGTTGCATATAAAAATATTCTGTACAAAGCTTTTTTAGAATGTCAAAACTTACGCTCGCCATTCAGGTGATGTTATTACCTATGACCTTGTCAACGAAGTGTTGCGCGATTCTGATGTACCACCCACATTAGGAGCAATGGATAGCGATTGGGATCGTATTGATTATGATGGAAGCTATTTCTTTTATTCAGTAGGCATATTAGTTAAATATAAAAAAACAGTTTTACAAAAAATGTTTTTAAAAGGATAAAGTGATTGAGCTGCGAGATGAGTATCAAAAAGATGTCACCATCAAAATGCCCGCAGGTCCTGATGTTCTATGCACTTGGCCAGTAGAAGAAGAAAATCTAGAACTGATCAAAAAATATATACCGAGCATTATATATGGTATGCAACTAATATTATATATTTGCAATACATAAATACGGTTTAATTTTTGTTTAAGTCTCACTCTATGGCGACAGCAAAGCGCTCGATGAGGCTCTTACGGAGGCAGCTTTCTCGCCAATTATGGGTTCTTGCTATCGCGTTTTCTTAGCAAAACTCATACAAATATTAGCTTTTAAGCAGAACGATTCGATTAGCGTACGCTGTTGGTCTTTCCTACGAGCGCTTGCATTTAATCCATACACACGTGATGTTGATTGTCGTGAAGAATATTTTCACTTGGCAGAAATACTAATATGCCAATTATTGGCACCATATGAGACCATTAAAATGCACGGTGCAAAAGTAGAATCTCATATACAGGACACAACTATTAAAATGGAAATAGATGATATTAAACATGAAATGGAACATGAAGTTAAAAATGAATTTACAGAAGAAGAAATGTTCAGCACACAAACTGAAATTGATGAAATGAAGCCACATACTGAAGTTAAGCATGAAGAAAAAATATATAAGCTTCAACCGGACCATGATGGAGATTGTGAGAATGATATGAAAACAATTAATCTGCCGGTGGTATCAGCATACTTTGCAAGTCCTGTTGACTGGCAATATGTAGATGTTTTGTGTCAAACTATTGGTCAGCTAGCAGCTTCTAATGGTTTCTTTCAAAGTGAATGTTTGTTTCTTGTGTTACGCAGATTGGAGCGTTTTTTTGATGGCAGAAATGTAAACACTGAGCGAGGTATTGTAAACTTATTTTTATTGCTACAAAAACTGGATGTAAAATAAAGATTTTTCTTAGATTTCAACTACATAAGTCGCGTAGTACGCGGTCTTATTTGCTTAGGGGAACACAGTTTTAGAGAAATTATACCTTTTTTGTATAAATTTAATGCCGCAAATGTACTTCCCCATCTCTGGAATGACTTTTCTGTAAGTTATTTTTTTTTGAAGAAAGCAATTAGGTCTTTGTAAGGACTTAAACCGCCAAGTGCGAACACAAATTGTTTTAGAAAGCGAAATTATTCCATCACTCCTTTAAAGGTTTAACACAAGTAGTATTACAATTCTTTATTTTAGCCAGCTGCACTCTTTCTTAAAGGAAGGGACGACATTTTTCTTTATGAATGGTTGGAACACCTTTGTGGTGCAGACAAGCTACAGCCGTTTTTAGTTCATTATGCACGTGAGTTTTTGATTCAATTTTTTTGTGACTTTTTTTCTAGGTTTTGATGTTTATTCTTAGACTATCATGAAAAATTGCTCACTTATCGCTTTGTGCATCGCAAAATGTCAACTTACAAGATTTGTCCGAGATTTGGTGTGCGACGCTTAGAATGGAATACTTTAGCAGCTGCTATGTGTCATGGCGATGATCCAAACAAAGCTCTCAAGCCAAAACCTGCAGCACACGACTATTTTCCAGAATTGATATTACCAAACTTAAAACTCAACCGTACGGGTACAATACGTTTTAAATTTGCTGGTTGTCGCCCAGTTATAATCAAACCAAAGGTGGGACAGATAAAAGTCAAACAGGACTCTGCTGTTAAGTTGGAAACTTTACCAACAAGATCGAAGATTACGCCTCTAAAAGATATTTTAATAGCACGACGTAAATTGTATAAGCCGCTAACAAATGAGCGGCGTGTGGTGCCACTAAGTAGTTATTACTTTCTTAGAATTTAACCCTTAAAAACTTTTAGAATAAGGTTCGTGAGGTATTAATAAAATAAAATCAAAGCAAAAATCTCAAACACGATACTTTTATATTTGAAATGAAATTAAAAATGCTAATGGTCTAAAATATAGTACGAAATCAAGAGCAAAAAATAAAGTAACAGCATTTAATAAATAAAAAATTAACACGTATTTATTTACAAGGTATAAAGTTTTTATAAAACTAAAACTCTTCTTCGGGGACTAAAATTCCGGCTGCCTTCATATCAGTCATAATACGTTGGTTAATTATGTTTCTTATGTTTGCATTTACATTTGGCAACAAACCACCAGTTCGCGCTGCGTGCTCTATGCGTTGCACAACTTCCACTTCTCTTCGTGATGATGTAAGATTAGTTACAAAACATACTTGTCGATTTCCTACACGGCCAATGCGTCCACAACGGTGTATATAATCGGAGATATGTAGTGGAACATCAAAATTAATAACATGCCTAGCACGAGATGTATCCAATCCTCGACTGCCTATATCGGTGGTGGATAACACGTTGCATTGGCCATCTTGAAATTTTTCAAAGCGACCTATACGTATTTTCATTAGCATGTCACCATTAAGATTAATACAATTAACTCCACTATCATTGAGAAAAATAGACACATAATCACTTGCGGCAGATTTGTTGCTAAATATAATAATTGGGCGTTTTTTCGCCAATTCTTGCTTTACGATGGTCAACAAATGCAATGGACGGTCTGCTTTCGTAATACGAAGGAATTTCTGTTTTACATGTGGCATCAACTTGTGTAAGTTTGGACTAATCACCTGGTGTAATGTGTTTACATCAATTACGCGCTGTAAAAGTTCCTTTGTATTTGTTGGCATTGTAGCCGAGGCAAGCACCATTTGAGTGCCGACATTGTTTTCGTCCTGCATGTGATTTTTATGAAACTAAAAAATAAAATAAAAATTTAGTTCAACCGCAGTCGTAAACAGTAAAGATTGAGCTAAGATTTCGAATCTTAGCAAAGTCGTTTTTTATTTATTATCAAAGAATGTTTGTTTTTTTTTAAAGAAATCAACCGATGGAGACGACCACCATACAACCGAGTAGCAAAAAAGTCAAAGTTTAACTTTTCTGCTTACGGCCTTACTTAATATGTATCTTTGCTCTTTACCAAAATTGGCGTGGTCCATCCATATAAATATTGCGCACTTACTTCAATGCTGGCACAACTCTAAATACGAGATTTTGGAGGTAATAATGCAGGAATATCCGCCATTTTATGCTTTATTTTGTGTGAAAAAATCAGAAATGTATCTTATAAACCTGCCTTGTGAGAAGAGTTTATGTAGACATACTCACTTTTCATCATTTTCATATAAAAAGTATCTTATTGAAAACTCAAAATGTGTTTTTCTCCTACTTTATGTTTTTTGAGTTCTGCCAGTCTTGAAGTAAGTGAGCGAATTGAAGAATATGAATAAAATTACTATTTTTAATATATATGGACCGATTTGAAACTTTTACAAATGGGTTCATGTAATAAAATTTTTATAGCTCAATGAATTACCTATCAATTAATTTTTGCATTGCTAAGCCCGGCTAATATTTATTTGCGATGAAAAAATTCATACCGAATAATTTGGACGCGAGAAAAATCAATATGAGCTCAGATGCGTGAAAAAATCAACAATCCTTCCGCAAGTTTAACAACCATGTCCTTAGGAATGCTTGCCTTGCAACGTATATTTAAAAATAAATGGATACATTTTTTCAAGTATTTTTATTGATTGAAACGAAGGTAGAAAATTAAGAAAGTAAAGTTTTTATTCATTGGGTAAGTGTTACGCCCTCTATTCAAAATGTATTTGTGTGAAAATTTGGTTCAATTACCTTAGTCTTCTCAGGGCAACGATTTAAGATTTTTACTTATACCGCAGGTTCCACGCCCTCAATATAGCGTTTTAAATGATTTTTGTATAGGCGGTAGGCGTGTCCATCAACCGATTTCAGCCAGTTTTATTCCCAAGAAGCTTTTGTAATAGACTAGTCTGAATACCAAATTGCATTCACTAATTTTGCTTGGTTTTCCCGTAATCGTGATTTGCAGACAGCTAGTCAAACAGACGGATAGACAGACATGGCTAAATCGACTCAATTGGTGACGCTGATCAATAATATATAAACTTTTCTATACTTCGCCCTCTTCTTGCGTTACAAACGAAATCAAAAAGTGAATATACCACGATTGTAGGGTATAGTAAAGTAGAGCGTAACAGGAAATTATGCTTTTAGGCATGATGTGGTTTGTGACTGGTGGGTGGATTCTTCTCCGAGTCGTCCGATTTGACTGAATATTTGATCGGAATGGCTGTACCTTCTTACTGCTGTTACGTACAGCTGTCAAACTGACATCGATGCATAGAACAAACATTCAACAGAAGGCGGAAAATTTTAATTGCATAGGATTTTAAGCTATTTACCTTAACTCTGCCTTTAGGCAAATTTACCGATTAAAAGGTTAAATCGCTTTAGGAATTTCCAACTCATTGAGATTTTTCTTTTTTTTTTTAAGTTTGCTTTGATATTATTTATTTCTGTTCTAATTTGAAAGCTATTTAACCGATTGCATTTGATAGCTTATAAAATTACCTATCAACTGATATCAATTTTCAAATTGTTGCGATATTTCTTTTTTCTTCTTATCCTTTGCATTATTTTCATATACTTTTTTGAATTTGTAAAAGAGATACAGTTAACACAGCAAAAAACTTCATAAACAGAGTGCTCAACATCAAAATTTTTCATATACACTCAATACGTCGCTATTCGGTCTAGATACGTTCCTGAAAAGTTGGTACAAACCCATACAAATTCATCAGGATCTGTTCCAACTTTTCACAAAATATCCGAGTTTGTATTGGAAAATGCATTTTTATTCTTCATATCTGTTTTATTTCATTTATGCATATCGGTTATTCTTCAATTAAAGGCACACTTTTTTGAAGTTTCCAGTTAATTTAGACTACAAAGTTCTATATTTTTGCCAATTGAAAACTTTTCTTTTCTTCAGTACCTGCCGTGTTCAACTTGATCAGAAAAAATAAATCACTTTACAAAGATTTTTCGCCTTTGCCTTGTGATGGCCCTAAAGGGATTTGACGGAAAATCTATTATTTTTCCCAAATGCATTTTGTAACGAATTGAAAATGTAAAGTCACAGTATTATTTCAAAGCCAGTTTCTTTCTGCCCGAGGTTTATTGCGCAGCGCTTAGATTGAGTCCTGTATTATAGAGCGACTAAGAAACGTATTGAGCACTGGCCAATTGGAATAGAAAAGCAGAACAAAGCCAACAATTTATATTTTCTTACCGGGAATCTACGCAAAAAATGGCATAGCTTATCTGAAAAGCTATCATCTAGTAAAGTGTCTGCCTCATCTAGAACGACATGACGCACTTGTTCCATACGATATATGCCAGTTGTTACCAATTTGCTTATTGCGCCCATAGATGCCACTAAAATGTCGACATCATCGAATTCAGGATTAACCATTAGTTGTTTGGTATTTCCACCTAACACAGTTTTTATTTTTAAATCACTGCTTCTGCATAGTAGAGTTGCAACTTCACCTATTTGAGTTGCCAGTTCACGGCCAGGTGTGAGGATAAGTGCTAACGGGGTATTGTATCTACGTTCGCTATCAGGAGTTGCAGCGACGCTTTCCTTTTGCTTACGCTCTAACAACTGTTGCACAATAGGCAGCAAATAAGCGATAGTTTTCCCGCAACCCGTTTCAGCAGCGATAAGGACGTGCTCACTTTTGTAAATTTTCTCTAGGGCATCAGCTTGTACTTGCGTAAATTGTGTTATGTCTAGTTCATGCTCTAAATTTTCTTTGAGTGTTGGAAACATTTGGATTTCAGCTGCTTGAAGGACATCCATTAGCTCTAGCATCTTTGTTTGCTGCTCGTGTTCGTCCAATGTAGGATTTATTATAAAATAATCATTTTTCGATTTGTGATGTAACCAGCCATTTGATGCTAATGGGATACTACCAAATTTGCTGGCAGGTTTTTCCGGCACAAGTAAATCGAATTCTTTTCGTTTGCATGTGATAAGCGCCGGCCTTTTTTCCTGAGGATGTGATTTTTGCCTTTGTTTCGGTTTGGCAACTGCAGAAGCTGTTGCATAGGTACGTAAAGAACTGCGTTGCGCTAATTTTGTCAGGCTTTGCAACATTTTTAAGTTATTCTTTTTAAAAACTTTAAACTTTCATTTCCAAGCAAAACAGATAAAATGTGCTGTTTCAATTATGACAAAAAAACTTTTTATCAGCTGATTTTAATGACAGCTAGTGTTTGACACAGTTGGTTTAATTTTTTGTAAGTTTTCCTTCATCCGTAATTGTCGCGTATTATGTTTTATTGAATTTTCGCTGTCTTTTTTCACAGCGCTTACTACACAACAAACAAAGCAAAATCTGTCAGCCAATCCCATACACTCTACGATCTGCAACAAATATAGACATTGAATCAAAGTATTTTGATTTTCAGCCGACGGCAATACGACAGCGCCATTCCACTGTTAGATCAGATTTAAATGCTTCCATAAAAATTTAATTTAATCAAAATATTTTGACTTTCTTTCGATTTATGTTGCAGATCGTATAGTGATGGTGTTGTTTGATAGAATTCGCGACAGTAAGTCATATGAAGATATATTCACAAATTTGAATGAATTTTCGTTTGTTTTTTGTAACCATTCCAATGCCTATATTGATTATTTACTTTTGTTTTACAAATCGGACTGAAATCAGGCTGTTTGGAAACTTAAGACCAACCTTAGTGATGTCCCAAAGCCATTTATGACAAATTTTCTTATTTGCATTCAGTGGCGTCAATTCAGTAGGGCTAGGGAGGGTATTGGCGATCCACCTCGTTGCTTACGTAGCCGATTGGTACAATAAATTTATATCAAAATAGGGCCGAAATCCATCTTTAATTTTCTGAACTAATAGACTTAAAGATAAGCAAACAAGATTTAGTTTAATAAGCAAAGTTTTAAAAAACTTTATTTTGTACATTCCCCAATTTTGATGTTTTTAAGTTTTACTATGTATGTTGTTTTTTGGTTGGCAACTTTTACCTTGTGCTGTGCTTCGATCAGCTGTTTACGTCTTTGACACAACAAACCTTAACTTAAGAATTCGTTTGGCATTTTTTGTTAACTTTTTTTCGGAGAATCGACATAGCTGTCAGTGTGTGCTTTTTTCATCTCCACACAAAGTGGAAAATTTTTCAAGAAATTTGCATTTTTTGTAAATTTAACATAAATTTAAACAAATCAATGTGGAAAATAAAATAAGGTGGAAATGCTTTGTGTGTAATGTGTAATAAAATGAGAAGTTGAAAAAATTTTGGTAAAAAAGACAAAAAACATTCGGCGCCCATTAAAAGAAGAGAAGTCGTCAAGGGTCACAGCATCCGCAACTCCAGTATTTATCCCAGTAATTGCCATGGCAAAAAACAAGTTTTTTTGCGTTTCATAACAAAAAGCGAGACCAGCAACCATAAATGTTACTTATTTGCATTTATATTGAAGTAAAGTAAAAAAAATATTGGTTCGCAGTGCACAAAATTAATCGTTTTCACAAAAGCGATGACTGCACAGTACGTCAGCAGCAGTAGAAGAGACAATGTGTGGTCCAGACCAGTCGTAGCTACAACAACCAAGCAAACTATAAAACTGTTTTTATTATTTCTATTTATCGCTGGTGAACCTCTTACCGTACTATGTGAACGCAACTCACTACTGGCCTCCGTCCATCAGTTACATTTTCATGCGCCCTGCGATCGTAGTCGGAAAGTATTCACTGAGCCCTATGGTGAAATATCCGATGGTCCAGCGGGCTATAACTATACACAGGACTCACACTGCGAGTGGTTGATTAAGGCACGCAATGAGAGTCAGTTCATTACGTTGACGTTTCATAGCATGGGCACTGAGTGCTCTTACGATTATGTATACGTTTATGATGGCGATTCATTTAATTCTACGCTATTGGGTAGTTTTAGTGGACGCACGCAGCCACAACGTTTGGTGGCGCGTAGTGGAAGTGTAAGTTTTATTTAATATTTTAAAATTTTATTTAATATTATGGTTGAAAACAAAGCAACATTTACATATGTACGTATATACTAGTTACAAAGACACACTTTCTTAAAAGTATTTTAGAAAGAAATTCGAGGACTTTTGTTGATAGCTTGGGTCTTAAAGATATCATATAATCATATAATTTTTTGTATTGTATGCGATAAATTAATTTTTTTTTGTTTTCGATTTTATTTTATTATTTTTGTTGATCTGCTTAGTTTTATTTGAAAGTGAAGTTTGAGGGGTGTATATAAACTTTTGTCCCTGACTGTGTGTAATATTTCATCATATGTACATATGTCTTGTGCTTGCGGATGTGGTCAGTATATCTGGTGGATCTTTATAGAGATCCCACAGGCTATGTATCTACCTCCAACAATTCATCAAATAGGTTTAAAAAACGACAGAATTGTCCCTTGAATAATGTAGTTCAAATGAATTGAACAAAAACTTTTATCTAAAGAATATGAGTTTCATACACATTTCCAAGGATTTTTATTTGAGTTTTTACGAAAAACCTCAGCTTGTTGTCCTTCAAAATTCTGCAATTTCTCCAATTTTTTATATGTTATGTAGGCATTTAAGTTTATGTTAAGTGTTAATTTTCTATCACCTATTCAGTTAGAAATCCAAACATTTTTACACATAGAATTTCACTCTCGGTAATCGGCCAGTCGTTTCTTATACGAACAGCCCGATGGTAAAATAAGCCGTATATTCTTTGCCTCATATTGTAGTTTTTAGAAAATCACAAAACTCGGAGTTAAAACTGAACAAAATGTTATTTTGCAAAGTAGGGGGTTTCGCCTCCTACTCGCTTTGCTCAGCAACCCCCCTACGCATACTTCGATTTGCTCGTTGGCCCCACCAAAACCATTTTCCTTTAACGTTTTCAATTTTCTTTTAACAAGGAATTCACTTTAGTTTGTAAGTTTTTATTGTAGCGCTTCTTCAAGCAGTATGTTTTGAATTTTCATTTCTTCCAACTTACACTCGATTTTTATTCCGTTTCTGCTTCCGCATCTTGACAGAGCAACCTATAATTAAACGTGTGTAAAAGTTGTGTTTTAAAATAAGTTGTAAGCATCTCAGATTTTTGTTTTCTGCTATTTGTTTTGGTTTAAAAGTTTAATTAATTTGATAACTGACACTGAAAACTATTATTGGTAATAAAAAGAAAAGATGAGTATGATGTATCAGTGATGACATTTCCGGATCATTTGTACTTTTTTCAGAACATTTGTGTCCTGAAAAATCTCCGCCAGTATATTCGTCAAGTTTTTAATACATTTGGCCTGTTTACGGTAGACTCGGTGCATTAGCCATAAAAAGTTAAGGCTACTTTTTACAAAATTTGATAATTTCATCTACAAATCGTACAATTTGTTTGAAAACTTCTTTTTTGGTTAAGATAATAGTTGAATTCGAACACATTGATCAAATGTATTTTGTGTTGAGATTAAATAAAATGTTAATCAAATTATCTCATATAAAAATATTCGTAATTCAATTTTATGTAAAATTATTTCTATTGATTTTATGAAATATCCTTACTGTAATGTATTTATTTATCGGCAAAGTTTATGTTTTTTGTATTTTTTCTTTTAATTCTAGATGCTTATACTTATGTATAGTGATACGAATTATGTTTTGGATGGATTTCGTGCTTCCTATTACATATCAAATTGTCTAAACAATTGTCATAATCATGGTAAGTGCATTGGTCATGAATGTGTCTGTCATGGCGAATGGGTTGGTCCGGACTGTGAAGATGAGGCGTGTCCCAACAAGTGTGGCGAGTCACAAGGACGTGGAAAGTGCATTAAAGGAATGTGTCATTGTGGAAGGGTATGTAAATTTATCTGTTGTGCTAAAATCAAATCTAAATAAAATTTTAAGAATTTGATGAGTTCGGGTAGGAGTGGGAGAAGTACATAGATGTAAATAAAAATAAATATTTTTGCTAATTATGTATTTCGCATTTTATGAACGGCAATTATGAAAAAATAGCACTTTTATTGTAAAATACATCTGAGCTTTGATCTCTTTAGTCGTCAAAAATAGCTTACCAAGAATTTGGTTGCTTTAAAAACTTATTTTGGAAGTTGAAATCAAATACCAGAATAAGAAATGGAAAATGCCATTGAATACGTAACAGCCGAGAATTGCTTGATTTTACGAAAGAACATGAATAAAGTTAGACGAACAATCGGAAAAGATCTAAAACAGAGATTCGCCGAACCGTAGGTAAATTGGTTTTCTGCAATTGACCGGAACTGTCGGAAATAAATTTAGTTTTAAACAAGAAAGAAGTAGCACAAAAATCTTCAAAATAATTGCAAAGGGACCTTGTTTTACCGGAGAGAGAAATAAGACTGCTTCTACTGAAAATACAGTGCAGACATGTAAACTAAAAAATATTAAAAAACTAAAATTAAACATGTTTTGCATTAAAGGTTCAACGTTACAAAAACTTAACAAACAAAAAGTTGATACTTCGTCAAAAAAAAAAAAAACTATCAGAAGTGAATCTGTGAAATTTTATTTTAGAAATGGGTCCGAAATGATCCCGCTCAGGCGCCGAAGCCGCTTTAATTTTACAATTTCAGGCTGTAAACATTTCACTTATAACTGATCCCAATTTAAATCAATAAAATTGTATGTCATTTGAAACCTCAAAGGAGCGTCTATTAGATTATTTCACAATACAACCAACTGTGCTGTAAAAAAACATTAATAAAACAACGGTAAAAAAACATTAATAAAACAACGGTTATATTACCTCTTGCTGACGTTTTCTTTCAGCCTTCGAAGTTACATAGTCTAAACGCAAGGCTTAAAATTGGGCATCGTGAACGAACTCAAGTGTGGCAGGGGGTGATATAAGTGGAGTCGCGCCACTAGCCAATTATTTTACCTGAAGGTAACATATCAACGATTCGTCAAACAAACTATGTTTTTAATATTTCAATTTCGAAAATTCCTACAACATATTTGCTAAAGTGGGGTATTATGTAGAATTTTAATGTGTTGTGAAAAATCGCTTTTAGTTTAGCTTCTATGTACCTCAAATAACAAACGAGTTATGAAGAAAAACGAAGCACAGCTCAAACATTTCAACATTTGGCGGGTTATAATCGTTGCACAAAGTTCTTAATTACTTTTATTTTAAAAATTTTCTTGAGCAACGTTTCCGAAATTCGTCGTTGTGCTCTGTGGTTCTAGAATTCACTTTCATCCAATCGTTTACAAAGTTAAGCCACCAAATATTTAACGAAAGCTTAGGATTTTATCTTATTTAATTGGAATATTTTTGAATGTATATTTCAAATTTTTGAAGAATCTCTTTAGATTTAATCTACCCCCCGGTGAATTGAGTTTTTGCATTTTTTTTTTGGAATACTAGAAGGCTCCGCCATCTGCTTCTGCTTCCGCTTCGATATAAAATAAAAGTATAAATATTTTATTCTTCCTTAGGGATTTAGTGGAAGAGTCTGTGACTTACATGAAAGTCCTCCTGGAAGCAGTTGGCGTTGGTTGGCCACTGATGCTGAGGGTATGACACCACGTGCTGCTCACACTGCCATATATATCGATGAAGAAGATGCTTTGTATGTTTTCGGTGGCTACGATTTGAATAATGTCATTAGCTCATTACAAGTAAGTTGTACTTAATTTTATAGCGTATTCATTCAAATATAATCATAATTCTAATATCACTATAATAGATTTATCGATTTGCTACAAGTCAGTGGGAAGATGAATGGGGCATTTCATTGCAAGATCGTCGGCATTTTTATCATCCACCAAAAATAGATAATACTTTATTAAAAGCTGTGCTTCAACACAAAAATGAAGACGAAGCCAAACTTTGGGGCTTAAATAGTGATGTTTCATTTTTTCGCAATATATTGTACACCCTAGCTGAATCTAATGTACATCAACGACGTGTTCGTTCATCAAATTTACCACCCGACACGAACGGTACAGAGGAAAAATTTTCAGAATACTTGGAGGATATTTTGGAGGAGGTGGCTGATAAACCACATGGACATTATGAACATACAGCTGAGATATCAGAATATTTAGAGGATATTTTAGAGGAAGTTACCGATAATACACCACACGGTCGATATGGGCATGCAGCTGATAAAGTGCCAGGTAAGAATTGAAAAAATTTAATGAACTAAATGAAATTGATATTTCATAACATAACAGGTTTAAATTAAACACTTACAAATATTTTAAGGTGGTTTTGTGATCTTTGGCGGAAAACATGCGAATGGTAGTTTTTACAATGATTTATGGTTCTACAACAACACTGAAAGTGGTGGAAAATGGAAGCTTTTGGCAACAAAATCTAAACTACAGCCACCAGCATTAGCTAGACACACCATAACTTTGGCCGGTGACTATTTATATATTTTTGGAGGAAGCTTAGAGACGGGAGAATTTTCTTCAAAGTAAATAATTTAGTAGTCATATTTTTTCATCATAACCAATTTAAAAAATAAATTAAACGTTTTTATCCAGAATATTTCGCATACGCCTACCAATGTTCGCAACAGATTATAATCCAGACGATGATGGACAATGGGAGTTAGTACGACCACGTGGTGGAAAATCATTAGATGTTCGTCTTGCTGCACATACTACCGTATACTATAAAGCAACAAATTCATTAATTGTTTTCGGCGGCATTATGACGAGCTTGGCACGTTTTTCCAAACTCTCGGATCGAATTTATGCATTTCAGTTAGACAAGTTACATTGGACTGAAATACTGTATCCACGCACTGCATTGCGTGACACAAATATACCCCGCGAAAGAGCTTTTCACTCAGCTACTATCTCTGGCAATTATATGATAGTTTTTGGTGGCTATACCCATCGACATAACAAAGATGAAATCTGCTATGATAATCAAATGTATTGGTATCATTTAAGTTGTCATATTTGGATAAATCAAGTCATATCAGCCGATGATAATCTGTATCCGAAGAAGCAGGGTGTCTTTGCTCATGCAGCAACACTACGTCGTAACAATACTTTACTTATAGTTGGAGGTTATCATGGCAACGTTAATGCTGATTTGTTTGCATATGAGCTACCACAAGTATTACGCCCAGGACAGGAAATGTCATGTCGATTGCATACATCTCATACAGCATGCCTTTCAAATCCTGAATGTGGTTGGTGCTCAGCGGATAGCAGTTGTTATGGACGCACAATTTTTGCAAATTGTACCACCAATTTGCAAACATCACGTTGTCCAGGCATATGCCCTTCTCTGGGCGATTGTCATTCTTGTCTAGTTCATGGTACACAGTGGAATACAATAAATGTGGGCAATTACTTTTCCGTTGCTGGAAAATTGGGATTGAATGAGTGCTCTTGGTGTGTACAAAATGCTAAATGTCATCATCGGGATGATAACTATGGTATCTGTGGCGAAGACACACCCTCTCATAGTCCAGGTTGGTGGGGAGAAAAAGGCACTGAAATTCGTCAACCTGAACAGTGCACCAATAATGATAGAAGACCGGGATTAACATATGTGAAATATCATTATCCGGTGAATTTAACAATGCCTGATTACGTTGCAATCGTTAATGCTACCATGGTTGATTTCGCATCACCCACGCCAATCTCAGAAATGGAAAAAAACTTGAACGGTGAAATGTTGGCAAGGCTCTTAGGGTTTGTGCGTCCACAAAAGAATTGGGAAGAACCATCTGAAATACAAGTATGCACAAGTTATTCAACAGCTGTTTTGAGAGCAGGTCTTGGTATTACGTTAGATTCATTAAAAGATTTAGCTAATCAAACAACACAACAGTCATTTTGTAGCAATGTTGAGATACCAAGCACTGAGCAGCCATTCTTAATTGATTTTCAGGTGAGTTTTAAATACACTAAAAAAATCAGTTTCCTTTCTGTATATCTTAAAATTTAATTTTTTTTGTGGTGTATGCGAACAGAAAATAATTTCTTATTATTATTTTATTAAGCTAACTGTTCAATAACTTTTGTGTGGCAAACACCAAAAAAATGTACACTTAAAAAAATAAATAAACAGAAAAATATACTTAGGCTTGTCATACTAGCTTCGTCATTTACTAAAAAGGACTTAACGGCGACGTATATACAGAACTCTAAGAATTTGTAAGCCTAATATATTTCCCTTTTTACATAGAACCCAGCCTAAAACTGAAAACAAATCAAAGCAGACATTTTTTTCTGTTTTTTTTTTCTTTGTTTTTGTAAATCCTTTGATATTACACATTTTCTTGCATGTGCTTCGTTACAAGCTTTATTCGCGAGGCAAAATAGATCTACACAAAAATGGAAACATATGAGGCTTGGAAATTCTTAGTCTTATTGTTCCAATGATTTTTGAAATAATATTCTACGCTGAGACCAAATCTGGTCTCAGAATCGACCCATCACGTTGCGTTGTTGATGCCATTGACAACAAAAAATTAGATAAATTTGGTAGTCTTAGGCATGTGATAAAAAAATAATTTGATGGTTCTTTTTTATAACACATTTCCAATACCCTAATATCATTATTTTGAAGACAAGTAGTAGGTGTTTTAATTTTATTAACTTTATTCGAAGTCCTGATTATGTTTCTTACCAAGTTTTTATTTGTAGACTACAGTAACCTTTTAAGATATGGCTATGATCGGTATAAATATCAATACAGGCTTGCGAGCTAATTTAATTTTTTTTTTGTTTCAAACTTTAAAATCGATTTACCAAAGCTGAATAAGATAGATATTCGATAATATATTTCTGGGGCGACGATATGCTAAAGATTTGAGTGTGATATTTATGGAAAGCATATCCAGTGCAATTTTTCAATTACAGTTTCCATCATCCAAGCTGGAACTTATTCCACTAATAAATTTATTTGGTTTAGCACTAAATGATAACAAAAATATCCCTCGCTACTTTTAATAACATTAAACATGTATTTTTTTATATTTTTCAGGCTAAACGACGAGTTGGGATTAACAGTATTTACAATACTTATCAAAAAAGCAAAATGGAACTGCAACACATATACCATGGAAACTTAAATGCGTTTACTTTTGAATATCTTGAACCATATTTTGCTGGAAATTGCGAACAGTATACAAATTGTCTCGAATGCCTTACTGACTCTTCTTGCGGTTGGTGTGGCGTAACATCGAAATGTCTATCGAAGAGCATAAATGAAACTGAGCAGTGCATCAGCTCGATTGATAATGAAAATTGGGAATATCTTATAACACAACCCAGTCAATGTGCTAACTGTTCCAATTATGTGTCATGTGAAGAATGTATTGATACGGGGCTCTGTGAGTGGTGGACAGAAGATGCACGTTGTGCACGCCGTGGAAAATCACCGAATGGTGTCAAAGCAATTCAAAATTGTCCAATACCTTGTCGACTGCGGCATTCCTGCATTGATTGTCTTAATCAGAAAGGAAGATGTGTGTGGTGTGAAGCAAGTTCACAATGTTTTAGCTTTGCCGTATACACAAGTGAGTATCAATTTGGCATGTGCCGCGAATGGGTCGATCAAGCTGTAACACATCAATTGACGCCTTCCATCGCAAATGGAGATTCAACACACCATCATCATCAGACAGATTATGGTTTAGCAAGTCGAAATCCTGCCAACGCTGTAATAGGTAGTTTGGCTATCTCGCAGCAGTTCCCACAGCAACAATGTAAGTCATGCGCACAATTCAAAAATTGTTCGACTTGTCTACGTACGTTGAGTTGCGGTTGGTGCTTTGATCGTGACAATCCTATTGAGGGTAAGTGTATGCAGGGTGACTTTGGTCAGCCATATGGCAACTGTTCGTTGGCTTTGAATAGCAGTTCAGTTCACGATGCTGAATGGGCATATGCGCAATGCCCAGATGTTGACGAATGTGGCCTGGGCTTGCACGATTGTCACAAGGAGGCGAAGTGCACGAATACACATGGATCTTATAATTGTCATTGTCGCCGAGGTTACGTGGGTGATGGACGTGTATCCTGCAGTCGTACATGCTACGAATCCTGTGTACATGGTGCTTGTTCTGGTTTGCCGGATTACATTTGTAAATGTGATCTGGGTTGGACGGGAAATGATTGTTCAATAAATTGTGGTTGTAATAACCATTCGACGTGCATTGAACGTGTTGGTAAATGTGATGCTTGTCAGGCTTGGACAGAGGGCGATCGTTGTGAGCGTTGTCGTCAAGGCAGCTATGGTAATGCAACATCAGCTGAGGGCTGCCATCCATGCGAATGTAATGGCCATGGAAACCAAGATCTTGGTATATGTAACGTTGAAAATGGCGAATGTTTTTGCCGGGATAACACTGTCGGTTTGAAATGTGACCGATGTGCTCAGGGTTACTATGGCGATCCACGTGATGGAGGGCAGTGTTATTTTCAGTGTGAGTCGCGTGGAATACTACCGAATATTGGACGTAATGGAATCGGCTCATATCAGTCGTATAAAAGTCCTTGGGGTGCCAGTCTAGAAGTACGAGAATGTCTATGGATACTATCGCCGAAAACACTGCAAGCTGAAAAATCACTGTTGCAACTGGAGTTTGAGTGGCATAATTTAGCTATGGACTGTGACGAAAATGCAGTATACATTTATGATAGTTATCCAGATCTTACTGGTGCAACGCAACAAACTCAACTTATTGCCGTTGTATGTTCGCCATACACTGCGCCTCGTATTATTGAGGCTCGTTCAAATCATGTTACAGTTTATTATAAGCAAGGGGGAGAACGCAAAAATTTTGGCTTTAACGCTCAATATTCTGTAAAGAACTGTTTTGCACGCACTTGTCTACATCCACATATATGTGATGAGCAACAAAAATGTATTTGCCCATCTGGATATGTTGGGTCAAAATGTGAGACAGAAATCTGTCCCAAAAATTGTAATGCCAAGAGAATGCAGGGTTACTGCGATACTGACTATGGTCGCTGTATGTGCAATAGTAGCTATGCGGGAACCGATTGTGGAACATTGATTAAACCAAACCATCTTGTAGTGACTGAACTGTTTGATACACTTCTGCTTAGTGAAGCATTTGAACATTTACGAAAGACTATACCACGTTTTGGTCATTCAGTGAATGCAGATCGTCGCGGTTCGTTATGGATGTTTGGTGGTTATTCGCCTTCTCATGGTCCTTTGAACGACTTTCGACAGTTTGACACTAAAAATGGCACTTGGGTACAAGTTACCGTTGAATCTACACCCGATGATAAAATGCCATTAGGTCGTTATTTTCATGCAGCCGAGATATACCTTAAGAAACAAACGATTTTCATTTATGGTGGCATAACGGTTTCAAGTGAAAATAACGAGCGTTCATCACACGAAATACTCGATGATTTTTGGCAGTTTTCCATTCAGAATCAACGCTGGAGTGAAATTGAGTTTGTATCACGTCGTGAGAAGCCACCACCTTTAGCTGGTCATACACTCACGCAAATTCGAAATAACGAACGTGAATCTTTGATACTAATTGGTGGGATGACGCGTAACAAATCACGTCAACTGGAGTTGTGGGAATTCAATTTGGAGACATTTCGCTGGGAACAATTGCTTGCGCTAGGTGTACGTATGCCAGTTATATATGGACACAGTGCTGTGTATCATGCAGAGTCACACATCATGTATGTTTTTGGTGGCTATGCTACGGAACCACAAAACAAATTATACGCATTGAACTTACAAAAAATGACTTGGACTGAATTGCCGACATTTAGAGAACTTAATCGACCGGAATCTTTATTGCCCCGATCGCGTTATTTTCATTCAGCTGTTACAACTGATACCTATATGATTGTTTATGGTGGTCGCACATCACCGTATAATGCCAGTGATGTTCTTATCGCTTATATATATGATTGTAACCAATGGATACGACTCACCGAAGATGTTGGAATTGTTGGACACTTACAACAGTCAACTTTTGCTGAAGCAATTTCGATCGACCATGATAATAAGGCGATCTATGTGATTGGCGGATGGGACGGTAGTGCTGCACAGAGTCATGTAACAAGAATTAATCTTCCCGATGATATTTGTCAGCTGTGGAGCTCAGGAAAATATTTATGTCGTCATTATATGGGATGCAGCTTCTGCACAGTATCAGGTACCTACAGCTCTGAGTCTTATTGTTTTTCTAGCAGTAACTCTGCGGTGTGTGAAAACCATAATGGAACGTTGATATATAATAATGGTGCGGCTTGTGATGATGCTTGGATGGCACGACGTAACTGTTCCACATTTACAACATGCAACTCCTGTTTAGCTTCGTGGCCAACGCATATTGAGACGACGCCTGTTTGTCAGTGGTGCAATGAGTGTGGCATAAAGGGCCGTTGTATACCAGCGGGCGTCGATTGTGAGAGACGTAGCAATTGGTGTAATAAAACGGCCAGCGTTGGCTTACTTAACCTCTGTCCGCAACCACAATGTCACACACTGCACTGTGAGGCTTGTATAATGGACGAAAATTGTGAATGGGCACAAAACGATTTGGGGTCAATCGAATGTATTACAAAGGAATTGGTGGAGACAAATCAGTATCGCATTATTGGTCAGTGCCCTTCCCAATGTCACTTATATAAAAATTGTACTACGTGCTTAAACGATGAAGATGAAAATCCAAAAAACTGTAAATGGTCTACTATGATGTCTACGTGTCTTTCGCCACAGACTCAACCGTTGTTATGTGCTGGAGGAGTATGTGGCTTAGTGTTAGAAACAAATGAAACTGCGCATTGTCCAGAGCCTTGCCATGTTTATGATCAATGTTCTACTTGCTTGGAGCATGCCCACTGTGGCTGGTGCGCCCGAGATGGCTTTAATGGTGATGGAACTTGTACAGAAGGCTCCTTGGAGAATAAGCAGGAGTATCCTTCGAGCTCAACATGTGATTTAATATATGCGCTATGGCGTAACGATTCAAAATTAACACCAGCCGATACTGTGTCGTGGAACTATGTTAAATGTCCCGCTGAAGATGAGTGTACAAACGGACATCACAATTGTAATCCAGTTTCAGAGCGTTGCATAGATGCTGAAATAGGCTATGAATGCATTTGTGGAAAAGGCTATCGTGAGGAAAATGGCACCTGCTTACCTGTTTGTAGTCAGGGCTGTGTGCGTGGTAAATGCGTAAAACCTAATGTGTGCGATTGTGATTTTGGATATGTTGGTGCTAATTGTAGTATTCAATGCCTCTGTAATGGACACTCTGATTGTGAGGGCCCCGATCGCTTGGACATTTGCTTAGAGTGTCATAACAACACTATGGGGGAACAGTGTGAAAAGTGTCAGCCCCTCTTTGTTGGAAATCCACGCGAGGGAAAAGAATGTGTACCCTGTTTGGATTATTGCAATGGACATACAGATGTTTGTGTCGCACCCGATTCTGATCCTGTCGTCTTCAATATGTCAAAATTAGATCTGGAACGTATACTTACACAGGGGCCACCTAGTAATGCAACTTGTTTGCGATGTGCCAATAATACAGCTGGTGATCGATGCGATACTTGTATTGTTGGATATTTTCGTGGGAGCGAAGATCATCGTAAAGAATGTCGCCCGTGCCAGTGTCATGGACATGGCAACATTTGCGATCCTGTAACAGGAGAAAAGTGTAACTGTGGGAATAATACAGAAAGTGATGCCACTTGCACCGCTGGTGGTGGAAAGAACTCAGCACAACTTTGTTGGAGTGTACAATGCTCCAAGTGCCGCGATTCTTACGCTGGTAATCCTATTGATGGACATCAATGCTATAAGCAAATAACAGTGGAATCTCGTATGTGTTTTGATGCAAAACCAATTGGTGAGTTTTAATAAGATTCATATGAAAATTTAAAATTAAAAACAAATAATTATGCTTAAAACAAAATTTACAAGCAAGATATATATCTAATAATTTGCCTCTTGAGAGATCAGTACAAAGTGATAAAGTTTTGCATCAGGCAAATTTCAGAAATCATAAAATAAATACGTAAATTTCTGTTCAGTATGTTTTACTCAAGTATAATGTACTTCAAAAATAATTTATATTAAATATAGGTGGGTAGGATACGGTGCCACCTATTCCTCAATAATCGAAGTGTACAAAAACACTTCTCATTTTTTAGATTCATGCTGCGCCTGCCGCGGTACCGCTTTTTAGTAGTGAGAACGCTGCCAAGGTAGTAGAACGATGTTATTGATGCCAATGTTGCTCCCGAATCGTGAAGTTGCGCCAAGCTTTGCTAATACAAAAATTATCAATTTGCGTTCCTAAGGTCAACGTCATGTAATTTTATGTCTAGGTTTGTGAATGAAGAGTGGACTTCGTTATTACGAGCTTATGGGTATTGCGGAAATCAACCGCCATATCGTATCGTTGGCTAAGTCGTGTTGCCCATTAAATGTTTGATGTCGTTGTTGTTGCCAATAAGAGCATTTGAATCGCTCGTTAACATAATCATGTTCTGTCTCCTGATCGAGGCAGTAGTTGAGAATAATTTGCTGCATATCTCGTGCTTCTTCTCGGGCTACGGAACTTCTTATTCTGCAGTTGAATCGTGCTGTGATATTTCTGGGAGAGATCGACTGTCACTCTATGAAGGATTGTGATGCTTCATTATTCACGAGAAATCGTATGCCTTTAATGTGGATTTATTACTCGAGCATATAAATTTTTCTCTGTATTCCCTACCTCTGTCAGCGGCATTCACTGAGCCCCAAGAAGTCAAGTTTACGTCACAAAAAAATATGAGCTTTTCCAAATTCCACTTTTCACTTTGGGTGTGACACAGTGCTTTTCCGTCGCGGCTACCACCATCCACCTTAACGACGGAAGTCTTTTGACTGACAAAAACTGATATTTCTTCCCCTCTACAGATTTATTTAGATTTATTTTTTTTTTTTAGAGAATCGGAAATGCTATTATATTAATCATAGTTATATTTATTTTACGTACCTGAAATCTTGACCATACAATTATATATCTGTTTCTCCAATTTACAGAAGAGTGCAAAGCAAAACCAGCTGCATTAAAACCGGGCCAAACTGTTTTCTTCGTAATACAACCACGTTTTATGAATGTCGACATTCGTATTATAATCGATGTTACTCAAGGTGAACTAGATGTCTTCATGTCCCC
Organism: Meiosimyza decipiens; assembly: GCA_963680825.1. Classification (NCBI taxonomy): domain Eukaryota; kingdom Metazoa; phylum Arthropoda; class Insecta; order Diptera; family Lauxaniidae; genus Meiosimyza; species Meiosimyza decipiens. The sequence continues at coordinate 57,699,668 of OY804260.1, forward strand.
ACAAGATGACTCGTTTATAGTAGAATCGAACGAAACTAGCGGCCATCATGAGATATTTCTTGACAATCGTTATAATTGGGGACCGAAACTAAAACGTGCACATCCGCTTAATATTGCGTTACAACGATCCGATGCCAATATAACCTCTGCCAAAATGGTGTTCAGTGAAAAGCGTAGCTTTTACGTACCGCACATACAAGATTGTAAGAGCCATGGAGGTCATAGCTTTTATGTTAAGGATAAGCATGCTAAGGATTTGAGTACACATGTAACTCTCAACCAGTGTAACACATTGCTTCGTTTATTTGGATTGAAAAACCGTCTGGTGCTCACGTTACCACAAAATGCGCACAATTTAAGTGCGACACGCTTTTTTATAGCTTTACGCGCCAGTTCAGGTCCAGAACCAAGCTATGGATCAGTTGTCTTTCGACAAGATCAATTACATATCGATTTGTTTGTTTTCTTTTCGGTATTTTTTTCGTGCTTCTTTTTATTCTTGGCTGTTTGTGTTGTAGTTTGGAAGGTAAAACAAGCTGCTGACTTAAGACGCGCCAGACGGCAACATGTCGTTGAAATGCTACACTTGGCAAAGCGGCCATTTGCCCGAGTGTTTCTTTCAACTGGTGCATTGGAGTTGGAAAGTCCTCTATTAGCTTCACAAATGGCATCGTCGCGTCCTGTGCGTAGTGCAACAGGTGCCAGATCACGTTCGCATGCAACATCATCTTCAAGTCAATCGCCAACTTCGGAGTTACTATTAGTTGCGATAGAGCCAACATTTGACAATCTAGCAGCGGTGAGTACAGTATTTATAAACCTTCCAGGACGTCACAAAGCGCCGTTAAGCTTAGCTTTGGGTTCGACACTTATTACATATCCCAGACAATTTCCTTTAAATACGCGCAATTTTATGCGACAACAGCGCAACAATGCAGTGGCAATGATGCCAGCACCATAGAGCGGAGCAGCCATGACAAATTAAGAGTTAAATCTCTCTGGTAAACAATTGAATTTTTGAACATCACACAATAACTAGGTGTAACTTAGATGTATCTTGATAAGTAAAATATCGACAAAAAAAAAAGAAATTCAAAACTGATAGGTAATAAAATTAATAACTTCGCGCGTATTAAAGTTAATTTCGTAATTAATATATCACTGCTATATAAATAGACACAAAAACTTAATATAATTTTCACAAACTTATGTACATATGCAAGTTCATATAAGTTCTTCATTAAGCAGGAATGCAAAAAAATTATGTTTTTAATCCTTTTGAATAAAGTGAAAACATTGCTATTTGATGAGCTCTTTGAGGCTTAAAAATAAAAATATTGACATCCTGTGTTGTCACTAAGCGGCTTAGCATTTCCTCAATTACACTGAATCTCTGAAACTTTGTTTTTGTTTTGCGGACTAAACTATATTTTGTAATAGACGCTTTATCAAATCAAAAGGTCTTGATTTACTCAGGAAAAATTTGTTAAAAACAAAGGTTAGGGAGAGAAAAATACCTAAATAATAGATAAAATCAGACTTCGATTTAAGATTAAAGACTTCGTGTCGTTTCCATAGGTAAAATACATTTGGTTTAACGCAACACAAAACAAAACAAAACAAATTTTTTGTGATTCTGTATAATTGAAGATTAATCGGAAGCGATTCCACGGGAAAAAGGTGACACCTCCCAAAAACATTCATAACTTTAGGATCCTAGCGCGCTTCAGCCTCGCACCAAAATCTGAATATGCGCGACTTTCAAAACTATTCACTTTTCTTTTTTTTTCTTTTCAGGATGTCAATATTTTTTAATTTTTATTCATAAAAGACTTCATTTTATAGCAATCTTTTTGCACTATGCAAAACGATTTGAATTAAAATATCCTTTATTTCATTCCAGTCCAATGTATGTACGTAAATGTAGTACTCTGCTTAACAAAAACCGCTTTTACACTGATAACGTTCAAAGTAGAATTTTTTATTTGTTTTTGTATTAAATTGAGTTCTTTATTGAGTTTTATAAAATGAGTATATTAATATTTGGCAGTTATCTCTGAGCATACATACTATTTAATTAAGCACATATGTATGTATACATATTTAAATATATACAGTGACCAAAAAAAGTCTACATACACCCCGACTTTCTGCTAGATAGAGAATCCGAAAACATAATGAGAAAAATTAATGATACATATGAGCAATAAAATATATTTTTTTCAATATAAATTTAAAAAGTTATCTGAAAAAAAAAAGCACAAATAAACCATTGACATACCCAGCAGGCAATTGAACAAGGCCTTCCCCGGAGAAGGCCTGCTAGTACTGCTGCGATTGTAAGAGGCCTTCTCAAAACTAAATTTTCATGCAAATAAAAACAATTATTTACAATCTGTCAATATTAACAATAAGTTAAATTTATAAGTAGTGAAATTTTAATTAGCAGAATAGTTACACTTCATTGAGTGTAATATACTCATTAAATGCTATTATGCCTTACCACAGCAGGCGTGCTATTATGCCTTCCCATAGCAGCAGTGCTATAAGGTCTGATATTGGAAGGCAAAGAAGAAGGACTTCATATATTTTTTTATTTCTTGTATAGCAATGTTTTATGATTCGACATTACTTTTTTGTCATTGCATTGTACTTATACGACATCAAAAGTAGATAAATGGTTAGAAGTAAGAAACGGTGTGCATGTTGCTAGGCTGGTCTTCTGTTTCATGTTATGTTAAAGTGGTAGAGTGTTGTGTATTCAATGTAAAATTATAGATTAAGAAAACGTCACAAAAAATAAACATTAAAAATATCAACGTAAATAAGAGTCTCACCGACATATTAAAATTTCATTTTTTCAAAGTACTTCCTATGACCCCTTCTACGGCAAGCGGTCTTAGAAGGCCTCTCGATGCGATACAGGCAGGCCTGTTTTATCGGTACGTTTCATAAAAAAAAGAATAGAAGTTTGAAAGGAGTTGGCAAGGCCTTAATCTTGCCAACTCCTAAGTATGTAAGTCTACATAAACTACGCAATTTATGCCTTGAGCTATTGAGTAATTTTTTTAGAAAACGGTGAAGCAAGGTTTTTTTCTAGTTTATATCTATAATATGAGTCATACTTTGGTATAATGTACTAAGTTGTGATTTGGACGTGTCAATTGATTGATATAAAAACTCCGCGAAAAGAAATTCAAAGTGACAAGAGAAATTTTGTTGTTGAATTTGGGAAAGAAAATTATTTCTGTGGTGAAATACTAAAAATATTGGATTTGAGTCGATCAAAAGCTTACACGATCAATAAATATTTGGACTCAAGTCCAATATTTCGAATATTTCACCACAGGATAAATTTTGTTTTCCAAATTTAACAACAAAATTTCTCTTATCACTTCAAATTTTGCGAAGCCATGATATCATTCAAATATCAAAATACCAAAGTAAGACTTATCTTATAGATATAAAATAGAAAAAAGGTACTTCACCGTTTTAAAAAGAAAAAAAAATCAATTATATAATTTATATTGGAGAAAATATATTTTTTTGGACATTACGATTAAAAAAAAATTCAAACAAAACTTCATCCTTGCTTTTTTCCATTATGTTTTCATATTTTAGCAGAAAGTGGGGGTGTATGTAGACTTTTATTGGTCACTGTGTATACACTTACTAAACCAATTAAGGTGAAATTCGATATTTAGAATTTAATAACTTCAAGAACAAAAATTAACATGATCACATCATTTGCAATAGTCCCATCAAATATACATATTTGTGTGTTATCAAAATGCAGATAATTCAAATTTGAGTCTTTGAGTATTACCACTCGTCCCAAACAAAGATTCTACTAAAATATTTTTCATCTCATATTATTACTTACCTTTTAATACTAGACACCCATGAACAAAAAAAAAATAATCGCAAGATAATAGTAATATGCAAAAATAATCTTTCCCATCCGGAATTAAACCCTTTCTGATACTTTGGACTACGAGGAGGAAGGTGAACTTTATTCACATTTAACTTGCTCCAAAGATGAATGAAGATGATGTGTTTTTTTTTTCATTATAAAGACGGCATGTTTCGTTATTGGTATATATAATTTTAATAATTTTCGACTAAGATCTCTTCAATTCAACAGGAGCACGCTTGAAGGAACATCATATCCTTGATATTTTTGGGCTCATTTCTGACGCGTAAAGCATTACCTTTTTCAGAAGCTGTACGCATTCATTCGCCAGGAAGCACATGCCCCAAATAATTAATCTCATTTCAGGCAAAGCGACGTTGGTTCTGGTCGTTGGAGATTAAACTGCTTAGGGGAGCCATATATGCCGACTTTATATTCACTAAATTACCCTCCTCAGTTTTTTGTCTGCTACTATTAAATGCATTTTTCCTTATTTGCTTTCAACGTGCTTATCAATCCTACATGACCTAAAATCAAAAATTTCCAAATTTTTAATCCCATTCTATATTTTTATATAAGACTTGCGGTGGAAATGATATGATATATTACAAATTTAATGCCCATGCTGCTACTATCCCATAAATCCGTGCGGTGCGTAAGGGCTGATCAAAATTTCTATATCTTTTTGATCTCTGGCTCGTCTTATGGGTTAATTCAAAGCGCTAATCGACAAGATTCCTGAAGGTCTTTCCTGATCGTGTGGCTTACTCATTCACAATGTCTCTTCTTAATATTAGTTCAGATAGAAGTATGATTGGCAGCCAACGCAAGTTCCACTAATTCTTCAATTTCTGTCTCAAACGCGACTTTGTAAAATTACTAAATTTTTATGGATATAGCACATATTATTATTTCCGCTCAAGTTCTATTTCGAGGCACTCTTTAATATTTCGAAACATGAACTTTTTTTATAAAGTTTTTAATAAGTTTACTAAAAACTTATTGCAAAAAAATTAAAAGCTGCAGCTTTTCAATAAGTAAAATCTGTAGCTAAAATTGTATTCACAAAACTATAGTTTTGGTAGTAAAAACACTAATTTTCACAAAATGGTTTTTCATTCACATCATATTCACATTTATTTTAAATTAAATATATTCTCAATTTACCTTAAGCTCACAGTGCAAAAGAAGAGTAATTATACAAAAGTCCCCAGTTGAAAAGTATACCTTGCATACTGATTTTACTATATGTTATTTGTGTCGTAAAGTTTTGCTTTCGTATTTAAATGCGCATTTATTGAAATAATATAAATCATTGTATTGTAGTAGAAAAATTGTATTAAGTTGTATTGAAAATTATCAAAAGTTTATTATAAGCTTTAAAAAATGTATATATGTTTATTTTACAATTATAATTTGTAGAAAAAAGATAGTGCTGATTTATTTTTTTGTCAGACAAAATAAGTATAATGTTCTTCATGAATAAACATGGTGTGATTTAAATTGAACAAAAATTATAGAAAGTAAACAACCAAAACAATTGAACAAAAAGCACAGCATCAAATACCATATAAATACTTAATATTATCAGTACAATTTAAAATAATGTAATCTCAGAGTGTTGAAAATTTCTTGCTCGATCTTTTATTTAGTCATGTACATAAACATTTTTGTGCTCTTTATTAAAATTTGTACTGAAAAATTTGCTCAAATATTTTTTAGTTTTATATGCAAGGTTTTAATTATAATTTCTTGTTAGATAGATTTAATATACTTAATTCCAATTATTTGATAATGTAAGAAATCTTCTTATTCCTATTTCTAGATTAAAATTTTGGAATATAATGGTTGTATTATGCTTTCTGTAAATATCTCTAGTTTGGTATATACTTTATGTGTATTTATTATTTTTTTCAATATTTTTATTTTTTTGTTAAATATTTTTGGTGTTATGGAAATTTTTGTATTTATGTTGTAATAAATATTGGCAAATGTAAATCTTTTTGGGTTTATTTATTTTTTAAGAAAAAAAACTGTTTAAAAAAATATATGTATGTAAGTAAAAATGTTAACGTTATAAAATAACGTATATAAATGTATCAATTACACATGTAGAGAAAGTCACTTTTGTAAAAAAAAATTGTTCAAAATTTTTAATAGAGAAAAATTTTAAAAATAAAGCAAAATCAAAAGACATGTTCATACTCAAAGTGTTTTTATATATACAATATAGGAAACTTCTACGTAACGCACGCATTTTTTCGAAGATTTTGCGATATCAAGATATTCGATAAATACTTATACGTCCTTCGTCCGTGACGGTAAGTTTGAAATCTTCAAAATTGTTCAACAAAGCTATGGCACAAACAAAAAAAGGGGAAAAATAGATGACACATGGCGCATTGTGCGCGAAATGTTTTAACATACATAAAACTACAACTTGTACACCTCGTGATAAGAACCCCTCATGGCTCAAGTGTTAAGAGTGGGTCTAAAAATATAATTCATGGAATGGTCGGGGTTCAAATGCTAGTATAAATTAACCAAAACTGGTTTGATGAGGTTCTGTGTATATGTATGTGGTAATAGCCGAAACATATGCCACCAATTACCATGTTCCATTTGTTGCCTTTGTCATGAATATCGGTGTCTACTATGCCTACAGTTCGATCGAATGTTCAATGAATTATAATTATTATAACGTAGGTCCTAAATACATGAAACACTTTTTAATGTAAATTACATCCTAGCTTGAAAAGAAATGATCCCTCGAGTAGTTTAAAAGAGATAATGTATTATTTAAATGATTCGGAATTCCATGCATATATTTTGTACTCCTATTTAGTCGGGGTGACCGCTTTTGACTCGGCCAGACCGTTTAGCATGTCAAAGCAAGCTATGGGCTGCATTGGTCTTCCGCTCTTTCTCTAAATGGATTATCACGTTTTGCTCTGCTCCTGTTGGGATTACAAAATACATATATGAACACGAAGGCATTGACTTAAAATTGACGTCAAGAGTGCATCAAAATCGATGTTTAATATCCTATATAGTTACCTTAATTTGTTGCCTTAAGGAATTATTTTGTTAAAATATTTTCTTAAAATATAGGCACAGAATTTATTAATAAATTTTATTTCAAAACAATGCTGAGTGTTATAAAAATAAGTCAAAATTGGGTACAATGTACTATTTGATTTATATTACACGAGCACGGCAAGCTTCACAAGGATTAAAACTTGGCGTCACGAAAACTAAAAAAACTTTTGAAACAATAAATTGTATGCATTTGACCAAACTGTAATTTAAATAAATACAAGACTTATAAAAAGAATCTACGTCTCGATTCCATTGCATGCCGCTTATTTGTTATAATCCAAGCATAGTCTCCTGTTTTACTATCAAATGTACCCTCTTGTAGCGAACGTAGCCTCAACGTAAAACGTGGTCCCAATTCACGCAGCTTTGCACGCTTGCCTTCTTTCGAGAATTCGTAGCGATGATGCCGAAAGAAAATATAATCGCGTTGATTATGAAATGTTACAGCACGTCGTCCGCGAAACTCGGGATCATGATGAAAAAGTGCACCAAGCATGCGACCCACAGTCAAACCCAAACGTGTAGTGAAATTATTCAAAATAACTTCAGGACGATGTTTCGTTATATCTTTGTGATCACGTTTTATATCCGACGTGAGTTTAACATTAGTTAGTTTGAAATGTGCTGTCGGCCCATTTGGAAGATGAATGACCAGAAGACCATTAGGTTTTCGTCGATCCTCGTTAATGATAACAACATCTGTGTACTCCTCACGAACGGCGCTCTTACATATTTTTTTTACTGAAGATTTATTGCGTATTTTAACCAACGCGTTTGGGAATATGCGCGATAGTTCCAAGCCGAATTTGCGCGTTTTTGTTACCGGATTATCGGCAAAAGTAATCAATACCTTAGGCTCGTAACTGCGTTCAAAGTATGATGAGAAATCATCTATTTCCAACTCTTTACGTAATTCTTCATTGTCGGAATCTTCTAAATTGGTAACTGTGGTTTGATCCTGTTCGCGCAAACTTTCAATAGTGTGCCCCGGATTCGCTGGTATGCCGGCTTTTCGTCTGGCCCTACGTTCCTGCATTTTTCTTTTGTGTTTTTCCTTTTTCATTTTTCGAAACAGCTTCGTTCGTTGCTCTTTGTTCCGCATTAGACTTAGTGGATTGAGCACTGGCATGCGCACTTTAGGCTCTTCTTCATTATCAACATCGGCATCGTCATCTTTAATAGTATCCCGATCGTTGTCAGTGTCGCTGCTATCGATATTCGAATTATTTTCCTCCAATGCTGTTTTTTTAGTGACTTGGGGTATCTCTTCGCCATCCGAATTCTTGCTTGTTGTTGGTTTCTCTTCTGGTTCGGAGTCAGAATCTGCTTCCATTTGTTCTAGTATTTTGTCATCAGCAAAACTTTCATCACTTTCGGAATCGGTTGCCATTATTTTATTTTTGCAAATAGTGTTGAATTTTTGTAATTTATTAAGTATGTAATTGAATGAAATTGTTGCAATTACGCACGTGCTTTCTACTCAGCTATATGTCACTTTATTTTAGTTTCTGTTGTGCTTTTCATTGTTCTTGGGTATGTTCAAGTAGGCTTTTTTTTATAGAATCAATGGACCCGTTCAGCCATGCTGAGCGCTTCAAGACTTTTGAAAGTTTACACAACGACATTTTCGTTAAGCGTCACACTTAAGTGCTTCATAAATTATGTAGCTATAAAAAAGTATGCTGTATAATACAGCGGGCTTGTATATGACAGTGATGTTTTGGCTATCCTATGAGTTACCAGGTCGACATCAATTGTTTTGATAATATCATCAACATTTTCTATTAACAAAACAAATAAAATTAATTATTAAAAACTTTCTTTATTTTTTGCATTTTTTACCTTCTGAAATTCGGAGAACTATAAAAATACCTTGTAATCAGAAGACCCGATTCACTTAAAATTGTTGCAGCCATGGTTTAATGATAATTAAACCATGATATAAATCTATTCTTTTTTCCTCGAAATAGCGTAAATAGGCCGATGTAGAAAAGTCGAGTGTATAAGATGGGATGTAATGGAAAGATAGAAATGCGTTTTGGTGAAATTACCAAGGCCCGTCCCGGATGTAATTTTTGTTAACAAAAATTGATCCAAAAAAACCGGTGGCAGCCCATAGTTGGGATAGGATTGAACAATGCAACTCTATACTCTGTGTCCAAAAAATAAGTTGACATTTGAATTTAAACTGCGCGCGTTGAAGGATTTGGAGAATAATCAGTGACATCTATGTCAAATTTCATGTGAAAATATTTATTAGTGTTTGAGATACGCGTCGTTTTGTGAGCTGCTAAAAGTGAGTTTTTCGTTTTTTGCGATGTCGAAATTTTTTGAGCAAAGAATTTGCATTAAATTTTGTTTGCGGAATCAATTCTCTGCTGCGGATTCGTTGAGGATGGTGCAGAAAGCCTTTGGTGATGAGGCTATGTCTAAAAAAAATGTTTACAAGTGGTATAGTGAGTTCCAAGCCGGCCGTGAACGTGTCGAAGACGAAGAGCGTCCTGGGCGACCATCAACCTCAACCGACGAAGCTCACGTCCAACAAATCAAAGGGACCTTGCTGATGAAAGGACCTTGCTGATGAAGGGACCTTGCTGATGAAGTTGGCATATCGAAAGGCTCAATCAATACCATTTTGAAGGATGTTTTGGGCCTCAAGCGCGTCAAATCTCGACTGGTACCGAAAACATTGAATTTTTTGGAAAAAAGGCGTCGCGTTGAAGTGTGTGAAACGATGCTTTCCGACTACCAGGATGTCATGAAACGCATTATAACTGGCGATGAGACTTGGATCTATGCTTACGACCCCGAAACAACCGATCAATCGAGCGAATATCGTGCCAAAGGAGAGCCGAGACCAAAAAAAACTCAAGGTCATGATGACTGTTTTCCGGCCAAACAGTCAACAAGGAATATCATTTGAACGTTATGCGTCGTTTGCGTAACGCTATCCGTCTAAAAAGGCCGGAATCATGGTTTTTACACCACGATAATGCACCATCCCATACTGCACACGTAATTCGTGATCATTTCGTCAAAAACTCAACCCATATCGTTCCGCAACCACCGTATTCACCTGATCTGGCGCCGTGCGACTTCTGGCTGTTCAGCAGGCTCAAAAGACCGCTCCGGGGACACCGTTTTGATACGATAGAGGAGATTCAAGCCGCAGCGAAGATGGAACTGAAGGCCATCCCGGAAAGTGACTACAACCAATGTTTCGAAGGTTGGAAAATCCGTTGGCATAAGTGCATTGCATCGGGCGGGGATTACTTTGAAGGGGATGAAATTGATTTGGAAGAATAACTGAAGAATTTTCAAAATAAATACAATGTTACCTTATTTGTTGGACATAGTATATATTCTATTTAGACTCTTCGAGTGCTTTCTTTTGACATACATTTCGAGCTGTAACCTTATACACTTGTAATTTAAGTAACAAAATTTAACAAAAATCGGTTTTTTTCTGGCATTGGGACAGGCTTTGGCAAGGCAATGTGGGTTGGTTAGCTTCACCAAAATACATCTCCATCTTTCCCGTACATTACATTCTGTAATCTTATACACTCGACGTTTCCACAGCGGGCTCTTAAGCTAGTACTATTGTGAAAGAATTTCAAAGGCTGATCAATTTTCGCACTTGTGTTAAAAACAAAACGAGTAAAATAAAAATTTTTTGCGCCGTACATCGAATAGTAGGACGTAAAGCGAATCTGGGTTGTATTGGCAAAAGGCCTTTATGGCGAAAATCCATGTATTAAGAGGCTGTATAGCGAGGTCTGACTGTAATGTATTTGCTCTATTGTACTGACCAAGTTGAATGATAAAAGATATTAAGTCTAACTGATCAAGAATACATATTTTTGTTAATTGATTTATTTCCCATTTTTTTCTCAGTTTTTCGTTTTACAAAATTTCTCATATTTCTATATTTTCAAATTAAAAATATTTATGCATTTAACTTAATTGTCATGCATATTTTATACAAAAATATTAAGACTTTATCAAAAAAAAAAAAATAATAATTTAAATCAAATAAAAATCGGTTTTTATCTACGTACATAAACATTTAAAAAAAACATCTGTAAACAAAACTACAATAACAAGTGTTATTGGCTGACTATATTAAATTTCCGTTCCCCTTTATAGTACTACGATAATAATATTAAATAATATTAAAGCGTTAATGTTATCGATTGCATTACAAACTACATCATTGGGCATTGTGGATTTGTGCCAGCCATACCACCAACTGAATTGGGATCTAACATGGGTAAATCACCAGCTGTTTCAGCGAGTATTTCTTCGGGTGGGCTGCCATATTCTTGCAATTTTTTCATGTCATCAAGAACTGTCTTGAATTTTTCACGTTTTACAGCAGGTGAATCGTCCGGTTTTTCATTTTCAAGATGGCTGGAAATAGTTTTATACAGTTCCAGTTGCTTTTCATATCTAAATAAATAGGAAGAAAAAATTATATCAGTTAAATGGTTACCGGGCATTTTATTTTTAGTTTAAATATTTTTGGTGAAATATTACATATTATGGTCTAATATTTTTCAGTTTGTTATTAAACGAAAATGGATGCATTTTACACATATAGCAGTAGTAGTTATACTGCAGTGAATTGAGTTATTACGTTACAGTAATACTTCACGCCACCATTTTTCAACTTTTTTCGACATTTTCAACACTTCCAACTATTTTTGACCTTTTAAGACTTGTTAAACTTTTTTCGCCTTTTTGAACACTATTCGATATTTTCACATTTAAACTTTTTCAATTATTTGGACTTTTTGAGATTTTTGGATATTAATTGACTTATTCGACACACTAAAAAAAAATATATGTTATTATTATTTGTCGTGTTTCGACAATTTTCAGTATTGTTAATTTTTATCGGTTAGTCACACTTCGCACGGGTGAGGAAAGTTGAGTTAATAGTTTATTTTTATAGCTTATGATGCATGTATTATCTTTTATAGAACCCACGCCAACTTTTTGACCAATACTTATCTGTATCACCAAAAGTTTTAACACTAAGTCTTATAACTTCGCTTCGAAGTTTTTGATTCTGTAGATTTTGCCACACCAGCTTGTCAGGCCTCACCTATATTTTGACTGATGTTTGCCTGTGGCACCAAATGCTCCCATATCAAATTTGATAAAGTTTACTATACTGCAACATTTCTTATGAATCACGGTACTGAAACTAATAAATCCTGATACACTAATGTATGCCCGGCAAAATAAATTTGGTGGAACGGTTTCACTAAGTGCAAGAAAGTAATATTCGAAGAAGTTACCTCTGTGTCTGGTAGAGGTTGAAGAACAAGAGGTTGAAGAAAACAGAAAACTATTTGAAATCAAACAGGCATTTTATCGCATTTGTGTGTATGAGTTCAGATTGGTTCCATGAATAAAAAAGAACCATTTGTTGCATCTTTATAATTTTAAAAATAATTCTTGTTGAAAGGCAGCTTGATTTTTAAATCGTTTTATTTGCGTGAGTCCGGATAGTTAACACAAGACTAGTAAGTCTGGAAAAATATAGGGTGGACGATTTATAATTTGGATTTTGATTTATTGGATTTTGAAAAAACTTCCTAGGCTGACCTTGCTGTAGCCCATGCGATGAATCTAATTTTTCAGTACATTTTCGACTGTAAAAAGCTGTATTTGACCGATAGCTGCACCTATTTTGTCTTTTAGAGCCTAAACCGTTGTGGGAAAGTTAGCGTAACACTTATCTTTAATAGCTCCTCGCAAATGATAATCCTACGGAGTCAAATCGAAGCTCCGCGGTGGCCAATCATCACACGGATGCGCGCCATCCTGTTTAAACCATATGTTGTCTACGTCCATATCTTCGAAAATAGGCCACAAATATTCAGTGATCATTGCGCGGTAGCGCTCACCATTCACTTTAACTCATCTTCAAAGAAAAATACCCCAATGATACCGAATCTGAAACCACACCATAATGTTACTCGTTGAGCGTGCATTGGCTTCCAACAATCACGTATGCATTTTCTGTGCCTCAGATGCCACAATTTTGCTTATTTACGTTACTACCGAAATGTAATGAGCTTCGTCAGAAAAGATTATTTTTCGGTAAAAATCATCTTATTCCAAGCGTTTCAGAGTCCAATTAGAGAACCGAAAGCGAAAAGTATCGACATGTTCCTTTAACTAGAGATATAAAACTTGCTGTTATAATACGATTGATATTATAATGGATACACAACATGAAACCTGTCTTTTTGTGTGATATAAAGCATGTTAAGTACAGACTAATTCTACGATATTGTGATGTTTTCCAAGCGGGCTTATAACAACTAAATAAATTTTCACTCCCTTCAGATGTAGATCCTGAGTCATAATATAAGATATTATCCGATTCGATGGAAATTTTTCACACTTAATAATGATATGGACTTAAAAGTTTTCTAAATAGTCGGCTTATATATTTACTAATAAAAATTATGTGTTTTAAAATGCTTACCTCTCTTTGTCTTCTGCAGAAATTTTATCACCATTATCCTCCAAATACTTTGGATATTTTTCCACTAATTCCTTAATGCTAGGCAAAAGAATTTCTGCAGAGAGTAAACTTTGCATCATACCCTCCATAAATGGTAAAAACATGTTGCCTTCGCCATCACCACCAGCCTTATGAGAAAAACAAATTGTGAATAATACATTAGGATTTTGCTTGTAATTTAGCAAAGATGTAAGATAACTCGATATTAACAGACTTTATTATAAAAAGTTTGAAAAATGACATAGAATCGCAATCGGTGCGATTTTTAAAGCTAAAAAATGTTTCTATAATTTAACTATGGGGCGTCACAACGGCAAAAACTGCGTATTGCATAGAGAACTTTATTGTTAAACCGCGAACATTGAAAACGGCTATCATTTTGTTTATATAGATATCACGACATATTTACATTTAACACACACGATGCACCGATATCATGCGGTTTGAATAACTGCTAAATAACTACATAATAACTTAAAAGCATTTTTAGTTTGGGTGCAAAAATATTTTTTTTTAATTTAAAAATGTTTCTATTCCTTCTTTTCTGGCGATTTGGTATCTTATTTAGCAAAGACTTTCAAATAATATGAATGAAATCGCCATTGACTTCAAAATTTATTCGGCGGAAAAATAAGACGGGGTCACGAAAGTACAAAATTAATTTTCACGCTTTTAATGTGATTGCAGTATTTTTATTATTAGACAGTTTCTATGTTTTATCAATTACATCTCCCTGATTTTTTTCTTCTAAATGTCAAAAAATCACCCAATGCCAAAACTAGGTTGCATTTTAGGAAAAATTAAAGCCCAAATAAATAACTTGTACAAAAAAAATCTAACCGATATACAAGAGGGTAAGACTAAGACTTTCAAAGCGATAGAATCCATTTGGAAATTCGGCTGTAATCAAGAGTATTTTTTTAAATTTAATTTTTTAACCCATGCATGTGAATTGATAGACCACGAACATTGCCAGACATCATTTGCTGAATGCAAAGAATTATATCACTCACTTCATGACTGTCATAACTCAAAAAACCTAAATTGGGAGAAAACTCATTTAAAGTTTTCAATAAGTTACTTTTTATATGAAAATGGTGAAAAGTATTCTAAATAAACTCTTCTCACAAAGCAAGTTTATAAGATACCTTTCTGATATTTTCACGTAAAAAAAACAAATCAAATATAATATCATTAACTCAAAAACAACGTGTTGTGAGCATATATGTAATACATATGTATATGGTTGTGTGCTATGCCAGCCTTAAAGTAAGTGAGCGATGTGTACATATATGCAAGAACGGTATTGACTCTCTTTACATATATGCTCAGCTGAAAATTGAGCCGGTAGTTCAACTGGTTCAAAATTTTGTCGCGTAACCGTCATTTGGAATAAAATTCGCCATGCTGAGAAGCATGCAAACTGCCCGAAATGAAGAAATGCACCGAATTGATAATATATCTTTTTGGTTGTGAATATTTTAAGATGTTTTTGAGAATATTAATTTTTATCGCTACATTACATTTTTAAAATGCTAAGCTAAAAAGTTAAGTAATACTTATGGGAAATCCCCGTACTAATGATTTTTAACGTAAGCTAGGTTGGAATTTAAGCACTTGTTCAAAAGAATTGGGGCTTTAGTTTTATTGAGAAGTGCGCTTTAAGGATTCCTAAGGAATTCTACTGCATTAGAATTAAATAACTATCCTAAGGTTTTTTTTTTTTGATTTTCAGTAGAATAAATAGCAAATACTTACACCATCCATATTTAAACCACTAAACATATTGGCAACGTCAGTCTCTGATACAGGTGCAGCCAAGTTATCTGAGCCCTCTTGCAACCCCTGAAACAATTGTCGTGTCAGTAAATTTTATATAGCACTAAATTTTTTATCTTATGTACCTTTAACGCTTGTGCTATACTATCGGAATATTTGGCTACATCTTCGTCATTAGCTGGATTTTCACCTTGTAGTGTCATCGCGGCTGCTTCGGCCATTTTTTTAAAACCTGCCATTATTTGGTCGGGATCTTGAGGCAGTGGTGGCACATCACCGCTGGGTGTGTCCGGACCTCCGAAAAGTGTATTCATACGATCGGCCAGTATTTTGGCTTGTTCCCTGAGAGAACATGTAAAAAAATTGACACTCTATTGAGATTTGATGTTACTTACAGAAAAAATGCATCAGGATCATCATCACCATGTGCACCGGCTACAGCACTAGCATCAGCGGGAACTGTTGTGTTGGCACCGGCGGAGGCAGCATTTGTATTTGTTGTTGTGCCAAAGTCTTGCAGCGCATCTTTCCAAAAAGTGGACAACAGAGTGTGAAAAACATTTTAATAAATATATAATGCAATTTTTATTATTACATAATTTAGGCGTGAAAATTGGTCTCTGAACTTACTTTCGAGCAGCTCGTTCAAATCATTTTCGTTCTTTTGTTCGGACATAATTTTAATTTTAATTGCGTTTAACTTCTTTTATGGAAATTTGAAAATCAATTAACAAACCGTATTATATCTAGATTTAGTTTCTACTTTGGCCTCTTTTTTTTCCTGCAGTCCGCCTGTCTACCCGCTGTTGGATGCTCGCTATTCCTTTAAAAACGCAATGGGCATGAATATTTTTATACTTTTTGTCCAAATGTCAAAATTTTCCCTTGATTTTTCTTATTGCGTATTTTATCACAAATTTCATTTCGTTAACATACAGTGCTGCCAAGTTCATGGCGAGAAATAATGGTGGCGTACAGAAGGTACAATGTTAGACGCTCATTAGTTTACGGTAACTCCTGAATGCAAGTCATTCGATGAAGTTTAATGATGCGTTTAGGTTTCATAAACGATCGATTATTTTGACGATTCAATTAAAAGCTGATTATTAAAATAATAAACTGAGTACCTACAATTTTGTTAAAAAAAATTTATTTCTAGAAGAATTTTCGGTACAAATTTACTTCAGCAAAAATCCTCCAAATATTTTTAGGAGAAGCGCGTGAGCTCGATTCAATATGAAGGAGTTCCGAAGCAGTAATAGTTATTGTAATGCTGTTGTAATAGCTGTTGTTGTTGTTTAAGTCGTTGTTGTTGTTGTAGTTGTCCATAAATAGTTTTTATAAGCAGTTTTTAAAAAAATTTAATAAATTTATTTATTCGCTTTTCGGTAAAAAATGGGTTAATATTTTAAAGCAACAGAATTGTGCTTTTTTGTTATGCTAAAAAAACTATAAGTTAAAATAAAAAAATATGAAAATAAAACAGTTTTTAGAAAAAAAGGTGAAATTTTACAAAAGTGGAAACTTATTCAGAGGTTCCCAACTTATACCGCTTTTTATGAAAGCTATATCCGCAACTTCCGAAACTAGATCCAACCGACACTTTTTTATGCAAATTTAATTTTTATCCTTATAGCGCTACTTCTCCTAAAAAATGTAATAAATTTTGGGGATTCGTGCCCAAGGTAATTTAAGCCGAACTTTCATATAAAAACCCCACTAGCAATTAATAATAGCTGATAATCGAAATAAGCGTCAGTCACCGAATTATGGTGGGTCTGGTTGTGAGAAGCCGACAAGAAAAATTTTGCTCAATAACTCGGAGAGTAAACCACAACTAGAAAAATATGTTTTAACCAATGTTATAGAGAAGATAAAAGCACATCGATTTCATTGCCAAAAAATCTCCAGATGACAATATTTGAATGATTAATTTGATATTAATTTATGTTCCTTAAAGATATATAGAACAAAAGAAGAAGTTTTTGGAACTTTTTTGAAATTACTCCGATTTGTGCTCAAATTGTAGAACTATATCTTACATATGTAAGTATTTTTGACAGTTCGCTTAAGTGTTTTATTTTTACCTCATTCGTACATTAATCTTCAAGATAATGCCTCCTTGAATCGTCAAAAACATATTAGCCTTGTGGCTATATAGTCGTACCGACAATAAATATATTTATTTCTATAAAGTTAGAGACGAGCTATCATCATCAATCATATAACTTGCAAGTTCTTTGGTACTGCTCGGAGATATTGCGCTTGAGATCATGGGGACAGGTGCGAATTCGATCCCTTGCAAGGACCGTACATTTAGAATTATGTTGAATCATATATGAAATCTATTTAAATAAATGTGAGTTCCTTTGGAGTCCCATACACAAAATTAAAAGTAGATAAAAGTTTATATTTTTTTTTGGTTTTATTGAACAAGATTCGTCATAGGCACTTAATAAGCAATTGTGGTTGAATCAAATATTTACTTGATGATTTTCTCCCAGAGCGTACCTTCTTTTCGGGGCTTTGATTCCTGATAGAATTTATCCACTTACAGCTAGAAATTCTCGAAAAAGTTTTCCCAAGCTTGCACCGGACATCCGGCCGGCATTTTATTCCTTAAATCTTATGCTAGAGCAGGTAGTGTAAAGAGCAAGGCACTATACGATTTCTATAAGGCTATCCAGATGATATTAGCAAAGTCAATAGTCCAAGTGACTCATCTGTGAAAGCTTTTCACGCTGGATGTAGATATTAAACTAAACTCTGCACATGCTTTACTTGATATCCATTGGAACTTCAACGAATGTCTGGAAGAGATTACTATGTCAGAAGATATCTGCTTCCTATCCACCAAGCAGTTTGCCATGCACGAAATCTGAGCTTTGTTATGTCTGACATTATTCTTGAATCTTGGATGACTTCACTTCAACCATACACGCAATCCGTGAATTGGAGAAACGTTAAAGAAAATTTGAATCACTTTCAAATGACATGCAGCAGAGGATTGTGGACTTGTGGAGGCGATATGCTCTGGCAGAAGATACGTGACGCAGAAGATTTAATATTGTTATTACTCTAATTTTCTTAATTTTTATTATTACAGAAATAACTTAAGCAAAATAAACTAGTATAGGAGTTACCTTCGGCCAGGCCGAAAGTCACATACCCTACACTGCATTGAAAGTGCTTTTTAAATAGATGTTAAAAAAATGTTGAAGAAGTTGAATAAGTCGAAAATAATGTAAAAAGATTCAAAAATGTTGAAAAGTGTTAGAAAAAACTGAAAATGCTGAAAATATATAAAAACAATTGAAAAAAGTTGAAAGAAATTGAATAAGTCGAAAAATATGAAAAATGCTGAAAAATTAATAAAAAAATCGAAGAAAATGTCGAATGAAATTGAATGGGATCAGGTAAAAGGTTGAAAATGTCGAAAAAATAAAGGAAATATTGAAAAAAATAGAATAGAAATGTAAAACACGAAATATGTCACGCCCACTTCTCCAATTCCGCCCACTTTTGCTTCATTAAATGATATTCGTGATTGACATGCACAAACCAAATTTTAGCACAATAATTTCTATAGTTTGCGATATGTGCCGTAATTATTCTTAAAATTTAGGGCGGTGACACACCCACTGGTACAATCCACTCAGATTTTGATCCAAAAGTAGCCTTCCATAAATAGCACTTACAACCTTATGTTAATGAGGGAGGTGCCACGCCCACTGATGCAATCTTGTCAAGTTTCACTGAATTTCAAAGCTTATAGTAACCGACACTTCTACACATCTATAGCATTAAACGTATTTTGCTTATATGGGAGGTGCCACACCCACCGGCACTGTTGTACCAAAATTTTGCAAGAAGACACCTTTTAGCGAGTATATCTGCTGTATTAAATTTCATAGCGATTGCGTTGTTAGTTCTCTTTTTATAACGTTTATAAATATTGTAGGCTGTGCCACGCCCTTCAACGAAATTTTCCAGAATATTAACGAAACTTGTATTGATGACTACTTTTAGTGGTATCATCCCTAAAATTTTTATGAAAATCTTATGTGGCAATTTGGAGATATACGAAATCCAAATTTTCAATTGCTAAAAAATGCCACGCCCTGTTTTACAATTCTGCCCATTTTATGCGCAATTCAAGATTTATAACATCTGCATTCGTATACCAAATTTCATCACAATATCTTGCACGGTTTACGAGCTATGGCGCTATGAAAGATAAAATTTAGGGCTGTGCCACGCCCCTTTAAGAGCCGTTGCAAACTTCAAACCTAGCCTGATCCTAATTTTGTTCTTGTCTTCACTAAATCAGCAAGTTTCATCAAAATCGCAGAAACTTTTTTCAAAATGGACTTGGGTATATTTACATAGAGTATGGGCGGAAGGCGAGGCCGTTAGCCGATTTTGCCCATTTTTATATGCTAGTAGCTTGCAAGAAGGTTTGACATGTGTGCCAAATTTCATTCAATTAGCTTGCTTAGTTTTTGCGTAAACCTGATTTCAAACGACAGACATACAGACAGACAGACAGACGGACAGACAGACAGACAGACAGACGGACATAGCTATATCGACTCAGGTGGTGACGCTGATCAAGAATATATATACTTTTCCATACCTGCCACGCCCCCTTATATGCGTTACAAACGGAATGACAAAGTGAATATACCCTCCGTGTAGGGTATAAAAAGCTAAGCGGTAATATTTTTTTTTGTGTAATCGCAACATTAATCTATCAAATGTTCACCAGCCTTAAACACATGAAAACAATACAAGAATTACCAAAAATCCTGTCAAGCAAATAAATTATTTCTTTAATTTAAATTATTCAAGCCTAAGAAGATAAATGTGTTCTTCTATGAAAATATGGAGTTTCGGGAAATAGAAAATCTCGAACAGCAAGGACATGCACCTCGCTGCGTATGCAACTTAATGTGATGACCAATGCGACCAACGTAACTAAACCGAATACTTTAAACAAACAGAGAAGGTGGAAAAATGGCATTGAAGAACACGAAGTGGCATTCCTGTGGAGTTTTTACGCCACCACAGGAGAAGGTTAAACTACATGGTAAGCAGTTCACAAGTAATTTGGGTGAAAATTAAAGGACTAAAGAAAAAAGAAACTATAAAGCCAAAATAAATTCACGACATATTAGCTACGGCTAGTTTGTGGCAGACTATACATAAATATAAGGGAAGGTTTATACACATAGTTTCACATGCATTCTTATGTGTATTAGCAGCGGCGGCCTTAACCTTTGCGAAGCTCCGGGCGGCAGATATTGGCGAGGCCCCTGTCCTTTGTGCAAAGTATGTATGTGAATTGAAAGTAAGTTTTTGTGATGGTTGACGAGAAATGCCAAAGTATTAAATAAATAAATTTAGAGCTTTAAAATAATATTTCAGAAGATTTATAAAAAAAAAGTTAACAAACATAAAGACGACCAAGTACTTTATGTGCAGACTTAAGATCTAAAATTTGGAGGCAAATCGACTGTTCTCAATTCAGGATAATTTGGGGGCGCTGAGCTTGAAGCTACTGTCAGATTTCGGCTTACACGTCAGAGTTCTGAGATAACGGTCAAATAACCGGTAACTGACAAAGCTACAAACGCTCTTACACGACTTATTTTCATATCAAGTCCGAAAGGCTTGGTGTTGGTTACATGAATTAACCGAATTTATTTTATTGTTGTAACGAATAGCTAAGGATAAAATAAAAAAGTTTTAAGTAAAAACATTTTTCTACTCGGGTTATTTCGTGAGGCTCCTACAAGTGCTAGGCCGCGGGCGATTGTGCTGCTCGCAGCTCGAAGTGTTATTGCGCATACTGCTTCAGTTTTCTTAGTGTTAACAGTGACGTATCCAGGATTTTATTTCGGGGGGGTTGTGGATATGAGATTTTTTTCTACGTAGTGTGTATACTTTGCAAAATCGTTTCTATATAGTGTCTGTCAAAATATTTCGGGGGGGGGGGTTCTATCCCCTAGCATCCCCCCTAGATACGGCCCTGAGTGTTAATACACTGTTCAGAAGTGACTGCCTGAATGCTGAGTCGTGTAAAGTTGGTTTGCAAATTTGACAATCTTGGTAATCGCCCATGATGACCCATTGAATTTCATGGCTGCCAGTAAGAGTGTGACTAAGCACATCTACCAGCGTAATAAAAAAGAATGGTTCAATAAATTATGAGTGATTGTTGTTGTGTACATGGTATTGTATATTGAAATACATTGGCATCATAATCGACACGTCGAACGCAGTTTTCCCAGGGCATATCGTGCTAGTTGTCAAAAATCTCCTGATTAAAAACATATCAGAAAGTTTTAACGTTCCTGCTGAAGTTTAAAATCACGATACTGTATATGCCGGAAGCGAGCTTTATATAGAGGGGAACTAGTGTTATTGAATATACGATATGCTTAAAATTTATTTCAGTTTTTTGTACTTTACCGGATAGTGAAGCCTTTCACTCTCAGGAGTAACATATTCTATGACATAAGTATTTTACGATTTAAGTGGCTGTTCAAGCCCAAACCCAAACTATTACGTTTCCCGATTCTCCTCTCATAAGGACATAAAGCCTTTAATATGAGTAAAAAGGCTGATTTTGAAATTTTTGCATCAAAAATAAATTTAAAAAATTGAATATATCTATCAAATTTTTTTTTTTTAGTCTAAAAACATACTAGAAATATATATGACATATGAGAATATCTCAAAATCTAATTTTTTTGTACTTGGTCAGTTTTGCAACTTGACGCCCCATTTATATAAACAAATTCAGTGTTTAGTAGCGTTGTAATTATTTCCTATATAATTTATAAATTTCCTTCTTAAAAATATTGAGACATAAAAAAATTAACTGGAAATAAATTAACAAGCCGTCGGCTTAAAATGTCGTTTTTCTTTTCCTTCAGTGTACTTTAATGAAAAAAATATTAATGAAAATCAGGTAATTTCACCAGCTAATTTTTCGGAGTGCACAAAAATATTAAGAAAATAAAAGTTAAAAAATTCAAAAAGGGGGCAAAAACGAAAAATGTCACTAATCAATAATAATGGAAAAATCACATATAAATTATGTGAACCACGTAAAGGTTGCGGTGGCCATTGGACTACAAGGTTTATTGTTTTAAGAAATACTTGTTGACTTACGCATTTGACCGTAAGACCGCGCATGCAATTTCCTTTAACCATACGGTGGTATTTCCAAAGGAGGCAAAAATAAAACAACCCAAAATATCCATCAATATTTCAATTACCAATTACTTTCAGCATGAGACAAAGGGTTAATCAATCAGTCCAGTACTTGTATGTTGTAGTACGTTTACTCTTAAACTCTGCGTGAACCACTAAACTACAGAAATGGGCGTATTTGCGTTAAACCGTCACTGAGTACCAATACAGACCTGACTTATAGTGTATGTATGTATGTGTATGTGAAACGACGACGATAACCCATTTACAAATGTTGATCAATAAAAATGTGGTGCGTTTCCAGGTTTTAATGCGATTATCCCTTGTTATGGATTTAATCATAGCAGCTAAACTACGCTAACAGTTGTAAAAGGCAAAATATTTGAAAGAAAAAGATCCTGGGATCAATATTCATATTTCAATATGTTCCTACAAATTACATTTGTAGGTTGGTAAGGTGGGTGCTTTTCTCAATATGCTATACAGATTATCTCAGCAGTTGCTGCTGGACTTTCGCAAAAGTCAATATTCAAATATGTTTTAAAAATTCCATTACTACGGGTACACATACAGTGTGCTCGCGTTAATATGAACTAATTAAAAACCAAGCCTGTTAGTTTTTGCGCAGGAATTGAAAAATAAAATATCGAGTTTCATTAGTTTCAAAATAAATATTTTTTATTTAAAAACTCACAACGAACTTTTTTAATAATTTTGTTCGTTACACAAATAAACAAGATCCTATGTATAAACAAAAAGGGAGCGTTTTGTCTCTCATATGCAAAAACCATCGATGTAGCAATTTTTCCATTTATGTATACTCTTAAAGGGCAAATCTGGCCGAAATGGGATGCTAAGCGTTCGTCAGAACTAATTTCTCGCACTAGACATAGCGTCTCGTCAGTTGTTGCAGTCATAACTGGACACTGCCTCTTTGGGAGACATGCGGAGAGATTAGGTGTTAGGTTCTTTGACTTCTGTAGAAGTTGTGGAGATGTGGAAGAAGAGGAAAATACTAAACATCTACTCTGCTCCTGTCCCGCACTTGCTAGAAAACGTCACAAAACACTTGGGTCGTTTTTATTTCTTAGTATAGGTCAGCTTTTTAGTTTCATTACGATATCTGGGTTTGCATTCAAAATTTGGTATCAGACTCCTAGCCAATAATGCACATATGCCAATTCACTCGCAAAATCTTGAATTATGTTTTGAAGTAGTAATTTAGCGAACGTGCAATTTTTGGCGTACACGGCAAAATAACTCTAACTTACGTACATATATCGGGAACATGGCATACATACCGAACGAGAATCTCCTTAAAAAAATATTTTACGAACTTTTCAATAAAATAAATTCTTTAGAATTCATCGTTCGAACTTGTTTAATAAATATTACAACTTATGGTAAGCAATAACTTTTTGATCGATTTTACCTGCAAGACAATGCGAAAACTTGAATTTTCTACATGGGTCCTTCAGCAAAAACCGGAAATAGGAACTCCTCGGAGAAAAGTTTTTTCAAATTTATTAGATTGTGCTATCCGATAGGAAGCAGTCAACTCCGATCGTAAGTATAACTCACAAAACGTCATTAAGCAGCATTAAAATATGCTAAATGACACCTGGTATCAACGTGACATTTTGCTGAGAAATTGTTTGAGAATTAATATATAGTAGGTACGTATGTATATAGTTCCCAACTTAAAGTTAACTTGATATCAACTTGACTTTTAGTTGGTATTCAATCCTAATGTTTATTGGACCACAGCAATAAAATATTTATTTGTTCATGATCGACGTCAGACATTTTCCACAGCCTGAGATTTTGTAATACCTGAGTCATTCTCACGCAGCGTTTTGTTATAAAATCCTGTAAGTTGACCGTCATAAAACACGCGATGTTAACGCGCTATACGCTTTCTGGTACATCAGATGCAGTTATTGTTTTTGCAAGATATATGGCATTGCACATCATGGCAAATGCTGTGATTTCACGGTCACTGATTGCCATTTAGCAATACGAAAGATCGTTTTCCTGGATTGATAGTTTTCTCTTTCTTAAGTTTAATTTTTGACTTGTTTTACCCGCGCAGAAAACTATTGTATAATGTTTTCCAAAGAATTTCCCTGCAAAACTGTTGGACTTTTCAAAAGGACACAGAGTATTGTAAATTTTCTAAATTTTTTTTTCTGTATTTTTTGTATTCTCTAGGACCTACCTACCTACAAACATAAACAACAAGAAACTTTGTTGCTTCTCACAATTTTTACGACATCCTTTACCTTTCCTTTCCTCAATTATTGCTTCAAATAATAGCGATCAATTTTGATTGTATACGAATTCCCCGCTTCTTCGGCGTACGAGTGAATTTGTGCGGTTTTATGAGCGTTACGCATGCGCGTAGCAATTGTTTTCCTTTGAGCGCCCATATAATTTGTGTTTGTTTGTTCATTGTTGAGCGCGATTATTTCTTATTGCGGTTTTTATTACAACACGGCTCGTGCGGTCGCTATATTTAACTTATATTGGCGTGGAAATTGATGCATAAATATTTGTTTAGTTATGCATTCAAGAGATTTTTTGGGCGCTTGTGCTTAGAAGTCTTGTGTGTTGTATGAGCAAAAAGTTTTTAAAGGGAAACTTCTTTAGAATTGACTGAGCAAGGTACACGAAATTCATATATACATATGTAACGATATAGCTATTTAACTTGTGACAAATATCAAATATTATCTTATGATATCAATACTTTGGATATGATCGATACTCTCGATGACTTCGTTACTAACGATGCCAGATATGTGATCGGCATTTCCGACTTCATTAATACCTTCGACGATATTTTTTTTCTGTTAAGTCTCGTTATTTTAAATGTGATCAATAATTTTGCTAACATAGAATCTTTCTATGCCGGTGACATTTCAATAACAGCAACATTTTTTAGACCAGTGAAAAATTATATGCGAAATAAACTTTAGGTACATTTCATACTACACAATTTAAGCTTTCGATACCTTTTGATGCTGGAACTGTGCCATCCGTCTCAACAGAATTTTCTTTTTTAGAAAAATTGCTATTGCTTTTCAACCCAATTACATTTCAAAGTTGCTGGTTACTGCGTTTAATATCTCACTTCAAAATGGATACGTTAAAAAAGAGTCCACAAGCTTGTGGACTACTACTACTACTTTACTAGTAAAGCGTAACTTTTATGAAAATCAATTTGTTGTGGTGAGTTTTAAATGGCTACATTCTTAATGTCCTTGATTATTTTTGTGTTAGCAAAATAATAGATCGGTAGGTGCATCAAACTAAATGTAAATGTACTATGACAAATTTGTCAACCAGACCTTAGGATAAATTCAACTAATAGCTATTTCTTTAAATGCGGTTCTTTTTGACCATATGGAAGTCAAAACATTTGCGATACTCTTGAGGAAAAAGTCGGAATAAAATCAAACGCATCCACAAAAGCAAGATGTTGTTGCTGAGGATGTCATCATGCTATAGCCACAGCTGGAGCGAGCACAGCAGGAATATCCTTGTTTTCATGATATTAAAACAACAAATAACCTGCAGAAAGAGAGAAATAATTAAATAAATTTACAGGTTTAATAAAGATATTCTGAAGACATTGATGATTTACTTAATACTATTTTATTTTAAGCGTATTGTTGAAAAAAGTTTGATGTATATACTTTATGTGGTGTGTTTTGAGATGAGGAGAAACGAATTAGTTGGGAAAGTTTCCATTATTCAAATTCGATTTTTTACAGGGGTAAGTATTTACTTGGAATTTTCCAATTTTAATGTGTAGATATATAATTTTATGAGATCCATGGTAGCATGTTGTAGGTATGCAACAATGATCGAATGTTATTTTTGGAGTACATTTATTACTCGTTAATAAACAATAAAAAAAAAAATAAGACATTATATTTACGTTATTTTTGAAATCGTCCGATTTCATAAGTTAAAGCATTACTTTTTGCAAATTAAGTTCAACACTTCCAGAATCCGAGACCCTTTTTGAAAAAAGTACGAAACGGAATAACGATCATGTTCAATAGCAAACGTTTTTATCGAACCAACCGATGAAAAACTAAAGTTTGGATATGATGATTGGCATCAGAATTGATTAGAAAAAGCTGAAAATGGTGTTTGGACATAAAGCCTATATTTTGAAATAAATTTTATTGCATAAATCGTTGGGAAAAGATCAAAAGCAACTTAAGACATCATCAGTGATCAGTTTACGAAGCAAAAAAAAAAAAAAAAAATTAAAATGATATCACAACACAACGTCTTCGATGGAGCTCGCTTTTCAACAAAAAGTGTTTTTTTCTTTTTTTATTAAATGAAAATTGTGCATATAATGTGAAAAGTTTTTGAAATAATACTTTAAATAGCACATATAAATACATATGTACATGTCTATATAGCTAATGACCCATAACATTCCTTATATACGCTATCCATGCACGACCCATGGCGACCAATGTAAATGTGCCAATTGATTTCTAATACAAAATCGAACACGATTTGGGTCCACTGAAAATAGTCTGTCTACAAATTCAAAACAGTTAGCAAAATTGGATTATATGTAGTCTATAGTAATATTGTTGGCCTTACGCTCGCTGCGTAGAGGCTGAGTACATTATCAGTGGTCTTTGACCACTAAAATGAATTTTAGAATTTTCGGGAAAACTGGTCGAACGAATAAAAAGTGCTATACTTTCAAGTTCAAACCTGCACACTTTTTATTTTCATTACTTTGAGTCATTAGCGAGTTTGGTAACATTAACTTCGAGAGTTTGTATTGGAGGCAGGGCCGTATCCTGGGGGGATGCTAGGGGATAGAACCCCCCCCCGAAAAGAATATACACTACGTAGAAAAAATCTCATATCCAAAACCCCCTCCGAAATAAAATCCTGGATACGTCACTGATTGGAGGTGCCATGCCCACTTGCTGAAGCTGGCACACTCTCTGTTCAACGTTTCATTAGTTCCCTAAACGTTACGATATGGAATTTGACAAAAAATTACTCAAAAAGCAATTACTGTATAGAGTTTTTAATCTTTTGCTTGCATGGGAGCTGCTCGGCTACTTTTCAAAAGCTACTCTCTTTAGAACTTCTCTAAGGCAGTTGCACGGAGGTGGAACGCTCTTTTGTTTAAATCATTTGTAGCGCTTGTGTGAAGCTTGGTTGCATTTCAGACATGTGTCACGCCCCTTTAAAAATATGCTATTGTGATTATTGACACAAATTGTGCGCACTTTTTAACGGTAATAAGTGTGAGATAAGATTTTACATAAGGCTAACATCTCAGATTATGTTTGAATTTTAGTGGTGGGTGGATGTACTCGCAAGTCGATTTCTTTCAATTTCAATTTAATGAAGTGCAATTGCAGAAGAAATCGCAGTATGATAATTTATCAGTTATCAGTACGATATTTCATCAGTTATGCCAAGAAATTATTTCGCGTTTTAGGAATTTTGTTTTGTATGGAAGAGGCCACCCCCTGTTGTCAAACCACGCCCACAATTTTCGTGTTGCTAAAAATGCGGACAAAATACACTCGAAGGGTTTGTTTTTTTAATTTGCGGTCTCATAGGCCTATATTATAGAAACGGATTTGAAGAAAGTTCTTTAAAAATTTTAGCTTCCTAGATCAAACTTGCGAACTGCTTTTTTGAATTTTTGATAAATCGAATCCGAAATAAATGTCTATAACAAAGTGAAATGTGTGATGGTAAAAATCGTGACCATGCAATTAAAACTGGTATGTGCGATACTTCCGGCAATTTCTTGACCCGCATACCAAGATATTTTTGAATTTGATGAGTAAATTAAAACTAGTAAAGGAGTTACCTTCGGCCAGGCCGAAAGTCACATACCCTACACTGCATTGAAAGTGCTTTTTAAATAGATGTTAAAAAAATTTTAAAGAGATTGAATAAGTCGAAAATAATGTAAAAAGATTCAAAAATGTTGAAAAGTGTTAGAAAAACTGAAAATGCTGAAAATATATAAAAACAATTGAAAAAAAATGAAAGAAATTGAATAAGACGAAAAAAATTAAAAATGCTGGAAAATTAATAAAAAAATCGAAGAAATTGTCGAATGAAATTGAATGGGAACTGGTAAAAGGTTGAAAATGTCGATAAAATAAGGGAAATGTTGAAAAAAATAGAATAAAAATGTAAAACACGAAATATGTCACGCCCACTTCTCCAATTGCGCCCACTTTTGCTTCAATAAATGATATTCGTGATTGACTTGCACAAATCAAATTTTAGCACAATAGCTTGTATAGTTTGCGATATGTGCCGTAATTATTCTTAAAATTTAGGGCGGTGACATACCCACTGGTACAATACAGTCCGATTTTGATCCAAAAATAGCCTTCCATACACAAACCTCTTACACCAAATTTCAGTATGTTTGCTCATATATTTCGATTGCTATGCCACTTAAGGTATTTTAATTGTATGAGAGGTGCCACGCCCACTGTTGCTATTTCACAAGCTTTTGATTCATATGTACCTAATACCCAGTAAACCACTTACATCAAATTTCAGATCAATTGCTCCAATAGTTCACTTAAAATAACACTTATAACTTTGTGTTAATGAGGGAGGTGCCACGCCCTTTGATGCAATCTTGTCATGTTCATTTGATTTCAAAGCTTATAACAACCGACACCTCCACTCAAAATTTTATGAAGATTACTCTCATATCACACTATCTATAGCATTAAACGTATTTTGCTTATATGGGAGGTGCCACACCCACCGGCACTATTGTGCCAAAATTTTGCAAGAAGACACCTTTTAGCGAGTACATCCGCCATCTTAAATTTCATAGCGATTGCGTTGTTAGCTCTCTTTTTATAACGTTTATAAATATTGTAGGCTGTGCCACGCCCTTCAACGAAATTTTCCAGAATATTAACGAAACTTGTATTGATGACTACTATCAGTGATATCATCCCTAAAATTTTAATGAAAATCGTATGTGCCAATTTGGAGATATACGAAATCCAAATTTTCAATAGCTAAAAAATGCCACGCCCTGTTTTACAATTCTGCCCATTTTATGCGCAATTCAAGATTTATAAGATCTGTATTCGTGTACCAAATTTCATCACAATATCTAGCACGGTTTACGAGCTATGGCGTTATAAAAGTTAAAATTTAGGGCTGTTCCACGCCTATTTAAGAGCCTTTGCAAACTTTAAACCTAGCCTAATCTTAATTTTGTTCTCAGCTTCACCAAATCACCAAGTTTCATCAAAATCGCAGCAACTTTTTTTCAAAATGGACTTGGGTATATTTACATAGAGTATGGGCGGAAGGCGTGCCGTTAACCGATTTCGCCCATTTTTGTATGCTAGCAGCTTGCAAGAAAGTGTGACCTGTGTGCCAAATTTCATTGAATTAGCTTGCTTAGTTTTCCCGTAAACTTGATTTCAACAGACAGACAGACAGACAGACAGACGGGCATAGCTATATCGACTCAGGTGGTGACGCTGATCAAGAATATATATACTTTTCCATACCTGCCACGCCCCCTTCTATGCGTTACAAACGGAATGACAAAGTGAATATGCCCTCCGTGTAGGGTATAAAAAAGGTTTGCGTAATAGCAGAGAAATTATACCTCCTGTCACACGCTTCAAATAGGTATGCCAGACCTTTCCGGCTTAAAAAATATGGTCGGCCGGGGCTATTTTCTGAATGATTATGAAACTTCCATCAAATTACCACATGATTGATCAAAATCCGCGAAGACGATGAAGCATTCTGGTCATTTAATAATTTATAATTTATTTAAAATATTTTCGGCCTGTTATGTGTTCCATAAATTTTGAAAAGTTATAGTTTCTCAATAGTTCAATTTGATTTATTTAATCATAGTAACAGTAGCATTTGGTCAAATACTACCAAGAGAAAAAGAAAATCTCAAAATCGGAGACTTCAAAGTCTAACTCCTTTCATTTCAACAAACAATGCAATCTTTGGTACTCATCTTCATGAGGATTATTTTGCTTCTTATTCAATAAATGTTTGAACTACCATGACTAATAAGAAGCACCATTCCATCACCATAATCATATATGTACGTATGTGTACAATAAGACACTGTATTGAAAGACTAAGTGTCAAAATACCACCCGGTTACTCAAAATTAGTTCGCCTGAGTATTCAAAATAAGGGCTCATTAGCATGCCGTTTAAGCATAAAGTGCTTTGATGCTAAATTGAAGATGAACGCATTACCAGTCAGAGACGGGGACAGCCAGTTTACTTAAAACAGTCTGCTGAGTAAGTTCTTATATGTAGGGTACTCGTGTACAATGATTTGATTTGTTTTTTTTTTGGAGATTTACAGAAGAATTATTTTCGTTGAACTTGCGCAATGAAGTTTTGTCAACAATTTTCCAGGAATTTTCCATAAACGATACGAATAAACACTGCTCCAGAGCGAATAAATTTGAATTTGTTAAGCTTCTTTTTAAAGTGCATGCACATGATTTTCCAACAACGTACAACTTACTTTAAGGTCGTACTGATCTTGGCAA
Organism: Meiosimyza decipiens; assembly: GCA_963680825.1. Classification (NCBI taxonomy): domain Eukaryota; kingdom Metazoa; phylum Arthropoda; class Insecta; order Diptera; family Lauxaniidae; genus Meiosimyza; species Meiosimyza decipiens. The sequence continues at coordinate 57,730,811 of OY804260.1, forward strand.
ACTTTCTTCATCTTTTTCTTCTGTTTCTTTCAACTGACAATTTCAGTTCAGCTATATATACGTATGGTACTTGCTATTGTTGCCCAAATGTCTGCCAAATGCACGATCATTAGTCACCCTCAGCATTGTGCAGCATTAAGAATTGAAATCACACCCTCGAATGTGGCCGCAACCAAACAACACCCACCTTTCAAAACTCATTAAGCTCCAAACTGATTTAGAATGTTGCCTAGAATTTTGTGTTATCTTGGGTTTTTCTTTCTTGAGACACTCGTACCTTCTGGCGGTACGATCACAAAAGCCAACAAATTGATCATTAAACAGAAGTAAAAGAAGGCGCAAAGACAATGAAATGCGCCTGCGGAAACATCAGTGTAAAAAGGAGATGCATCGCTCTCGAGTAAAACATCTGGAAGCGTATACCTTAAGGTGCACTACGATCAGCAGCATGATCAGCACAGTACAAACGGCAGCGGCAGCAGCAGCAGCGGAATAAGATTAATTCGTTTTTTGACTTGGACGTCGTATGTTTTGTTGTGCTGTGTTCGTTATTGTTTTTATTATTATATATTTTGTAATTTTATTTCACATCATCAGTAAACAACCTGTTGTTATATTCATCAATTTTTGTTCTTATAAGTCAGTCACTCGGTTTTTATCTTTAGTCTCACTAATGCTGCTGACCTTTCCTCAACGATTCTTCGACAATTCTTATGATATTTATGTGGAACACAAATTTTGTATGTCAAAATCATCAATAGATCATCGTGCTGATCAAGATCCCAACATAAGTTTTATTTTACGATGACCTTTTTTGGATTTTTAATTTTTTTTTCAGGATTTGGTTGAAGTGACGTATTTCTCACATCATACATCAAATGATGATACCGGCCGCAGCATTGGGCTCTTCGGATCTATGCGGATTAAAAACAAATCATTTAGTTGGCAAGATTGGCCGCAACAGAGTTCATTAATCATATAGCTTACATGAGAATTTGTTATATTACTTTAAAATGAATATGAATCGTTTAATATGAAAATTAAGTGCGAACTCACACATATAAGATCAGGCAGAAGTCTGCTGAAACTATTTTCACTTCCGGTTTGAGTTCAGCAAGTAGCAAACGTGATGGCTGGACATTAGAAGATTTTAAAAGCCTGTAAAAAATAATCATTTCTTGCGGAAAAGTCCAAACATTATAAATATTTCCTAATGAGTCCAATATTTTGGGCAAAAAGTTTTAGCTTTTTTTGTTGAATTTTAAGATTTTGAAATATCATTGCTGGAAAGTGTCAAAAACAAAGTCTTCAAGCCCATATCTGATGTCATCTTATACTCAGAAGAAATGGTTACCTTGATTTTGATGAGATTTGATTTAGCCGTTAAGAAAGTCATTGTGAGTTTAAAATTGCATGGGTGATCGCCGGTTTCATTAGAGGTGAGTTATTGCCTCCAGCAACTTGTGAGAGTGGATCAAAAAGTCCGTGCCTTTTTGTATGAAACACAGTTTTTATTTTTCAACATAGTCTCCTTTTAGCTACACTAATACACTTAATTCAATGTTTCACCAATTTTGTATGCCTTCAAAAAAAAAAAAAGATTTCTCGAGGTCCTCAAAATAGGTACATATTTATTTGAGCAATAATTTCATCGTTGGAGCTAAATAACTTTCCACCGAGCCATTTCTTGAGGTTGAAATAGAAAATTGTCACTAGCGGCTATATCCGAAGAATATGGCGGATGAGATTCCAGTAGCGTGGTCGCCACGGGTGCAAGGCTTGGGGGCAGCAAAGTGGTCGTGAAATATATCTGATTTGCGCCAGGATTTTTAAAAGTCAAAAATGAGGACCTGTTTTTATGTGATCAATAAAAATAGATCTATGTAGTAAATTTTAATGTGTAGGTGGTAAGCTAAGTAATATATCTCATTTTGATTGATTTTTTGAATGCCGAAAGTGAGTAGTGCTCAATTGAGAGCACTTGCGGATAGCTTCTAAAACCCAACTAATCATTTAAAATCGAAATCTTAGTGCCATGGCATCAATAATCTCACGCACTTTCACTCTCCGATCGGCCAACACCATATCGAGAGTTTTTTCGACATTTTCGAGTGTATTACCTCAATTAGCCGTCCAGAATGGTCAGCGTCACTTGTGCTACCACAACGATACTTAGTAAATCACTTTTTTACCATTGAAGACCCCATAGAGCTTATCAAGCTTTTCCTTGGTTTGAGTGACCGCTTTTTTTCATAAAAAATAATGTTTTATGAGCACTCGAAATTCACTGTTTCCCATTTTTTCAAAAATCCAAGAGGCTGTATGCTTTGAACACCTGCTAAACGTCAAGTTAATGACGAAAGTGTCTCAAAAATTGACAGTGGTCTATTAAAGCTCTAAACACAATTGCAACGAGATGCGATCGCGAGAAAAAAAAACAAAACGAAATAACACGATTTATTCTATACGTTAGAGCAAGATGCGCAATGGAAGCTGAAAAAAGCTCTATGGAAGCTCAACAAAGCTCTATGGAAGCTCAAAAAAGCTCTATTGCGTATCTTGCTCTAACGTAAAGTAAAAATTATGTTGTCTCATTTTGTTTTTTCTCACTATCGCATCTCGTTCCAATTGTGCTTAAAACTTAACAGATGGTACTTGACGGGAGCAGTGCTGCATTTCATGTACCCACGAGGGAAGTTCGAAAAGTCACGGACTTATTGATCCACCTTCATAAGGTTTTTTGCAATTAATAAATGTGTTCATTTAATACTAAGCTCCTATATACAGAAAACGGTATTTAAAGGCAATTTTCAATAATATATCATTATTCTTCCGTAAAGTCATAGAATAACATTGATTATGAACGAAAAGATAAATATTAATATTGAAAAAAGCAAACACATTTACTCAAGTTCCTTACGAGTACACACATGACACGTGGCAAACCATAACATATAGTACATATATCTGTTCTTAACTCATGAAATCTTTGTTTTTTTCGACAACCTTCATGTTGCGGTGAACATCAAGGATATACAATTTCCTTAAAAAATAAACATCGTAAGTGACATAACACAAAATCATAGCGAGGGACCATTTGTCAAAGGTATCGTGACAGATTGAGACATTTCGTTGTGTAAATGTTATGCTGACATTTTATTGGATATAAAAAGTTTGTTGATAAATATGTGCGCTTATTATACATCGATTACTAAGGTCACGAAAAAAAAACTTTTGCTCAAATTCATCACGCTAGAAGCCTGAGATGTGCTATCTTGAAAACAATTAAGCAGACCTGTTCTGATTCCGTCTAAGGGAAATTTGAAGATTATTTCAGGATCATACAATGTCAAATTATTGGAAGAGATCAAGTGCGAAGTTAAAAAAAATTTGCATACCAAACTCTGGCCATTAGATTTAGGAGAGCCAGTGGTGGTCCCAAGGGGGGACTATGGGGGCTGAAGCCCCCCTGGCATCCGCCGAAAAATATTTCGATTCAAGAACGTTTCAGTAAATCGAAATCGAAAAAATTGTTTGTGGTGGTGAAGTGTTGTTGTGATGTAGAAAATATATCAACGAACATTTTTTTTTTGGTTTCTTTATACACCACAACAACACCAACACTACCACTCCACCGTGTTCTATTTACAGGCTCACGATTTTCTATTCCACATTCAAAGCCAACAAATAATCTTAAGACTTAACTAAATTATGCATGCATTGATTGAAGTCAGCTTATGCAACTGTGCGCATACGCATAAATTGTATATTAAGACTACAACGTACTAAAATAGTCATAGATCTTCATATTTACTGTTTTAAATATCTAAATTAATGTCAAAAAAAATCCTGAATGGATTTCATTTATTAAGGAAATATAAGATGAAATAAGATTTAGGTAATAGTGGTAAAAAAGAAGAACTCTTTGCTGCGACGTAGTCTAAAATTAAAATGAAAAATTAATAACAATACATATTTTCTAATAACTTTCTTATATTTTTATTTTAAAATTTATTTTAAAATTAATGTAAGTTAAAAACATTTATTTTACTTAAATTTTAATTTAAGCATTTTTGACATTTCAACGCCGACATATATGGCTGGGAAAATCAACGGAGTTCAGGCTTTGATATCTGAAGACCAACCCTTAGCATTTTACACCCATTGTTTCAGTCACTCTCTGAATCTGTGCGTAGGCAAATCATGCGATGTTTCTGAAATTCGTGACATGCTAGGCACAGTTTCATCAGTGACAAACTTTTTCTCGAACTCATCTAAAAGAGTACAACAATTAAAAGATAAAATTTCCGAACGGAGTCCAGAAACAAAAAAAAAATTGTTTAAAAACATTGTGTGCGACCAGATGGGTAGAAAGGCATGAATGCGTTGATACTTTCAGCGAATCGCTACTGTTTATCTCTGAAACATTAGGAGACTTAGAACAAAGCAAGGACACTGAAACGTCTTCGAAAGCGGTCCAACTTTTAGCTTCGATAGCACGCTCTGATTTCTTAGTACGTCATTTGATGATATTTTTACTGAAGCATCTACAATCGCTGTTGAGTTAGACACTGAATTGGTTCTTCCTCGCGCATGTGGTTGCCAAAAACATCGTAATAACATACAGACAGAAACAAATACAACAAAATCCTACTTTCGGTAAGTAACATGCTAATTAAACCCTACACAGAGGGTATATTTATTTTGTCATTCCGTGTGTAACATAAAGAAGGGGGCGTGGCAGGCGAATATGGTTTATTGAACCGAAACTATGCAAAGTTGGAGAAGTGGGCGGTGCATATTTTAACTTATTAATTCATTCGACCTTTTCGTCAATTTTGAATGGTTCCAATATTTTTCAAACTCTTAAATATTTTTTGACTTTTTCAACCGCTTTCAATATGTTTCAACAATTTCCATATATTTTCGCATTTTTCAACTTTTTAACATTTTTCAACATTTTCCATATTTTTCGACGTTTTCAATTTCGTTCAACTTACTTTAATGGTTTCCATATTTTTTGTCTTTTTCAACTGTTTCAACACTTTTCGACCTCTTCCAAACATTTTACATTTTTTTCGACTTCAACCTCTTCAATTTCTTTTTACATTTTTTTAAAAGGTACTTTCAATGCAGTGTAGGGTATGTGAGTTTCGGCCTGGCCAAAGATAGTACTTACTAGTTTTATTTAAATTTTTTTTTCTACCCTTACTTGGATCATTTGATTTCAGAACTAAGTAAAATCAAAATTCCAAGGTAAATTTTGAGCATTTTACACTTAGAAGGCTTAATACCGGCAAATCACTCGAATGTGTCAGTTGACAAGATCGTGGAGGCTGCTCTCACTTACGAAAGTGATTTAAATTGCATTGAGCTTAAATCCGAAATTCAATTGTGGCACCAGTATTGTTATAAGACCGATTTTAAAGATGCTTTGAATGCAATGGAAGCATTGACCATTATCAAAAGCAAAAAATGGAATCGTTCTTCTCAAGCATCAAAATTGTACTTCAAATATTTTTCACGATTCCAGTGACTTCGGCAACACCAGAATGAAGTTTTTCTGTGTTAAAAGGATTGAAATCGTATTTAAGATCTACAATGACGGAAGACCGCTTGAATGGATTGGCTCTGGGAAATATTCATAAAAAAATCGATATCTGCTCAGATGAAATCGTAGAATAATTTTGCCAGAAGAAACCTCGCCGTCTTGACACCCTCGACTGGACTACTGATCAGATAAAAAAGATCTCTATGTTTTATAAGGACTAAATTTAACCTTTTCATTTTTGTTATATACCAAAAAATATAAATATTTTTCGTTGAAAAATTCCATCAATGTGCGTTTTCACTAAAAAAAAATTTCAGTCCCCCCCTGAAGAGAATCCTAGGTCCACCACTGATTCCGTCTAAGGAAAATTTGAAGTTTATTTCAGGATCATACAAAAAAGGGAAATTCGTCAAATTATTGGAAGATCTCAAGTTCGAAGTTCAAAAAAATTTGCATACCAAACTCTGGCCATTAGATTTAGAAGAGCTATTGCCATTCAACTTCCGACTTTGATTCCACTTTCGAATTAAATCGCGGAATTAAAACAGGCCTGAATGTATTTTCGAAGTTATGCTGCATTTAAGAAACATACGTTTCATTGCAATATTATTCAACACTGGTTTTTTTTTCATATTTAAATATCAAAACTTTTTATCTAATGCATATTTTTTAAGATATCCTTATCAAGTTCAAATTAATGGAACACATTAAACTTTCACCATCATCGCTTCAGAGCTCTCAAAATGTGAAAATTAACACTAAGAGGAGATCAGCTCTACAAGTTCTTAAGTCTTTTATCTACATACGGAGTATTAAAAAATCTTTCGGGCCTACTACGTTTGACCTTTGAACTTAAAATATGTGACCCTGTGTTAAAATTAAACGATGCTTTCAATAGAGACAAACATTTTTTTGTCTTATGACCAATTTCTAAAGCACATAAATATTTGAAATTAAGTCGCAAATAGCATGTGAAGAATATTGCTCCAAATGAACAAGAATATCTGCGCATAGCAACTTAAAATTCGTGTTATTATTTGCTGTCGCAAAAATTTCCCAGAAAATACGTTCATAACGTACAACAAACAAACACTACTCGTTTTCGGGCTTAGAAAAAGTTTTTGTGCGATGTCTCATGTTGTGCATCTTGAATCAACTACTTAGAGGTGGTTAGGGTGGACATGTAAACATAGTCGAATTTTGTCATACAAATGAACTAAAAAAAATATTTCGGCTAAACTACGAATTTTTTTCCGTTCAAATAAAAACGATGAAACAAAAAGTTGTAAAATATTAATTATTGGTAATGGAATTACAATTTTTTATGAATAATAATTACGAAAAATTTAAAAAAAAAATTTAATAAAAATATTGTAATTCATATAATGTTCCTTACCAACAATTATTACGAAACAACTTAATTTACCACATAGAAACCGTTCAGGCCTTCATTTATTCAGATTTGCAGTTTTTTTGTCATCTACTAGTACATAACTACCTAAAAATAATATAAAAGCTAATTTGGATTCTATTGGTTTGTTGATATTCATCAATGATTTTTTGTTGTTTTACTTACGAGTTTTTTTTAACACAATTTGAAACTTTTTTTTCAAGCAATAATACTGGTCAAAAAAATTTTATCGATTTTTTTATATCTTCTACATGATAGACCAATCACTGAAAAAAGTTTCAGCCTATTTAAAAAACACGAGGGTAATGATAGGCCCATTATAGATGGAATGACCCATGTGCAGATTGGTACACAGATAGAAAATTCAAAGCACATGTTCATACTTTTGACGCAAATATACTCTAGTAGTGCTCCACACAAGGCCAACGTATAACTGTGAGCAATATACAGCTCATATGTATGTGTGTAGGTATCTGTAACTTTATATTTTTTGTAATTAAGCCGAATCTTTGACTGATTACTTTGATATTATAAACTATATGAATTAGATCCAGAGTACTATTTTCTTAAAAATTGAATTGCATAAAATAAAATCAATTAATACACAAAAATTACTAATTTTATACTTTAGATTTTATTTTCACCAGCAATAAATGGTATTTAGCGTTAACAATTGCTGTATAAGGAAAAATTTAGAAAATAAAAATTAGATGAAAAGTTGTTGTTAAACAGCAGTTGCTGATGGACGAACTCATTCCAGAGCTCAGACGATTACTGGTATAAGGTCTGTATGTGGGATATTTTAGTTTACTGATCAATTTAAATTTTCATGACAACTATATTATACTTAATATACACTGAGCAATTTATTAAAAGTCTCACTGATAGTTTGGATAGTACACATATGGATTTTTAAACTGTATTTATTACATTTGTTATAAAAATATTGGACTCATTTGAGCGCTTGATTTATTTCCTTAAAGAAACTCTTGGTAGCTTTGTAGTTGATATAAAGTATTGGAGAGTGTACTATATAACACGATTTTTTTCTCGAACTAAGTTTTTCGATGAAGAGGATATTTTCAAAATGGATCGTTTTAAATAAAAAGTGTCATAATCTTAATTTTTTATGTAACTATGCGTTTTTCTTACTTTTGAACTTAAGGTTTTTTCGAAGAACTTTCTTAATATGACTTTTTTGAAATGGTTATCGTCGAATTATTCTTAAATAGATCCTAGCTTGTGCACAACAACATATACTCATATATTATTGGAACTTGAAATCATTTGCAATTTGAGTTATCCAATTTTTAGTATGTTTCAAATTAAAAACTACTTTGAGTTTCTCAGTGTAAGTTCCTTCGAATAAGGAAGTAGTTGTAATTAAAATGATTGATATTGAGTTTTTTTTCAATGTAAATAATATTTCTCCAGCAATTATGAGTTTTTCCTGGAAGATAAACGAACATTACATATGCCCTTCACCATAACTAGATATTGGTAACAGTGACGTATGCAGGATTTTATTTCGGGGGGAGTTTTGGATATGAGATTTTTTCTACGTAGTGTATATTCTTTGCAAAATCGTTTTTATACAGTGTCCGTCAACATATTTCGGGGGGAAGGGTTCTATCCCCTAGCATCCGGCCCCCCCCCCTAGATACGGCCCTGATTGGTAATAATCACACTAGCTATTTCTGTATAACTTATTCGCAATTGGGATAATGAACAATTTCCATTCAGTCAGAGAGAGGCGCATTTTTGAATTTAAATAAAACACAAACAGATTTGAAATTTAACTTTATTCGTTACATAATCTTATGCCATTTAGTATTTGAGTATAAGTTCGGGGCTGTGAGTGACTGGTTTGCATATATAGCGCGGTTCCAAAGTTCAATTTTCAATCAGTAATATCGGTAATAATATGACTTAGGTCATAAGTCTCTGACTTATCGACTATCGACTATTGCTAAGGACCTTAAACATCTCCAAATAAAATAGTTCAGAGGTGTCCAATAACATAATCTTGGTGGACCAATTGATGTTAGCATTTCCTTATATCATGGAAACACTTTATGAGTGAATTTAATTGAGAATTCACAATTTTGTTTTGTTCTGAGTATAAATGCCAGCAACTTAGCCATATTTGATGAACATCGTGGTGTTTTATTCCCATTAGAAAGTATGACACTTTAAAAAAAAACTCGATTAGATTAGTTTGTTAAGGAATTTCTCTTCTTTTCAACTGACTTCTGGGTCCAAACAGGCGCATACAGGCAAGAATTCTCTACCGTTATTGTAGATAATGGCTGACATTGATTATGCAATTAATGGTGAATTCAAGCATGGTCTTTTGAGACCATAAGAGCTTATAAGCTATATACTATACTAGCTATATACTATATACTATAGTTGTCGATGACGCATGGCTTGAAATGCTAGGGCTATTATACGCTTAGAGAAGGTATATTTTACTTTCGCTTAAAGTAAGTCCGTCCTCATTTACGTTTTTTTTTATCGTTTTTGTGTTCTTTTCTTCGATTCAAAGTTAAAAAACAGTCTTAATATTTTATCATTTTGTTGCTCATTGTGTTTCTAAAATATTCTAATAGTATAGTTATTCAGTTAAAGTTTCTTGCCCGTAAAAGCTATATAGCCCAAGAGCCCGATGACCGAAAATGACTGAATTTCGCCCAATTTCGGTATTTTAATTAAAACTATATTATATTACAGCTTGAAATATATGTCAAATGATAGAACTGGAAGAGGCCCAGATGTAATATATGGGGTTGCATTGTCGAAACCTGCCTGAAAATGGGTTGTCACCGGCTTTTTTAGGTAATTTTATATTTATATAAATATATTAATGCTTGAAATGTGTGCCAAACTATAGTGCTCGAAGAGTCTAAAAAGAATATATAGAGTTGACTTGTCGAATCCTGTCTCATACATGGGTTGCAACCTGTTTTTAGCGCCAATTATTCTTAAATGAGTGGCAACCCATATTTGGGACAGGATTCGAGAAGTCACCCCATATATATTATATTAAGGCTCATCGAACTCTATCACTTGGCACACATTTCAAGCTATTAGCTTGATTAATATGAGACATATCTCTTAAAGTGGAAACAATTTATGACAAGGAATGAATGAATCTTTGTTGAGTTTTCAACATTTTTCCAAAAATGTCCCATCTATTTCTTAAAAAAAGTTTTATCTTATGCTTATTACAGCTTATTGAAGCGATTTCGATTAAAGTTCTTTTAAAATTTTTCAGGCTCACAGTGAATTTGCTCCATTGAGCATGTTTAATTCATTTCACGAAGCTCAGTTCACTTAGTCTTTAATGGTAAAAAGTCGAATCACTGAATATTAGCGTGAGCTATACAAAAAAAAAAAAGTTTATATTTTGACTTAAAACTTCAACGAAAAACCCCCAAATCGCAAATATCTATTGGCATGTGCTGATCCGGCGCATATACATATTTACTAGTTCACGCATGAAATTTTACCAAATTTTTACTTAAAACATATTGTAACGCTCCACTATCTTGTTTGCGACATTTTGGCTTATAAAAAGAAACATAATTTTTGAAGGAGCAAACCATCACTTGATCAGATATTTTTTCTTAACCCAAAAAAAGGCATATCCTTTTCACGCTTTTGTATGTAATAGTTTTACAATTTGTGGATGAGAATACAACTGACTGAATGTTAGATGAATTTGATTAATTAATAAATTTCACGCAGCAACTGTCTTTTGTATTATTGGTATTAATATAATAGAGAGAAAAGAATGGCCATTGTGGGTACCCACCGGTAGTGTTAAAAATAAAAATAATTAATTATAAAATTTTTATTACTTCTAACGCCACCGAAGAATTTTAATGTACATACGAACAGAATGGCTTCAGAAACAAGATTTAAGGCTGTTTGATACCAACTTGAATAAAACATTTTACACTAAGGTTAATGTAACAAACACTTGACTTTATGTAAAACGTTAAAAGTATACATACTCGTAAATATGAATAAGACAAAGTGTTTCAGAATGCATTCAATTTAAAAGCTCATAAGCCTAATTAGCTTATGAATGTTGAGTTTGAAATATTGGACAATTATCAGTAAATGCTTCCAATGAACTGTTTTTCGGAATAATATTATCTTTTAATTGGCATATGAGCATTTGAAGGCATAAATTTTCGGTTTAACACATTCATGCTGTTCCCGTGATCTACGAACTGCAATTCTCGGAACTAAAAATCAGTAAATTCTCACAAAGCGAAAATTTCTGTATCATGTTATAATTTATTACTACATTTTGTAAATATCTAAAAAATCCTTGCAATGTAACTCTTTAGTATTCAACAGTTAACTAGTAGGAATGCCATTTTTAGCTAGGCCAGGACCGGATTACGAAAATTGCGGTCCCCACGCCAAACATCTAATGCAGCCCATTATAAGGAGGCAGTATTATCTTTATGAAAATAGTCTCTATTACTCTATACAATGGCGTATCCAGGATTTTATTTCAGGGGGGGGGGGAGTTTTGGATATGAGATTTTTTCTACGTAGTGTATATTCTTTGCAAAATCGTTTCTATATAGTGTCCGTCAAAATATTTCGGGGGGGGGGGTTCTATCCCCTAGAAGCCGCCCCCCCCTAGATACGGCCCTGACTCTATATCTAAATAAATAGATCAATCAAAAACTTAAATAACTCCCATGCACAGCATTCTCGATACTTTTTCTTTTATTATATAAAAACCAAAATCGGTAAATCTAACTAACCCACAAACAGCAATATACGATTGAAAACTAAGAGCGTATGCTTAGTAAACAGATAAACCTAAAACCCTAAATGCTTGAAATATTTGGATTTATAATATATACATTTTCATGCAAGTTCGAATAATTGCATTTGATTTTTTCCATTTTTTCAATATACAAAATTTTTTTCTAATTTTTCCAAATTCTGCCGCCCAGCTCGGATGCTGCCGCCCTACGCCCCGGCGTTGTTGGCGTAAGCGGTAATACGGCCCTGATCTAGGCCGAAAGTAAAATGCCATGCGTTGCGGTACCAATAGTAGCGGTCACGGTAGTTTTATGTATGGTACGTTTCTACATAGAGATAGTGAATTAGTTGAATGTATAATGATTTGATAATAGTTAACAAAGAACTTATTTAGTATAGGCATTTGACATTTGTTGACATGCTACATTAAGGTGTTTTGTTTGAAAGTTTTGTAGAAAAACTCTTCTTTATATTTAGACAAATAGTTAGTGCTTCACCGAGGCTGCGAGGCAACCTCGTTCAACGAGGCGAGTACGAGGCGAGACCGAGGCGAGACCGAGACGAGTTGGAAAAATAAATTTGCCTCGCTCGACCAAGGCGAGGCGAGATCACACCGGCACCTCGCCTCGTTCTCGGTTTTGAGAACGAGTTGCCTCGCAGCCTCGCTTTAACACTAGCTCGTATCGGAAGTAAGTGAAGTATTTTTTGTTTTGATACTATTTTTTGTAATTTGACTCTATATATATTTATTGGAAAGCATAGATAAGGCTATAAAACTTTTATTTTGAGTGCATCTTTAGGCGGGCCCTCATACAAAAATATTTTGTAAATATCATTTTCTCGAAGACCGGTGAACCGATTCACACCGAACTCACACCACGTTGCTTTCACATTAAGAAGCTCAGTTTAGGCTACTTTTATTTAGAGTTCATATATTTCGTCATATCTTCGGTCTTTAGAATAGGCAGTACTAAACTGATCTCTAATCGAATGAGAGTTAGAATAATACAGCTTTGTTATTATTATATGACGAAAGATTTAATATGGGGAACCCAACGTTCGGTAAAAAACTTTGTTGTTAATGTCCAAAACCGTTCAACCGATCGCCTGAAGATTTGGCATATGTTTATGTTTCTTATGATTTGGGGAAGGTTCGTAGCATACTTTGGTATTATCAACTACTAGATGCAGATGAATAAATTTTTTTTTTATATCTCATTAACTATATGACGTAAATGGATTAGATTTGGTACATATAATTCCTATAGTTTGTAAAAGGTTCGTCGCTTAGCTTGATTTGAATAAAAATGGACAATGGCACGCCGTGCCCATAAAAGAAATGAATTAAATTCATCATAGCTCATCAATCATCATATATGATTCAATCCAACAAAAATAAAATATATTTTATTTGACTTCTTGAGGCGAAGCAACGCGTGCCGGCTTTGCTAGTTGAATATATCGTTGGCATACAAGCAAAATTGACCATTTTTTTTTAACGACCGAAAATAATATATCAAAAATTTAAGAGGATTAAACGATTAATAAGCGCCACCGAATTTTGTTTGCAGATAGTCAATTTTGCTTGAATTTTGCCGACAATATACAGGCCTGATAATTTTTTTTCAGTTTAATAAAATCCTCGGTTCTTACCGAGGCGAGGCGAGGTTTCGGCGAGGCGAGGTATGTGATTTCAAGACCTCGTCCGAGAACGAGGCGAGGCGAGACTCAAATTTATAAAACGAGGCGAGACCGAGAACAACGTTCACATTTTTCATGTGGCTGAAAATGTGGTCAAAATGCAACCGAAGGATTTTTTTCAATTGGGGTTCTATTATCCTATATTATAGAATCGGTTCTCCCAAAATTTCAGCTTCCTGGATAAAACCTGCGAACGACGCAAACAGTTTGTTTCCTATTAAATGCGGATAGATATATGTTAGGTAAGGTTAGTTAGGAGTGGCAGTCAGTTACGAAAACCGACTCACTTAGAAATGTGATCCATTGTGATACCACAGGGTGTCTGACTATACCCTCTCGTTGAACCAACCAGAACATGTCTAAGGTCATCCAGATCATCAAATAAAAACAAAACAAAACCCTAGTGCTATGTGGCGTTTTCTAGCAAGTGTGGGACAGAAGCAGAGAATATGTTTTATATTTTCCTCTTCCTCCACATCTCCACAACTTCCACAGAAGTCAAAGGACCTAACACCTAATCTCTCCGCATGTCTGGCGATAAGGCTGTGGCCAGTTATGACTGCAAAAAGAGACGAGACACTATGTCTAGTGGGAGAAATTAGCTCTGACGAACGCTTAGCATCCCATTTTGACCAGATTTACTTAGTTATATTGCAAGTTGACCCTTGAGTTAATCTTTCGTTAGCATTTTTTACCATTTCTTCTTTAAGAAGTAACTTGCAGGTAGCAAGTGGCATGCCAACACCTTCCTTGTCTTGAGGAATTTGTGGAGTAGTCTCCTGTATAGCAAATTCATCAGCTTTGCAATTGCCATCAATATTCCTGTGCCCAGGCACCCAAATGAGGTTAATGATAAGCGGATGTATACTGCTAGTTTTATTCATTCTGATTTTCGAAACTAATTTTTCCAAAGAAGATCTGACGGCAGTGAGTTTTTCTTGCATGTCTGACTGCTTGATGACGAAGAGGCATATGTAATCGGCATAAACGAGTTTTTCCAGATGATCGCTGAAAGTCCATTCAATGCCATGATTTGTATAGTCTAGAGCTTTACTGAGAACATATATATGAAAGTTAAGAGTAGCGTAGCCTGCCACTCAATCATCTGTTCCACGATAATGCGAAGGGTATTAATTTCATCAATATAGGCGCACATATTCGCTTGCTAATAATTACCAAATGTTTATTTAGTGGAAGACACTCTCTTTTTTCGCCAACATGTAAATATATTTTGACAAAGAAGTTACTTCAACATACATCAAATTTCGTTCATAGGGATTCTGTCAAGTTAAGCTAAAGAGCAGTCAAATCTCATGCAAAGTCTGTCAGTTAAAGTTCTTGTTAGATTTAACTTTATTATGGAAACAGCCCTGAGAATGTTTGCTGTCTTCGCCTCCCCAAAATCTAATAACCACTTCGCGCAGGACGTTTTGAGGACATTGAAGACATAAGAGGAAACTAGAGGAAATAACAGAAGCCTATGCGATGTATAGTTCTGGGTACTATATGTAAGCAGTAGAGATTTCCTACATTAATTCACAATGATAAGCGTCCAGCCAACATTAGCCTGAATCGGAGATATGGCTTAATAACGATAGTATTAAACTGTGGAGCTCTCAATCCGCACACTCACAGGGATATTCAGGGAAAGTTGCCTCATAATGAGTAGTGTTTTCTACAGAAATTGTGGGTCCGGAGCTGCGCTTTAAGATGAAAATTTCTAATTTCTCATCTGGAAGTGATAAAAAATCGGGTTTTAAGTATTAAAAGCTGAACAATTATAAAGTTTAAGATGCAAATTATTGAGTTTAAAATATGATATGAATTTGTAACGATAACAATCCACCTAAAAATTGGACTTAAAAGAAGGACAGTGCATATTTTGTTCGAACAAATCTTGGTTAATATGATGAGCTATCATGATAGACAAAGCTCCATAGTTACAATATGGTATTGAACAAAAAGTAAAATCGAAAGAAATGGGTTTCGAAAACAGCCGATCTGGCATATCGATAAGAGCCACATTTTCAGATTCGAGCAAAAAAATAATTTCTTCAATTCAAAATTCAACAATGAAGTCTTGATACGCAAAAGAAATCATGAAATTGCTATTTAAAAAATACTTAAATTCAATTAGTTATATTTTGACGATTGAGAACCGTATCGTCATAAAGAAAAACAACTGAGAAAGTGAAATTAGATTCGTGTTACAGTTGAATTTGTAAAGTTTCTTATCGAACCAAATTAAATAACGATATTAAAGAGTGTCGAAAATATTAGAAACGGCTTTTCTTACGCCCATGTATATGTAAATATACAGTATATCAAAAACAAAGTGGCCCAAGCCTGTAGCAATGCAACTTTACTGAAGTCAGGAGGTCATTCAGAACTGACCTAGGATACGACAACAATTGTAATAAATTGGTGCAAGTTCATTTATGTTTTTATACCCTACACAGAGGGTATATTCACTTTGTCATTCCGTTTGTAACGCATAGAAGGGGGCGTGGCAGGTATGGACAAGTATATATATTCTTGATCAGCGTCACCACCTGAGTCGATATAGCTGTGTCCGTCTGTATGTCTGTCTGTCTGTTGAAATCAAGTTTACGGGAAAACTAAGCAAGCTTATTCAATGAAATTTGGCACACAGTTTGCACCTTCTTGCAAGCTGCTAGCATATAAAAATGGGTGAAATCGGTTAACAGCCACGCCTTCCGCTCACACTCTATGTAAATATACACAAGTCCATTTTGAAGAAAAGATGCTGCGATTTTGATGAAATTTGGTGATTTGTTGAAGATGAGAACAAAATTAAGATTAGGCTCGGTTTGAAGTTTGCAAAGACTCTTAAAGGGGCGTGGCACAGCCCTAAATTTTAACTTTTATAACGCCATAGCTCGTAAACCGTAAAAGATATTGTGATGAAATTTGGTACATGAATACAGATCTTATAAATCTTGAATTGCGCATTAAGTGAGCGGAATTGTAAAATTGGGCGTGGCATTTCTTAACAATTAAAAATTTGGATTTCGTATAACTCCAAATTGGCATCTACGATTTTCATTAAAATTTTAGGGATGATACCACTGAAAGTAGTCAACAATACAAGCTACGTCAATATACTGAAAAATTTCTTTTAAGGGCGTGGCACAGCCTACATTATTTACATACGTTATAAAAAGAGAACTAACAACGCAATCGTTATGAAATTTAGTAAGGCAGATATACCTGCTAAAGGGTGTCTTCTTGCAAAATTTTGGCGCAATTGTGCCGGTGGGTGTGGCACCTCCCATATAGACGAAATACGATTGGTGCTATATGAGAGTAATCTTCATAAAATTTTGTGTAGAGGTTTCGATTACTATAAGCTTCGGAATTAAATGAAACTTGAAAAGATTGCATCAGTGGGCGTGGCACCTCCCTCATTAACATAAAGTTGTAAGTGCTATTTTAAGTGAACTATTGGAGCAATTGATCTGAAATTTGATGTAAGTGGTTTACTGGGCATAAGGTACATATGAATCAAAAGCTGGCAAAATAGCAACAAAGGGGGTTGCACCTCCCATACAATTAAAATACCTTAAGTGGCATAACTATCGAAATATATGAGCAATCAGTGAAATTTGGTGTAAGAAGTTTTTTTATAAAAAGCTATTTCTGGATCAAAATCGGACTGGATTGCATCAGTGGGTGTGTCACCACCCTAAATTTTAGGAATAATTACAGCACATATCGCAAACTATACAAGCTATTGTGCTAAAATTTGGTTTTCTTATTGAACCAAAAGTGTGCGGAATTGGAGAAATGAATCTTTTACCTTTCTCCTTCAATTTCATACGACGTTTTCTTTATTCCTTTGACTTTTTCATCAATTTTTCAGCATTTTTCATATATTTTGACTTATTCAATTTCTTTTAACTTTCTTTAATGGTTTTCATATTTTTTCAACATTTTCAGATTTTTCCAACACTTTCCAACATTTTTGAACCTTTTTACATTATTTTCGACTTATTCAATCTCTTTAAAATTTTTTAACATTTATTTAAAAAGTACTTTCAATGCAGTGAAGGGTATGTGAGTTTCGGCCTGGCCGAAGATAACACTTTTACTAGTTTTTTTTTTATCATTGGTAGGTTAGGATGATGTGATTAATTTCTTTCTATGTCCGAGACAGTCACCAGTGAAATCGAAGTTACAAATAGGCCCTTCAAATATTTTGATGCCAGCCCCAAGAGTCATATAGATATATACATGATGACCAAAAATTTAAAACAATAACTAATTAATTGATGTTCTAAGAACGGTGCCACTGTAAAATATTTCCGAAACATAAATTTATCTTCTAAGACTTCAAAGCTTCATCTTTAGAACGTTGCTTAAAAATTATTTAATTTTTGCAGCACCAACACTTAAGTCCTTATATTAAAATAATGAAAATATTTTATTGTGGCTTTAAAATTAAATGTAATAAATTTGGCAAAGTGACGGGGGCTATGAGATCATGTCCTACAGCAGCCTTAAATATACTTCTACACCTGCTACCTCCTAATGCCTTTATCAAAGCAGCTGCTGCGTGCAGTGCGATTAGGCTAAGGGAAGCCGGTAATTAGTTTTCGAAGCAATATGTTCATTGCTCTATACTCGGCACCTTACCAATCGAACTTTCAAATTCCCTAACAGACTACATTTGTCCTACACTTAGCTATGAGAAAAATTATCAGGTAAAAATTCTGGCATGTTCAGTGGAAGGAAGGCACTCTCAACTAAAATTTTGAAACAACTATATTCACCGATGGGGCCAAGATGGACTATGGAATAGGCACAGGAGTCTACTCAAAAGACCAAGAAATCTCTTAATATTTCCATTTACCTGATTCAGCTAGCGTATTTCAGGCTGAAGTTTTTGCCATTCTTGTAGCCTGCAAATTAGTGAGATTAGTGGGCTGTATTAATTCAGAAAAGTAGATTGCAATTCTCTACGATAGCCAAGCCGCAATTAAAGCTTTGAGCTCGGCAATTATAAAATTGAAGCTATTAGAACACAGGAACATTGAGGGAAATGAAAGGGCTGTTGAACTAGCAAGGCGTGGTTCGCCTCGTAATGAAACCACACCGAAACGTGTTTTCACTACTCTCGATTTGGTTAAGAAAAGGATTTTCTCGCATTTTCTATTTGAAGCCAGAAGCCACTGGAAGTCCTTGCATACCTTTAAAAAAGCCAGATCAATCTGGCCCTCTTACAACAAATTGAGAACCACCTACTTACTGTCTAGAAGCCGGTCTGACATCATCATTTCTTCAATGACCTCTGCGAATTTGCTGAAGTTGAAATCGGATCTCTACTGTACTACCCTAATAAATCTCACTGGATATAGCTATATTAACATCCATCAATTCGCCCGGTCACGTATTGTGGTATTAAAACGGCACAATCAGTGCTACTTATGGTTTCAAGCTTGTCTGCTAAGCCAGCACTCTAACCGGACCTAACCTGGCTAGGGTTTTATTTTTCGATTTTAGGTCACCCTGCATATACGTTTTGGCAACTTGTTCGATGCCATAATCATAATACCTCAAATATAAGATTGATAAAGCGGAAGGGGAGGGGGGGAGGTTGAAGCGGGTAAAATGTAAAATGAACCGCGGTATTAATTGAAATTTGCAAATAATATTATATATTTGTATTGATTTGTTGGATATATAATTTGTCCCCAATTGTGGCTTTAAAGTTTTTGTTTTACTGAGGAGTCCATTTCTACGTTTTAGCCACTGACCCCGCAAAGTCTTATTCCGCCGCTGACCACAGTTAGGAAGTGAATGTAGTGCTACCACAAGAGCATCCCCAATTACTAAGAGAAATAATAACTAGTATAGGAGTTACCTTCGGCCAGGCCGAAAGTCACATACCCTACACTGCATTGAAAGTGCTTTTTAAATAGATGTTAAAAAAATGTTGAAGAAGTTGAATAAGTCGAAAATAATGTAAAAAGATTCAAAAATGTTGAAAAGTGTTAGAAAAAACACCATTGAAAAAAGTTGAAAGAAATTGAATAAGTCGAAAAATATGAAAAATGCTGAAAAATTAATAAAAAATCGAAGAAATTGTCGAATGAAATTGAATGGGAACAGGTAAAAGGTTGAAAATGTCGAAAAAATAAAGGAAATATTGGAAAAAATAGAATAGAAATGTAAAACACGAAATATGTCACGCCCACTTCTCCAATTGCGCCCACTTTTGCTTCAATAAATGATATTCGTGATTGACATGCACAAACCAAATTTTAGCACAATAGCTTGTATAGTTTGCGATATGCGCCGTAATTATTCTTAAAATTTAGGGCGGTGACATACCCACTGGTACAATACAGTCCGATTTTGATCCAAAAATAGCCTTCCATACACAAACCTCTTACACCAAATTTCAGTATGATTGCTCATATATTTCGATAGTTATGCCACTTAAGGCACTTTAATTGTATGAGAGGTGCCACGCCCACTGGTGCTATTTTGCCAGCTTTTAATTCATATGTACCTAATACCCAGTAAACCACTTACATCAAATTTCAGATCAATTGCTCCAATAGTTCACTTAAAATAACACTTATAACTTTATGTTAATGAGGGAGGTGCCACGCCCACTGATGCAATCTTGTCATGTTTCATTTGATTTCAAAGCTTATAGTAACCGACACCTCCGCTCAAAATTTTATCTCATCTTGGGTGCCACACCCACCGGCACTATTGTGCCAAAATTTTGCAAGAAGACACCTTTTAGCGAGTACATCCGCCATATTAAATTTCATAACGATTGCGTTGTTAGTTCTCTTTTTATAACGTTTATAAATATTGTAGGCTGTGCCATGCCCTTCAACGAAATTTTCCAGAATATTAATGAAACTTGTATTGATGACTACTTTTAGGGGTATCATCCCTAAAATTTTTATGAAAATCTTATATGGCAATTTGGAGATATACGAAATCCAAAATTTCAATTGCTAAAAAATGACACGCCCACTTTTACAATTCTGCCCATTTTATGCGCAATTCAAGATTTATAAGATCTGTATTCGTGTACCAAATTTCATCACAATATCTTGCACGGTTTACGAGCTATGGCGCTATGAAAGATAAAATTTAGGGCTGTGCCACTCCCCTTTAAGAGCCCTTGCAAACTTAAAACCTAGCCTGATCCTAATTTTGTTCTTGTCTTCACTAAATCAGCAAGTTTCATCACAATCGCAGAAACTTTTTTCAAAATGGACTTGTGTATATTTACATAGAGTATGGGCGGAAGGCGTGGCCGTTAACTGATTTCGCCCATTTTTATATGCTAGCAGCGTGCAAGAAGGTTTGACCTGTGTGTGTGTGTTGCTTAGTTTTTGCGTAAACCTGATTTCAACAGACAGACAGACAGACAGACAGACAGACAGACAGACAGACAGACAGACAGACAGACAGACAGACAGACAGACAGACAGACAGACAGACAGACAGACAGACAGACAGACAGACAGACAGACAGACAGACATAGCTATATCGACTCAGGTGGTGACGCTGATCAACAATATATATACTTTTCCATACCTGCCACGCCCCCTTATATGCGTTACAAACGGAATGACAAAGTGAATATACCCTCCGTGTAGGGTATAAAAAGAGCGCACATTCTGTCTCCTTATCTTATTTTTTCTTCAACTTCAAGGTGATCTAAAATTTGCTTTTATACAATACTTTGCGTCAATAAGCAAAGTTGCCTTGTTCGAGCTGAAAAACAACACGTAGAGGTGTAAGAGCTGCCATTACATCCAGACAAAACAACGATTTGGTATGGTTTATGAGTTGGTGGATTCATCGGTCCATATTTGTTCGAAATTGAGGCCGGCCGGAACGTAACTGTCGCCCGTTAATGCACCATGATAACGAACTATTTGCTGCCTAAAATTGATGCCAGTGATCTTGACGACAGTTGGTTCCAACAAAACGGCGCTACTTTCAACGGCTTGATTGCGAGGACAATTTCATGTGATATCACACGTGAAGCTATGTACGCAAGGTTCAAAGTCTAAATGAATAAGCCGGCTACGATTGACGAATTGTACGCTAACATTACTCGCGTCATTCGGCGAATACCACTCAAAATACTCGCATGCGTCAACGAAATATTGAACTTCAGAGTAGACCATTTAGCCGCAGTACCGGCCATAATTTGGAAGAAATTATCTTTAAAAAAATAAATGTAAGGGATGGTTCTTTAGTCTGCTCTGCTAATAAAGATTACCCAATCAAATTGAATTTTTTTTTATTTTAATAATTTTTTTTTTAAATTCAATTCCAAATGAATCACCCAAAATTCAGCGAAATTTTTAATATCAGCAAAGTTTAGTCCTAGCATATTTCGTGGTAAATTTACTAAAAAATCGATTATTTAAAAACAGTCCAAGTGTACGGAAAATGCGCCGAATGTACTGAGAAGAGGCCAAACGTACCAATTGTACTAAAAACTTGTAGAATGTACTGACGTAAAGTAAAACAGTTCTTGCTAAGATACATCAAACGACGTTTCGGTACTGTTTCGATATCTATTGTTTTGGAGCACGTGAAACGACAAATGACGATGCCATTCTTCTCAGCGAGCCTCGCACGAATAGAGGCATAGCTTGCAGAGGTATGTATATCTAAAAAGTTTATATTGAATTAGTTGGCATGATTTTCGAGTAATACGGAATCGAATTTTTCCTTTGTTAAAAAAGCTACGTAATTTTCCAACTCCGCTCACTTTTGACCCAGTAAATGGTATTTATGTCTGGCATTCGACCACCAAATTGCATCGCAATATCTTGAATGGTATGCGATTTGTGACCTAATAAATTTCAAAACTTAAAGCCGTGCCATGTCAAGCCCTCTTAGAGTCTCAAATAAAAATCTCCACCGAATTCCCCGGTTTTCGAAACAGCTATATAATTCACTTACATATATTTATATATTTTAAAATTAAAAAAAAAACCCCTAGAAAGCCAATTAAAATGACTTTCTTAAAGTGTCTAACTTTTGGAATATAAACATATATCTTAATATATATCTTATTTCTTACATTGAATAATTATAACTATATATGTTTTCGCACTAGTAAAGGCGGTATCGCGCAAGACGTCAGAGCTAGAATCAACAAAGCCTGAAAGTTTTTGTGCAGAGCTAAACCATAGCCATGGTCCCTCACAAGCACACTAATAAGACGACTGCATACTTTTGACGGATATTGAGAAATTGGTGGCACACCACGTTCTAGAAGCACGAACTTCATATGACTAACAACCAAACTGCTATCTCAACTGAGATTATAAAAAATCGCTGCCAATGGATAGGGCACGCCATCAGGAAAGACGCTAGGAAACTTGTTGATCAGCGTTTTGGTGGAATCCGCAACGAGACAGATGCAGAGCAAGATGCAAAACATCGTGACATCGAATCATAGAAAATCATTCGTTTAATAACGAAACGAACTGGCACAGCATAAAACAGCGAGTCTGAATCGAAATTTTGTTCAGATTTGTAGATCCGACTCAATGCTCCTAACGCAGTTATCCATTAAAAATAAAAGTAAAAAACAAAAAATTGAGTATTCTCAAATAAAATACAAGAAACCACAAAATGACTGATGACTTGCGGAAGGTCGTATTAACCCAATTATTACTTTTTTTTTCAAAATCATCCCGTCGTAAATGTAATCGATAAAATAAAATTGCATGATAAGTCAAGTTTCCATAGAAATGTTACTTTCACCATCTTACATCATTTTTAATTTTACAATTGTAAGGGAGAGAGGGAGGAGGGGGCCGTGCATGGTTATCCCCGGGTCCGGATTTTCTCTTGACGGCCCTGTGTATGAGGGCTACCCTAAGTACATATGCAATCTAAATAATACTTTTACGGCCTATGCGGTGCCTTTTAATACAAAAGCCACGTGGCGTAAGTTCCATGAGAATCGATTAAGCTGTCTTCGAGAAAATGGTATTGAAAAAATTATTTTTGTAAAAGGGCCACCCTAAATATGCAGCTTTAATAAAAGTTTTGTAGCCTTAGCCTTGCCATTAATGTAAAAGCTACGTGGTGTGAATGGACTAACCGGTCTTCGTGAAAATTATATTTAAAAATACTATATAAAATACTGTGTGAGGGTCACCCTAAATAAAAGTTTTAAAGCCTAAGCTATGCCTCTTAATATAAGAGACACGTTGTGTAAATTCCATGTGAATCTATTAAATGGTCTTTGTGAAAATGCTATTTTAAAAATATGTATATAGGGTCACCCTAATTATGAACTCTAAATACAAGTTTTATAGCCCATGACACCCTCCTGATCAATTCTAATATACTGTAAAAGTTTTATCAAAGTCAGCCGAATAGTTTCCACGTCCATAAAAGACAGACACATGAGAAAAACTGAATTTTATGTATATAGGTTCTTCAGCGACTATAGGAAATACATACGTCTTTTTGTACAAACAAAAATTAAATGGAAATATGTCGTTTTGTATGAAACTGCGATTTTTAAATACGAGTTTCCCTTGGAAATATGTCTTCTTTGTATTAGATCTTCAACTAGAGGATGCATTTTAGCATTCAGCATTTAGGATAAAGGCAATAGCAGTCTAAGACAGGCCCGTGCGCAGAAATCATCCAAGGGGGGTTTAACTCGGGTAATTAATTTCAGGTTATGAATTTCGCAAAAAAGCATTTTTGACAACAAAGCACACGAAAATACATATACATATATGTACATATGTGGTTATGTGTGTATAATAAATACATAATATTATATACTTTTGATTTTCATAAGACCAAAATATATAGAAGATATTTTTCACTAGTTCTTAGGCCCAAAAGGTTTTTTTTTAATTTTTGCTGGTACCAAATCATATACATATATATATTTTTTTGATTTTCTGTATGAACCTAGTAGTCAAAGATCTTTTAAGCCCCATTAAAGATATTTTGACTGGTTTGCAGATCGAAAAAAAATTTTTTTAATTTTTTCTATTTTATATTCCATGAAATATCACATAAAATAAAAATTTTTTTCACCAAATTAGTGCTTTTATATTGTTCAGTGACTTAATATAAATACTTGAAAGACATAAGTCCTGAAAAGTAACCTACATTTCTTTTGATTTTCCCATCACCAATAAACAATAAATATTTTTAAGAACATTTCAGAGTTCGTGACCTCTAATTCTTAATAGAATTGGCTACAATTTTACAGAAGCTTACTTAACGGGTTATGGAACCGTTTCATACTAGGAGACGTAGGCATTTCAAACAATCGATTTATTCTTATCGCCCTAATATACATACTTACATATGTTCTGAGTCGATAATTATTTGTCATTATGTAAGAGGCTGATTCTGCGAGTTACTGTAAAAAACTCGTCCAAAACTATTTGTACATTTCGATATTACGATGTATATTAATTGAGTCCAAATCGTTCAGCTGATCTTCAGACATTGTTGAACTAAGATAGAGCTTTAGACGACGCCGCATAGAAAAGAGTTCACAGAATTTGTTCACGAACAGATAAAAGCTTATAAGACTTTACCAACAAGGGAAAAACAGGCCTCAGGAGGTATTCAGTTGGAAATACATTTGAAGCAAGATGTCCTTAGCAACACTTCGAATTTTTTATGCTTCTTCCAAAATAAGGTTTTTATTAATGAAAAAACGGAATATTTAAACGACAATTTACAGAATATTTAAACGACAATTTTCACTTGTATCTGGTTTGTGAAACATCTGAAGTTGCGGATGAGTTTTCTAAAAATTACTACGAGTATACGCTGCGAACTTTTTAACTGATCTCATCAAAATGGGTATCATTTATTATATACATAGATAGGTAAACTTTTAAAAGTATCATTTATTTTAACTTAATACCTACTTCTATACATATGATTGTGAGTTTTTATTCTTTTAAATTTTTCTTTTCATGAAAAGGGATTTTTTGATTTTTTTTTCGTAAGAGGCGCAAGTCTTTTTGGTTTTTCATGTAAGTGAGAACATATTGGCAGTAAAAGTCTATGTAAAAAAAGTCCAATGAGGGGGTTAGAACCTCCAAACTCCCCCCTGCGCATCGGCCTGATCTAAGAGTTGTTCAAGGTCATAAGTGGAAATAAGCCCTTTTGAAAAATCACTCCTCATATGTACAATATATGCTATTTCATTAATAAATAGTTCCTCAGTTCATTTTATGTGGAGTGCAGGAGCAATTTCGGTGCTTTGAGGTTACCCGTGAAGGTTTTCAGGTTGTCCAGGCCTGTCTTAGAGAATATGAGGTGCCAAAAGGTTTTATTATTATTATTATAGGTCACATAGCAAATTTTGCAGCAATGCAACTCACGTGTAATGAGTTGAGCATACATTGTACGTTACTCATATGCAGTGGTGTCACTTAACCAAATCTTGGGTGGGGGGGGTGAATTATAATTCCACCACCACGGTATTGAATAATAACTAGTATCGGATTCTTGGGAGAGAGGGGCCAATGTCCTCCCCAGCCCTACTGAATTGACGTCACTGCTCATACGACAAGCTAGTAGATTTATAGGTAGGAGGAGACTTAGCGCTCTCCTGGAAAAAACTCTAGTTACGCCAATGCGGCTAACTTTTTGATTAGCTTTGACATAATGCAGCATCAGACAGGGCCTATTAAGTTTCTATTTTTAGACATCTTTCAAACAAATTTTTTCTTACTTTAAGTGCCAGAGTATTACATGTTTTTTATATATTTTTGGCAGACCCAATTTAGATTGAACTACAATGGCTTTACATAAAAATTTGGCATTAAACAAAGCTTTATAATTAAAGTGAGCATAATAAATTATAGCACCAAAATTGCCAAAGTGGCTGTTTTTTTTTTCTTATTTTAATAGGCCTGATAACAGAGCTAACCACTTACATTTATTACCATAATAGCAACCAAGGATTTGCAACAAAAAATTTGCATACCGAACTTGCAATTAGTTATGGCCAAACGGCAGTACCGTAACCAAATGTCGTTAGGTGAAAAGCCCCTTAGAAAAATTATGTTATCAAGTTATAAATCGTAGCCAAGTCTAAAACTACAAATTGAAATATAAACCTTAAAGTGAGATAAATACACAACGCCTTCTTTTGGTGCTGAAAGAGCAAGCTTCACTTGTGAATTTTGAAGAATCAATATGGCTGTGTGAAAGAGAAAGACACTAGCAACTGTTAGCTGATTGGCTAACATTAAGCACCCACAAAACTATTAAGTCTACCTGCTGCCTGTCATTTTTTCTAAGAGATGGCTGACATCTTGGTGAAACAAACAGAGTGTAGATGACGATGACGACGACGATGCCGATGCCGATGCCGACGAATGAACGATGACTTTGTGATACGACAAGGGCCGTTAGTTGTGCTGTAAGTGCACAGTGCAGAAGCAACGATCTTGACGAAAGATCTGCATGTAATTCAGTCAAGAATTTACCACGGAGCAAGCAAGACATTAGCATTCGCAGCAAAACGAACTGATTTTCAAAAGTAGCAACTAATTAGGAATAAGTGTTTAGTGAAGTGTTTATTTGTTCATCTTAATTTGGTGTAAAAACATGTATTAGCCAATTTAAAAGAATTTGCAAAGTGGGCAAATCAAAAAGTTAGTGCGTGAAATATTTTATTTGATTTCCCCCACTCTTGACATCGAATTGAACGGATTATTAGAGATATTGGAGGAAAATGACAGTAACCGCATTTGCTGCTGCTATGCATAGACCGTTTTTCAATGGATATCCAACTATGCAAGGTAGGTTTCATTTTAATTGATGAAATTGTTGATCGTATTATGAATAATTGATACAGTAGAAGATTGCGATTGGAAATTAAACAGAAACTTTGTTTCTGATAAGTGACATCCCCTTATGTATAAACTGCTAGATTGTGAAAATATAGAAGCACTTTTTCAAAAACTGCAAGTGTTATTAAGCAGTTTGTAGGTCGAGGTGATCGATTTCGCGTTGGAAGCTTAAGTTCGTTTTATTTCCAGCATATGACCGTAAAGATTACTATTAATACTTTTGCTTCAAGCTTAAAATGAACTTAATGCGTTCTTAGTTACTGGCCTTATGCTGACAAATTTAAGAGAGCGCTAATGTTTGGGTAGAATTGACGCTTTAAAATTTTTTTTACGCCGAGCTTTCAGTCGAAAAATGATTTTATTTTGGTAGGATTATGAAAACATACAATATGAAAACATTTGTGCTTATCAAACCTACAGAAACACAAATTTTAAGTATATTTTCGAAGAGTGTGGTAAGCGTTTTTCTTGAATTCATCCAAAATTTGCCAAAATTTGTTGTTAACTAAGCCACGTTATAACAAATCTTTAGCCACAAATTCCACCTCGAACCTCGGTTATTATTTAAGGTTTGTTCTCAAACCCAAACCGATATTTTATAGTTCGCTTCTCCATAACAAGCATGTTCTATTCTATCTATCGTTTATTTTATTGACTTTAGAGTTTCTACAGTTGAACTGAGCACACTGGTATTTTTTGTCCAAAACGATCCAGTTGCGAGCCAATGCCAAGGACCACGGCCACGACTTAAGCCAAAATTTCAGAGCAGACGCCAGATTCCGTTAAAGCTCAACCCATGACCTGAGTATTGCCATGCTTAAAAGTGAACGTCTTGGGAATTTAAAGTGAGACTAAATATCTTGCGAGGCGGAATCTTGGCTGACGTCCGCAATCAGTAGTAACTTCGCTGAGAAGGGGGGGGGGGCTTAGTTTCCGCTCCATGTGACACCATTTAGGGGATGTCAACCGTTTAAAAAATGTTTAATATTGTTGAGGAAAGTGAGAGGAAGTCAGCAGTAAAGCCAGGCCGCAAGAAATCTTTCACTTGTTTTATTTCTTATCGAATTTTAAAGTTAAAAACAGAACTTGCAGTCAGGAGTATCAGGACCATCATCATGTCAATTGATCGCACAAAAGGCAAATTGCGCTTGGGGGCATATCTTTTTTTTTTAAATCAGCTGTTTCCAATCCTTAACGCTTTCTATAAACTTTTACGTTGCTTATGTCATTGGGATTCAGTGTCTAAGCTGTCTAACTCTTTATTTTTATTTAACATTATTACAACATCCAAATCTTTTACCCTTCATTCTATATATAGCATATGTATATAGGCAACAATCTATCTTTCTGCTTCCTGCATTTTGTAGTTTCTTTCCTTTACTCTCTTCGATCAACTCACTTTGACATGAGCAACAAGCCCTGTAATTATAGCCATTATAGCACCATTGTCAAGCAAAGTCATATGACCTTGCTCAGCATATAGGCAACAGCACTTCCTAGGAAGTCACTTCTTTCCATCAATTCATCGACTGACATTTTTAACAACCGCTCATAAATCAAATGGCACTCGCTTTCTGTAGTCAGAGTCAAAGCGTATGATCATAAAACTCACACCCCGGCGGGAAGCACGCGTTCGAAGAGCAACATTGTACAGAAATGCTCGTACTTAGCGCAGGTATCATTGCCAGTTAAGGAAATGGTATTCCGACTAAGTTGGTGCTCCTGCCGTGTTTCGCGCAATTGGAAAATTTCATTGTTTGAAAAAGTTTCGGTAATTCCACACGTTCTGTGCAAACTTTGAGAAAATGTCGAATGTTTACTGCAAGAATGTGACGCTTAAGAGACTGTCAACAAGAATTCTATTAACCTAAATATTTTAAAATGTGACATTTGGATAAAACTCTTTAAACTTAAAAACTGATGGAGAAGGCAAAGTGGAACAATCACTGCATAATGTTTATATCTGCAAAGTAAGTTTCAAGGTTATTGAGGTTATACTGTGACAAGTCCTAGCTAAAATGCATTAAGATATTTGTATTTATTCTGAGCTCCTTGATCATCAACATTTTCTAATTTATATATCTTTTTTCCAGCTGATATGAACACCGGCCAAGGACGTGTAAATCAACTTGGTGGTGTTTTCATTAACGGACGTCCTTTGCCTAATAGCATACGCCTTAAAATTGTTGAAATGGCCGCCGAAGGCATACGTCCATGTGTTATCTCACGTCAGTTACGCGTTAGCCATGGCTGCGTCTCCAAAATTCTTAACAGATATCAAGAAACCGGTTCCATACGTCCAGGTGTTATTGGTGGCTCGAAACCACGCATTGCAACGCCAGAAATTGAAAATCGCATAGAGGAATATAAACGCACAAATCCTGGAATATTTTCGTGGGAAATACGCGATAAACTTATACGAGAAGGTATTTGCGATCGAACAACAGCACCGTCTGTTTCTGCCATTTCAAGACTTGTACGTGGACGTGATGCTCCACTGGTTGATAGCGATGACATGAAAAAGCATCATCAGCATAACGGATGTTCCGGTTCGGAAACAAATTCCCATAAGCCCTCCGATGAGGATGAACTCTCTGATTGTGACAGTGAGCCTGGTATTGCTTTAAAGCGAAAGCAAAGACGAAGTCGTACAACATTTTCGGCCATGCAATTAGAAGAATTGGAACGCGCTTTTGAACGTACGCAGTATCCAGATATTTACACACGCGAAGAGCTCGCACAACGCACACAGCTGTCAGAAGCAAGAATACAGGTTTGGTTCAGTAATCGACGGGCTCGAATGCGAAAGCAAACCCCTTCTATTGGTGTGCCTGTAGGTAGTGCATCTGGTGCCACAATGAGTGCATACAATGGCCATCATCAGTTGCCGGGATCAAATAACTTTGTAACCGCAGCTGCAATGATGCCGAATGCTTCAGCAGCAACGTCATCGGATGCTGCTGCTGTCGCAGTTTATAGTCAACAAATGTTTGATTTCTATACTGGACACTCGGCCACATCAGCCAACATGTCACCGGCAGCTACCTCTTCATCGGCAGCATCTGCAACACCACCACATCAACTTTACAATCCAGCTACTAGCTACACGCTACCAGCGCACGGCCTCATCGCTGTCAACCAAACAGAAGAGCTTTCTGTGCTCCATCAATACCAACCAACTGCGGGTGCTACTATTGTGAATGCAGCTGCAAATTGCCTCAATAGTGGCAACACTAACGTCAATGTCACTTATAGTAACGAATCTGACACCAATCAAACAATGCCACGCAATGAAAGTCCAAGTGAATCGAATTC
The DNA here is from genome assembly GCA_963680825.1 of Meiosimyza decipiens. NCBI lineage: Eukaryota > Metazoa > Arthropoda > Insecta > Diptera > Lauxaniidae > Meiosimyza > Meiosimyza decipiens. Next base: position 57,761,458 of record OY804260.1, read on the forward strand.
CTCTGCATTTGGTCCAGTGGAGACTACTGGCATACAATTACCTCCAACACCAAATAGTTTATCGGCCGTTATTGGCGGCAGTAGCGGCGGTGGTAGCAACAGTTCCGGTGGTAATGCTGGTGCCACAGAAAATAGTAATGATGACATTCAAGCCACCCTCAAAGTTGAGTGCACTAGCGCAATTCCATCCACATTGCTTGCTTCTCAGAATCAAATTTATTCGAATTGGAATCCATTGCAAGTCACATCGACTGTTAGTCGGCCAACAGCTCCACTTTCGCCAGAGGATTCTTTAAATTCGTCACATCAATTGGATGTTACAGCTTCCACGCATCATATGTTTCATCCACATCAACATCCACAATATGGAGCCTATCATCATACGCACCATCCTCACTCGCACACGCTGCCGCACCATTCTCATCATCCTCATCATCATGGGCCACACTACACGTCGCAGTATGCATCCGCAGCTGCTGCTCATCACTTGCCATTCCCACATGGTGCCAGTACAGGGTCTGGTACTGCTGGATCATCGTCTACGCATTTTATGCAACAAAATTTTAATGCTGCCTTCCCCTCACCATCAAAAGTTAGCTACGCAGGAGTACCACAGCCTTTCTATCACTCCTGGTATTGATGCCGAATCCGTGTATAGCCTGATTTCTTTTGAAGTGCAAAAGCAGCGCTTGCACAGAAACTGTCTTATATATATAGTTGTAAGATAACTGTTTAGATATATTTAAGTAGCACATGATTATATGGGTCCTTTTTGTATATAAAATGTTATGTCCAAAGAACTTTTAGCGTATGAAGAAATATTAGGTTGCTTTAATTTTGTTTTTTTTTTTTGTCTTAGTCATTAAAGAAATATTAGAAAATATAACATGGAGGCTATTAATTTACTATGTAGTACTACTGAGCACTTTCTACATTAAATCATTTTTAACATATAATGAAGTATTCGATATTACTATAATAAATTAAATAATTTATAATTAAAATATTTTTTAACAAATATCTCTCAAAGTCTTTTCATAATGAAAACTCTGTAAGAGCATTAAGGGGGGATAAACAAAATTAAATCAAAAGTTAAAAAGAGAACAGAATATGAAGTTGGAGCATTAAGGGGGATAAACCAAAAGTTAACAAGAGAGCAGAATATGAAATTGGAGCATGAAGTAACTTGTCGCTATCGTAGCGTGTCAGCTAGTGGAACGATTTGTTCAAATTGTCGAAAATAAAGAAAAAAGGTTCGAGGCGTGCACAGAACTATTTTTAGAGCTTTTACATTCTGTTTCCCGCTGTATTGAAAAAAAACTACTGGTAAGAATTTTCAAGTGTAATAATTTCATAGCCCTCACTTAGGATACGTCAGCCAGTATGGTCACCATTTTGCAATAGATATGCACATCCAGTACTTACAGTACTGAACAAGAAACTCAGTGAAAATTATAATAGAAAATTATGATCTGTTCCAAACGAAATTACTCTAGGTGAGCTCACCGATATTTACATATGGGCATTTCCATACTGTCGAATGGGACCGTCGTACACTTTTAAAGTGGAATAAAAGTCAAAGTAAAACACGTTTTTTTTTTCTTCTGTTGCTCAAAGGAATAGCCCTTTGGTAGCACTATATTTAGTGGTAAATTTGAGGGCAGACGTACTACCGGTTCCAAGATAAAGGCAATAAAAGAGCCATTCCAATGGGACAAAAAATGGAAGTGTTTTTCATGGCCATTTATAGAAAAGCATAAGTCAGCGAAACCTACCAACATTTTTTAACGCAACTAATTTTAAAATGTTATGGAATAATAGCACTTTTTATTAAATTTCGTTCAATTGAAAAATCTTATTTATTTTTTTTCTTACAAAGTATAATATGAGTCGTGACGGGACATTGCGAATGGGACATATTTTTCCATTATGGTTTACTTGGTAAATTTTTTATGTATTCATAAGATTTCTTGATATTTATGTACGTAACAATATTTAAGATTTATATAGTAATTAAAAAATCAAATTTAATATTATTCAAAGTCAAATTAAATGGTCGAGATCAATTTTAAGCAAGAAAATAGGAAACAGCAATAAACGCATGTAATTAAATATTTTCCTTAAAATAATATGCAGTCCGAGCTGCTTTAATTTGGTGACCATCACAAGATAAGCTATGTAGTTTATGGGTACCAGGGATGCTTGACACATCCTTCCATTTATCTACTAATTGTAGTGAAAACTCCTTAATTTGCTCTGAAGAGATGTAACTTGTACACCGTTAATATTATTTTGTGTGCATTTGAAAAAAGCAAAAGCATCAAGTAAAACGACATTTTTTGATCCATCAACCGCGCCTTTTCCATGTGAACTTGCGAAGTAGTTCCATTCCATGTATTTGCACCGGAGTTCTCTTAAAAAATCAAAAAAGCTCGAAACAAAGAATTTTTTTTAAACTGCGAGCTGCTACCATCTGAGAACACAAATAAAATTTCTATACTGACTTTGTAACTGCTGTATGAGTTTCGTTAAAAAACAACAAACGTCTTCCTTGTTGTGGCTTAATATATATAAGTATATATATATATATATATATATATAGATATATATATAAAATTTTTCGGACAGGACAAACTTCAAACAGCTCTAAAAATTTTAAATTTTACTTTTTTGCACTCGTTGTTTCTTTTTATAATTGTATTCATAAAACTCTGTTTAAACAAATATTTTGACACATTTGCTGCTGTTCTTAACCACGAAATGAGAACAAATGATGTTTTCTGATGTCGGACGGGACATTAGAACATGAACTAAAGCAAATTAAAAATTTACAGTTAATAGAGAATAGTTTGATGTCTTTACATTTTTTTAAGGTTATTGATGATGGCAGAGAGATTATTCGGAATGACTATCATCATGTATTATCTACCTATATATTTAAATATTTAAGACAAAATATTCTTTAAAATTACAAAAAAAAGAAACTGAATTTTTGCGATTTTGAAGCCGCTTTGCCGACTGTTGTGAATGAATTCAAGTATAAATTGTTTGAATTAATAAAATTTGAATATTTTTCTTAGATAATATCAGATAATAAGGCTTTTTTAATAACTTTTAATTTTTTTGTCATGGTGTACCTTTCGGTGGAAATGCCCATATGGCACTTACAACTTCGTTCGTATCGTCAGAATAGCTTTCAACGAAGCGCTCGCACGACATGTGTAATATCAAAGGAGTTACAAAAACAAATTGCATAAAAAGGAAAAAATGTAGAGTTTTGCTTACATTTTGCTATGGTTCTTAACTGGTTAATGCAAAAAGTAAAATAAAGTTTGCTTCGAAATTCTTAAAAATCGCTAACAAAACTTACTGATGATACCATGTAGCAGAGGTTGAAACTAGTATTTTGCTCTATTTAATGCATTTTGCGCTTGTAACTTTTTTTTGTAATCCAAGCACTTACAGTACTGAACAAGAAACTCAGTTAAAAATATAATAGAAAATTTAACATTAATTTCACGAAAATCGTCAAGTTCGCGGTTATATGAGTCATTTTTGAATTTCTGCCAGGCCTCTGTCTTTGAGATAAAATTCCTGATCAGGCCGGGTCAATCGCGGTCAAAAATATTTTATATGTTTTGCTCTCAAAGGCATTAAATTTAACCAACATAGTTTTTTTACTTTCATTTTTTGTTAATAAGCTTGTAACATGATTTAAAGCTTCAATTTAAATAGCTAATAGAGCTAATAGCCGTTGTAGCTAAAAAAAAAACATTAATTTTTTCCAATATAATATTAATATGCTCTATTATTTATTACAACAAAGCAAAAATTGAATACAGAAACGCTTCCCTACATTGCTAAGCCAAAGGTAATTATATGTAGTTTTTTACAAAACGGCTTTTATTCAAGACCATAAAAATATTTCGATCACACCAGTGTCAGACGAAGCACCAAATCGGCTTTGATCTCAAACTCCGTATGTTTTCTCTTCGGTTCAAAATAGTACACATTCAATAGACCCGCACAATATCCAAATTGTTTGCCTCATATAAACTTAAGAACACCTGACTGTTGAAGAGCTTCAGGGACGTAGTGAAAATACTCAGCAACACTTACTTCCGGAGCTCAATCGTATCTTAATGCTAGCAAATTAAGCTGTATTTTATAAGAGCGTGGCTTTACTCCACGGAACGACAATTACTCGATCGGCAAAGTTAACTGGGATATCATACTTGGAATAAAAAAGAGCAGCAAAACCCATATGAGGTTAAGCGATAACAAGAGACCATTGGTAATATGCAGTACAAATATATAAGAGCCTTAAGAAGGAAATAAAAATCTCCAGCAAAAAGGGCAAACGAGGTATATACAGCGACCTCGTAGCCAAAACTGATCCTAATGGAGACCGTACGATGGTACGGCTTACGAAATATCACACAAGATGGCTGGCAACAAATTCAGACAAAATCAGCAATCAAAAGTAAAATGAAGAGCCTATTGACAATTTCAAATGATTCTTTGGAAAAGTTTCTTTTTCTGAGACCATCAACCGTTCAACTGCACTCGTTAGCTCTGGCCATATGCCTCATTTCTGAGTGAAGACAACAGCGATTGGCCACGTTGGTACCTTCATTAACGGAGGACAGCAGGGTATACAATGGGTTCAATTACGGCCTAAGTTATGAGGACGATTGTCATCTCCCGTGTTAAGCTACCCTAAACTGAGCTTTTACATAATACTCGAACTTTATGTTTTTGTTGGTTTGATTGTGTGCCCTAAAGTAATAATTTGATTCCTGCATTCATCTGTGTCATTTCAAATTAAACATTGTTTCCTTAAGGAAGTTAAAAAATGCTTTTTTTTTGTGACGTTAACTACTTGTTAATTGCTATCAATACATTTCCAAATAACCTCAAATTCACACTTCAATCTTTCTTCGAAATTGAACCCATAGACACTGTCAGCCGTACGTGATCGCATACCAAGTTCTTATCTGATATAATAGGAAAGGTAAAAAATAATATCACATTAGACAGGATAATCCTACTTTGTGGCTTGTCTGGCAGACATAGTTTTTATTGCACCACAAATGAATTTGCTGTATTTAAACCTTTTTATACCCTACACAGAGGGTATATTCACTTTGTCATTCCGTTTGTAACGCATAGAAGGAGGCGTGGCAGGTATGGAAAAGTGTATATATTCTTGATCAGCGTCACCACCTGAGTCGATATAGCTATGTCCGTCTGTCTGTCTGTCTGTCTGTCCGTCCGTCTGTCTGTCTGTCTGTGTGTCTGTCTGTGTGTCTGTCTGTTGAAATCAAGTTTACGAGAAAACTAAGCAAGCTAACTCAATGAAATTTGGCACAAAGGTCACACCTTCTTGCAAGCTGCTAACATATAAAAATAGGCGAAATCGATTCACTGCCACGCCTTCCGCCCATACTCTATGTAAATATACCCAAGTCCATTTTCAAAAAAAATTGCTGCGATTTTGATGAAAATTGGTGATTTGGTGAAGATGAAAACAAAATTAAGATTACGCTATGTTCTAAGTTTGCACAGGCTCTTAAAGGGGCGTGGTACAGCCCTAAATTTTAGCTTTTATAATGAGATATTGTGATGAAATTTGGTACACGAATACAGATCTCATGAATCTTGAATTGCGCATAAAGTAGGCGGAATTATAAAAGTGGGCGTAGCACTTCTCAACAATTAAAAATTTGGATTTCGTATAACTCCAAAATGGCACATACGATTTTCATTAAAATTTTAGGGATGATACCACTGAAAGTAGTCAACAATACAAGCTACGTCAATATACTGAAAAATTTCTTTTAAGGGCGTGGCACAGCCTACAATATTTACAAACGTTATAAAAAGAGAACTAACAACGCAATCGTTATGAAATTTAATAAGGCAGATATACCTGCTAAAGGGTGTCTTCTTGCAAAATTTTGGCACAATTGTACCGGTGGGTGTGGCACCTCCCATATAGACGAAATACGATTAGTGCTATATGAGAGTAATCTTCATAAAATTTTGTGTAGAGGTTTCGGTTACTATAAGCTTCGGAATTAAATGAAACTTGACAAGATTGCATCAGTGGGCGTGGCACCTCCCTCATTAACATAAAGTTGTAAGTGCTATTTAAGTGAACTATTGGAGCAATTGTTCTGAAATTTGATGTAAGTAGTTTACTGGGTAATAGGTTTATATGAATCAAAAGCTGGCAAAATAGCAACAAAGGGGGTGGCACCTCCCATACAAATAAAATACCTTAAGTGGCATAACTATCGAAATATATGAGCAATCATACTGTAATTTAGTGTAAGAGGTTTTTTTATAAAAAGCTATTTCTGGATAAAAATCGGACTGGATTGCATCAGTGGGTGTGTCACCACCCTAAATTTTAGGAATAATTACAGCACATATCGCAAACTATACAAGCTATTGTGCTAAAGTTTGGTTTGTTTATTGAACCAAAAATGGGCGGACTTGGAGAAGTGGGCGTGGCAACATTTTCCATATTATTTTGACATTTTCAATCTTTTACATTTCCCCATCAATTTCATTCGAAATATTCTTTATTCTTTCGACTTTTTCATCAATTTTTCAGCATTTTTCATATGTTTCGACTTATTCAATTTATTTCAACTTTCTTTAATGGTTTTCATATATTTTCAACATTTGTAGTTTTTTTTTAACACTTTTCAACATTTTTGAACCTTTTTACATTATTTTCGACTTATTCAACCTCTTCAACATTTTTTTAACATTTATTTAAAAAGTACTTTCAATGCAGTGTAGGGTATGTGAGTTTCGGCCTGGCCGAAGATAACACCTTTACTAGTTTTTTTTTGCAATACTCTACACAATGTTTCAACTAAATAAACTAAACAAACTACATTTAACATTTAATCCGATCATTCGGCAGATAATTGCCTTTTTTAGTTCACACCTTAAGCAAATATTGACTTTAAAATCATTTTACAACGAACAATGAGTTTGTTCATTGTTTAGTACAAAGTGGCTGGCCAACTGGCTTTGGCTACCTGTTTGCGAATCAGTGATCTAATAATAATAAGATTTATTTATAGTCCAATGAATAGGGATGTTTTTCAGTTATAAGTTGGTAAAATTCTTCCAGGAATGTAGCTTGATGGAAATGGTTGATTCGGTGCTAGAAAGTAAAGTGATGAATTGGCTACCTCTGCATCTGGTGATAGGCTTTTTTTTTTTGCTTAAAGAGGTTAACAGTTTTTGCTAACTTTATCAAATAGTGTACATTAACTAAATAATATGCTAAGCAAAAAAAAAAAAATTATAGAAGAAAAAACAATTCGATATTATGGAAAAAGCGCTTGCTGCGATAAGATGTTCCCAGGTTTCGCCGATTAGATATTTGCTTCATGTATCCAGTTTTTGCCGAAACTTCCACATTTTTAATTTTATTTGATTTTCAAAGAAAATATACCTAATCTAAAAATGTATATCATATTCAAAACTGAATAAGATGAGAATAACCTTCTATACTTAACCAATAAAATTATACGCGTCGAGATTTGGCCAAGACAAGAGGTGCCATAACGTTCTAAAAGCGGGTTTGGAATTCGTTGAGTCGCGGGGTGGATGAGATTCGAAAATGATCTGGCAGAATCGCTTTTATGAAAAAGTAATATAGGATATCTACAGTAAAATTCCCATTGATTATTTTGTTAGTAAAAGAAATCGTTTATCTTGCCAGAAACTCTTCATTCTTTCATTATCTATTCTATCAGACAAGTCGTGGTATATGTGTAATATCGGAACATGACACACATACGATTTCAGCCTCTTAAGAGTCGAACAACTCCTCTTATTAGTGCAAAAAGATGCAGGAATAGTCATTAACAATTTCACGAATCAAACGTTTTCTGGAATGAGGACCAAAAATTTTTAGAAATCTTTTAAAGGACATACCCTAAAACTTAAACAAAAACAACCGTATGTATACTTTTCAAAGTATGATGAGAGTGCCTCTTTAGATAGTGCCAATTCCTATTGGTGACTGTTTAAAGAGGACGAACATCGAAATTGCTTAAGTTTTTCCCGATTTACTCACAAAATTTGCTTCAAATCCAAAAAAAAAAAATATGATGAACAAAGTTTCAGAAGGAAACAAAAAACATCGATTTCATGCCTTGCAATCCTCTTACTGAAGTTAGGAATAGTACAGTGGCTGAGTGAATTGCAATGGCGGAGACTTCTTAAAAATATTGGGGGCACAACTTTCAAAAGTATTTTAAGTGACATTTCATCAGGGGGGATTGGGGGTGTAGAGTCATAATCATCAAAAAGTATGAAAATGGAAAAGTAAATGATGAAAACACATGAACTATTATTATTATAACACAGTTATAATCATAATTTATTATTCAAAACATTAAAACGACGTGGTTACGACAATACAAATGTTTTATGTGTAATTTAACTCCGTTCTATGACCCATACGGGGTCCACGGAGATAAAATAATAACTTAATCCAGCCCGACGTTTCAGGTCTGGCAACTTAATTTGAACCAGCCTGGAACTCAAGATAGAAACTACCCTGGTATGGCTGGCTGGCGTGCCTTCTCACGTACACGCGCACGTGTACCACCACCATAAGGTGGTTTCAGTTTCTACCTTGATTCCCAGGAAGGTTAGAAGTGAAGTTGTCAGGCTGATTCAGCGTAATAGACAGGCTAACCCAACGTTGCAAACGCAGCTTATTCTGTCAGGCTGAATGGAGCTTGATTTCAGGTTGACACTAGTAATTTTTTCTACGCGTACAATTCCTTTGTACATGCTGGGTCTTCAAATATGGATCCTTACTTACTTAGATATTGAGGGGCAATGCATTTCCAAATATTTTTTTCGGCAGGGAAGTGCTTTTCCCGCTATAGACTTCATGTCCTACTATCCTTTTAACTTATTTCAAAGTCTGTATAATGTCGAACTTAGAAAAAGTGACGTAGCTGGCTCAGGCTCGTAACCAGACTGGTTTTTCTGGGGATGTGCTAGCACCTATACATTTTCGATTTGGTGATGTTTGTTTCGCGAGTATAATCTTAGTATTAGCATGGCATAATAACACCTGATAAAGTCAGTTAAAAGAGAGAAAGGCCTGAGGTGGGTCTCATTATTTTCATTTAGTCCACTGATAATATTTTGAGAGAATTTAACATCAAGAAAGAACGAAGAATTGAACTCTAATAATTTTTCAAAACTTTCTTGTTACAAAGATAAGAATCAAAAAAATTATATGATTATTCACATTATTGTTAAGAAATAAATAGTTACATTAAAAAAATCTTAAAATTGTAACCGAAAACTTAGTCATGAATTGTAAATGTTTTATAAAACCGAGTTCCGCATTGATTCAGAATAAAAATGTATCACTAATCTTTGAAAATTTGATTTGTGGGCTCATGCCAGTGGATGCAAAATTTTTTTCAGAGGATTCTGCGCACCACCTGGTTACGGGCCTGAGATGATTGTCTGGAATATTATATTTGGTGTTTTCCTCAATATATGGAGTAGAATTACTTGCAGTGGAGGAAGCCTTAGCCCCTATATTCCTCATAGATCCGGCAATACCAGTGTTCTTTCTTTCATCTCTAAAAAGAGCAATTTACAAAACCATTAATCCAATGTTTCATTTCTGCATATAGCGCTCTCATTTTAAGGCTCAAAAAAATTTTATTAGCTTTTGTCACATAGCTGAATTTCAATTTATCCGAAAAATTGCAGATAAGAGGCCAAAGCGCAGCAACCATTATCAATCTTCGCATCATGTTTTTGTTTTGAACATTTCAATCTTGGATCTTGGGTATCCACTAAATGTTGCATACCGGATTCGGTTCAATGGTCAAAATCTTTAAATAAAACTTATTTTAGACCCAGTAAAGAAGATAAAAGTTTTTTCAAGGGCTTCCCAATTTGAAGACTTTTTTCTGTTTATTCGAATCGGATTATATCACTTTCATAGACTTTGGCTCACTAAAACTAAATATTAGATCCATCACGACAAAACCAAAAAAAAAAAAATTACTTCAATATAAATTCTTTGTACTAATATATTTTGATCCAGGAAATTTTAAATCTATTTATGGGACATTCTTTGCCAACTCGAAAATGTAGTAGGCAGTACATAATTAGTGAATGACTCTTACCACGAATTTTTCAGTGTAGTTTGACTCCAAAGATGTATAAGAGTGGGGTGAAATTCTCAAGATTCAAGTTGCAGCGGTGATTTGAAAATGGAATAGCCGTTTTAAAAACTCTAATTTCAGGAGTTGCCAGAAATGGAAACTAAACGGAGCTCACACTGAAAACTCATTTTTTCAGAAACCAAATTGATATTCAGATATTTACTTAAAAGCAATCAAATTTTTAAGATAATTTTTAAAAAAATCGCTTCAATGTTCACCTCTTTGAAGTTAAATATGCATACATCCATAGACATGGTTACATGTTTTTAAACTTATACAGGGCCGGATTAACAAGTAGGCAGTTGCCTGGGGCCCCCAATTTTAGGGGGCCCCTGAAAAATGAAAAAGACTTCTAAAATTTTCTTACAAACATAAAATTCTAGAGAGTGAAAGAAAAATATAATCAGAACTGAAAATAAATTTTACTCAAATAAATAAAACTCAATTGACCGCATTCAAAAAGCGACGACCGACGAACTAAACAAGGTTCCTAAAAAGGACATTTCCGACTCATTTGACAAATTGTATGAGCGTGCAAAGAAGTGTATCGAAGTGAAAGGAGATTATATTGAATAATAAAAAAAAATTATCTCAAAATGTACACTGGTTGTTTTTATTTTGAAAAATTTCGGTTATTTTTGGAACAGAGGGTGTAGAAGCCTTCAAGCGGAAATTTCAACTAGAATGATGAATGAGTGAATGATTAATGATGGATGACAAATGAAGGAATGTATCATTTAGTATCACTTAACAAATACCATTTCGTGAATGTTCGAGAATAGAAGTTAATGAAAAGGTCGAGAATATTCGAGAACAATAAATGACTGGAATTTTCGATAATATTCTGGAACATTTGAATTTGTATATAAGACGGAGAATTCACTGTACGGGGATAGTCAAGTCTGAGAATACTCACCGTAAACAATTACATAGTGCAAAGTGAATAAGTGAATAAAATATCCTTGTTATTATTAAGAGCTACAACGCGACAAGAGCGACTCGAGTGATGAATTTGCCAAAAACAAATGTAGAAAACGACATGTTTAAAATTTAGATAGTAATTTTATTGATATAATTACATTGTGACAATAAAATTTTTATGAAAGATATAAGTTTGTATTTTTTAATCGAAATAAGAAGGGAACGGATGTGAAAAAAAAGAGCCCCCAAATTGATGGTTGCCTAGGGCCCCATTGAGGGTTAATCCGGCCCTGAGTTTATAAGTTAAATACACGAGATTTTCAAATCGTTCTGCTTAAGAATTGATTGTTTCTTTTGTTAAAATTTATTATAAAACACGACAATGCTCTTCTACTAAGTATTGTATTTTGACATTGAAAACCCAATCGTAGGCTTACCTTCCATTTTGAAAAATGCGCGATCTTTAAAATGCAACCGACCATAGAAAATTCAAACGGCAGCACTTTCCTCCAATTGGCCACCTTCTGTGCGTAGTTTTGTTGCAACAAAATACCCCACAGTAGCTAAAAAACTGGTAAGACCACTTAAATTAATGAGTGACTTTTTAACGCAGAACTTACCCCGATTGGAGCACAAAAGGCTGCTCGCAGCTTGATCTTTAAATTATTTTTGGTTATAATTTTCGGAAGCATAAAAAATGGTTTTTTATTTAAAATTAAGCTAGGTAGCCCTTTGTTGCCTAATAAAAGCTCAAACAAAAGGAAGATAAATTATTGCTGAAACTGGTTCTCTTCTAATGGCTTACAACACATCATATTGACCTAATCCAACGACAGCTAAGCATGTTGAACTTTTTGCTACGCCATAATTTTCAAAATTGCATAGCAAGGGCCAAAGGAAAAAAATTTTTTTTTTTTTAGGGGAGAGTTGAGCAAATTCAATCAATGTCATAAAATTTAATTTGAATTTATTTGTACAATGATCAATTTACTACCCATCAAGAACTCCCATAGCTATGCTACTGGAGCACAACAATGTGTACTTTGATAAGTTTTCAAAATGGCCAAAAATAATTTTTCTTACCAATAAATGCTAAGGCCTTCAATGACAACTTGACCTGCAGGTTTAGAGTACATTTTAGAGTAACAACCGACCAAGGTTAACAATTTCAATCATAATTATCTACAGAGCCTTAAGCATTTTTAGGAACCAAACTTCATATCAACCGTGCTCCGTATGGTATGGCAGCAAAACTTTTTGGAACTCTCAAAGATCCTTAAACATGCCACGCTGACAAATAGCGAACCGTTTGGTCCTACAGCCCCCTGTAGAAAAGTCGAGTGTATAAGATTACAGGATAAGTAATATGGGAAAAATAGTAATGCACTATGGTAAAACTAACCAACCAGGTTTGTCTTGCCAAACACCGTCCCGATGTCCAAAAATGACCGCATTTTGCCCAATTTCGTTGTTTTGATTAAAACTGTATAATATTACAGCTCAAAATGTATGGCAAGTGATAGAACTCAAAGAGGCCCAAGTACAATATAAGCATCGTCCAAACCAGAAATGGGTTGCCACCGGTTTTTTAGGTAATTTTTTATTAATATATATTAATGCTTAAAATGTATACCAAACAATAGACCTTAAAGAGCCTAAAAAGAATATGTTGCCTTCTTGTATCCTGTCTTAAGCATGGGTTGCCACCCGTTTTTAGGCCCAATTTTTCTTATATGAGTCGCAATCCATATTTGGTAGAGTATTCGACAAAGGAATCCCTATATATTGTGTTCAAGCTCTTTGAGCTCTATAATTTGGTACACATTTCAAGCTGTTATCTTCATTAATGAAAAGTGACTCAAGAAATTGGTGGAAAACCATGTTTGATACAGGATTCCACAATGCAACCCCCATTATGCTTAGACCTCTTTGAGTTTTATCATTTGGCATACATTTTGAGCTGTAATATAATACAGTTTTAATCAAAACGACAAAATTAGCCACAATTCGGTAATTTTCGGGCATCGGAACAGGCTTTGGCAAGGTAAACCTAGTTCGTTAATTTCTTTCTCGTATATCTTATCCTCCACTTTTCTACAGCGGGCTCTCCACCTAGTTGTAATGTCAACAAATTTCCTAGGCCTAAATAGATCCATAGAGAGTAAAATCAGTTGGAGCGATTTCTTATCTATTATTATAAGATTTCATGAGGAATGAGTGAACTCTTTCTCCAATGCAGTCTTGCCCCATCTTCCCCTATATTTACTGGGCTTTAAGTCTTCTTTTGTTTTTAACAGTGGTAAAGCACTTTATGGTGTCTTTTGTTATGAAGACAAAAAAAAAACATGAAAGCGACGGGAAATGATTTTGATTGATGATCATAACTCTGAGAAAGTGACAAGAAAGAGATAGAATGCTAGAATAGTGAAGTAAGTAATTGCCGACGTGTGGATCTGAGAGAATGAACTGTTTATTTAATTTATTTTTTTGTTTTTTTAACGTTGTTGGTTGAGCATATTTTCCCACCACACAATATTTCAAGATAATTTTGATTTTTAAAAATTATCCGATTAAATTAGTTATTTACTCTTTGTGAACATAAATTTTATATTAAATTCCAATGAATTGCAATTTGAAATAGGAAACTGAAATTTTGGTAGAATTTTCTCCAAACTTGATTCTATAACATAGGCCTATGGGCAAAAAACTCTCCTTCCGGATGTATTTAGTCCGCATTTACAGCCACACCAAAAATGTGGGAGAGGTTTGACAACAGTGAGAGCTAGAAAGCTCAAACTTTGGTGCACTCAGTTTTAAACATCAAGCTCAAATATAGGAAGAAAAAAAACATCAATAAAATTTTCAAAATAAAGACCCTAATCTATATCCTAAGCCAATTCTTTTAAAATGGACAACAACTTAAAAACATAAGAATTTTAAAAACTTATTTTTTGATAAATAATTTAAAATACGCTTAGTTCCTCTTAAAAAAAACTTTGCCGTAAATTAAATTAACAGGCGATCTATAGAAGATAGAGATGTGAACAAAAAAAAAAACATTCCAACATCACATATATTATAGTCCGGGAGGCAGCGTTACATATTTCCTACCGCTAAATTCCTTTGAAATTAATAGTATAATTAAGGCTGACAGTGGACATAAGCGTCAGTCGTCTGAATCCTAGTGGGTCAGTTTGTGAGAGGCAAAAAAAAAATTTGCTAATAACTCGGAAAATAATCCACATGTAGAAAAATATGTTAAGGCCAGTGGTCTACAACTAGAGCAGATGAAAACACATTGATGTCATGTTCGAAAAATCTTCATATGATAAGATTTGGCCCACCTTTCACTGTTTAAAAGTTTCCCATAAATACTATACGTTTGAGCAAAAATAGTAATTTTGGGCGAAAAATATAGTTACCAGAACCGACGGAGTAATGTTAATTTAAAACTTTCAATAAAAACCTTAGTTTTTCGCATATGAAGATGGTTATAAAAAATTTTAAAACTATGAGAAGTGGCTCAAATCTTGATATACCGAAATTTTTCGAGCATGAAATCGATGTGTTTTCATTTGCTTTACAACATTGGTCTTGACATAATTTCCTACTTATGTCTTACCCTCTGAGTTATTGAGCGAAACTTTTTCCGTCGGCCTCTCAGAAGCAAACCCACCACGATGCTGGCGACTGACGCTTATTCAGCCTAATTTAAACTATCAATAAGAAAAAAAAAGATGAAACGGATGGAACTGCAACGCTGCCTCCCGGACTATTGCGTTGCAATTCAATGCATTGAAAATTTCTTCCAACTACTTATATGTAAGTACGTACAGGATATCTTTCTCATAGACATTAGCACTTAGTCAAAGAATTAAAATTTTCATTTAGTTTTGCTTAGTAACTATGACTTTTGTGGCACATTTTTTTATTTCATCTTTTATAAATATAAGGTGCGCAACTAAGTTCTCGCTGTTTCGTTGAACTGCTGATCAGCCACACCATGTGCCATTGAACGCAACAAGTAGTAGTCTGACGGGGCAATATCTGGGGAATACGGCAGGTGGGGTAGGACTCTCTAAGTATGTTTTCACTGGTTGAGGCCTAGCGTTGTCATGCAATAGGATTACTTTACTTCACGCAGTGCTCTACTCAATCGCATCAGTTGAGTTCGGTACTGTTCTGCAGTGATGGTGTCATTCGATTCACAGAAGTTCATAATAGATTACACCGACTTGGTCCCACCAAATACATAACATAACCTTATCAGCGTAAATATTTGGCCGAGCTGACGATGTAGAAGCATGACCGGGTAGTCCCCAAGACATTATTTTCTTTGGGTTGCTGTAATGAATCCATTTTTCATCACCTGTAACGACGCGATGAAGGAAACCCTTTCGTTTTTGCCTCTCGAGTAGCTGTTCACTGGAAAACAAACGACGGTCTACGTCTCGTGGTTTCAAATTACAAGGAACCCAAGTTCCTTGCTTGCTTGAAAATGGCTTTTCGGGCAGCTCCTAATACTGAAGCAAGCTCTTCTTGCGTTTGGGCCGAATCCTCATCGAGCAATGTCTCTAATTCTGTATCATTGAAGGTTTTTGGCCTTCCTTCACTTGGTCGATCGTCGATGTCAAAATCATGGCGACGAAACCAATCTCGGCAAGTTGTTTCGCTCAGAACACCATCTCCGTAAACTTTTTGGAGCTCTCGATGCGCATCAGCCGCCGTTTTCTTCGATTGAAAGAAGAAAATTAACGCCTCCCACAAATGACGATTATTGGGCACAAAATCAGTCATTTTCGAGCAACCACAAACAGACTATGAAAACGCAAAATCTTAAAAGTGTCAAATCGTTTTGTTTACCATATGTTTAGGCTATATTCATAACGTTTCGATATGAACCAAATCGACCAGCTCTTACCGCTAGCGCCATCTATTGACGAACAGCGAGAACTTAGTTGCGCACCTAATATTTTTTTTCAATCAATTTTTGTGACGATTTCTACAAAATTCTTCTCATTTCGGAAGATATTGCCGCTATATAAAGAATCTTCAAAATATGGAATTTTGTTCAATATTACTTGTAAATTTTTCAAAAAACCGAAATTGAAATTTTTCCTGTAATTAAGAGCTTCAGTCACTTCCATCGAAAACGTTCATGGCTACATCGTTTTTCCGATCAAATCGACGGATTCAACGTTACAGTTCTCAACAGGTTATGTCAAATGAAAATCATTTCGATTCTCTCATTTATTTAGAAATAATGGCTTTGAGTCAGTTTGGTTTTTTGGGGACCTTCACTATTTTTCAATGAAGAATATTTTCCCGAGACACCATAAGGTTTTTCTCATAACTTAAATCTAAATGAGAATAAACTTTACGAATTTACTAAAATTGCCCGAACATATTGCTAAAGAGAGTGGTGCTGGGTTTTTGTTGCTGTGGAAGAAATAGTTTCGTTTTAATATTTAACAATCTTTAGAAACGAAAGCGCATTAAATGATCAACGAAAAAAAAAAAAAAAATTCCAGGATTGAATAAATTAATTGTTTCAAAAAACTCACTCTTATAAATTAACCAAAATTGTTTCCATACAACAATAAGTTTTGTACAGGGCGTATGCGAAAAGATCATTGTCACATTTTGAATCTGAAATTTGCTAATATTTGTGTAACTAAGTCGAGTCGCGAAATATTCTAATGCCGCATTACTACCTGCAAATTTTTGATTCTCTTTCAACTTTGCATTGATCTGTGCTATTTGTTTATTTATTGTAAATCCAAGCAAAATCCCTCAAACAACAACGAAACCCACAGACAAGTTATGTGTTCTAAAATAAGGTAATTTTCTTGTATGCCAAAGAATACGAAAAGATATGCACGTAAGGATATAACACTAGGATTTCCATGGGCAAGGCACATAATGCCAGCTAACAGTCAAATAAACACATCAACTAATAGTCAGTCTGAATAACAAATAGCAAAAAAAAAAGGACATAACCAATTTGTCTGTTAGTCTTCGAATTTCCGTAGTAATCCTTTTCTGCCAGGAAGGATGCAATAAATACTCCTTTTTGGCTTTGCGTTATAGTTAAATTGAAGTGTCATAAAATTTATATCACTGATGTTTTGTTTCTGGTCATTCTTTATTATTTGTGACTGACTTTTCTCGAATGATTTTCGAACGCTACTATAACGTCAAACCCTTTGGGATGGACTCACGTACAGGATTCTAGAAAGGCTTGCGAATTGACAATGAGCTTAGTTTGTGTCTTGCGCAGGTAAAATTCATAAATGTAGATGTCTCAATTGATGCACAGATTATCTTGTTATTGAGTAAGTTAATGTTTTTGAAATTTCTTTAATCATTTGTTAAATATAACGCGTTAGGTTTGATTTTTTGTTATAATATATACGATTATTTTGAGCGGAATACATATACTGGTTGATAGAGTCGGTGTTTAGGAAAATAAAGATTCGTTTTTAAAAAAAAAAAAAAATACGTTGTTTAACTAAATTTTGGCGTAGAGGCTATGTTTTAGATTAGCTATTACCGTAATGAAGTAGGCCAGGACCTACAGGACCATTATACACTTTTTTGAATTGTATAAATTAATTTAATGATCATCGTTAAGTCGATGCCATAATTTGTCAGTGATGTGAAAATAAAGAACTTAACAGACATGCTATGAGTAGGAACTCTTATATTCCGTTTAGTTTAAATTAGGGATGCAACCGATACGAATACCTATATATCGGTATTTTCCAATGTATCGATATCGGCGATATTTCTTTGCTGATACACCGATATATACAAAAAAAATATATTCCTGTGCCCCAAAGAGCCTTTTTGACAAGGAGAAGGTGAATGACATGATCACCCGTTGGTGATTGGACACTTTAGTCATTCCACTTGTAGCAGTAAGATTTTGAAAGAAATAATAATAATAATGTTCCGAATCACGTTCTAATAAAAGACATATCTACTCGTTGGGACTCGACGCTGGAAGCATTAAGGCGATTACTAGAATAACGAGTTGCAGTACAAGCTTGTTTGCCACACATATAATGCAAAGTAGAACTTTCAACTAACAAACGCATCGTGATGGAGGAGGTGGTAAACATCTTGAAATATTTTGAAGAGATTACAAATTAATAAGCAAAGCCACTGCTGTATTATCCAACGCTATTCCATTAGTTAACAGTTTTCGAAAAGTACTGGATGACATCAAAAACAAAGAAAACCAGCCGGTACTCCAACAAATAGCCGCCGATCTGTTATTGGATCTTGAAAAAAGATTTAAATTGGAAAGTGAAGAATCTTATTATTTAGCAAAGGTGCTTGGTCCTCGATATAAACTACGAACATTCCAATTGCGGTCTACTATTTCTACGGCAAAAAAGCGCCTTGCAAATTTAATTAATTCACCACTATATTCCGAAATCTCTTCAGAAACAGCCACGTTCCAACTTAGTACGAGTTCTGAGCCAATTACAAGACGGGCGATATGGAGTGTTTGTGAAAATATTATTAAGGAATCTGAAGAAGAAGAACCATTGTTCTCTTTGTGCTCCGATACTTTCATATGTATTCAATATTGCAACAGATGCAACAGGTGCATTGACGCACCCAGGTTTAAAAAAAATTGGCTCTAATGTATTTCAGTTCTCAAATCCACCATACCAAACAGAGCTGCGAAATCGCATTTCCCCGCATAACTTGAGGATGTTGTGCTTCCTAAATAAAAATAAGGTTCATTTTCCCATGGACGGTGACATATAATGGTATTATGCTCAAAATAGGCAGATACGATATAATTTTGAAAGCAAAAATTTTTTGTTATCACTATGACCCAAGGTTGCCCACAAGCATCTTTCGTTAGATAATAACCTTGTTAAGCTTGGACCACAAGACTTTTTTTAAATTGGATACGGATCTACCTTTAAACAAAAATTTCGAAAATCAAGAGTCGAAAAATAAAATCTCGATCTATCAAAGTAAAAAATATCGCCGATAGCTATCGAAAAAAAAATATCGAGAATATCGATAGTCGATATATTTTTCACAAGCCTAAGCCAGTGCATTAAATTCAAAACAGCATCAACTAATCGATGCGTAGTAACCCAACCGGTTAATTTTGAATAAGGTCCATTTTCCTATAGACAGCGACATATGAAAGTAGTTCTACTAAGTACAGTCGCAAAGGTCCAAGTGTCTCATTAATGATATTGCTAAGTGGGTAATCGTCCTGATCATCAATTTGAAATCGTCTACAAAATACTAAGCTCATGAACGCAGAATTCCTTGAGGAATTGTATTAGGTGGCGATTCATCTCTTCCCACTATTAAGGCGCACAAAATTAGATGGAAGTTGGCTTACGTGTACTCGCCGGTAACAATAAATATGTTTTTATTAAATAATTAAATTGTTAATGAAAAAGTTTTGTATTGATTAATAACAAAGGATGGATATTCATCATTAAGTTCTCGAAAGCAATAAAACTTCAAAGCAAATAAAATTGTTACTCTATCAAAATATCAACAAAATAGAGTTTCAATATTCTTGAAAAAACAATTCATCAAGTCAGAAATTCTCTTACAGGTGAATCAAATCAATTTTCAATAGTTTTGTTCACTTGTATCCACAAAGAAGCCAATGGTTGCCCAAACAGTAACTGGAACAGAGGTCTTACAAATGCAACAGGATAAAAAATCCCATGAATCAATTTACAAGTTCAAATTGAGAAACATTTAGTAGAGAATCAAAGAGATTTCATCAATGTTACCTAAATTTGCAAGCAACAACAATACATGCATGAATTCCGAAAAGGACAGAAACAATGGGAGAAGGAAGGAGATATTTGAGATAAAGCAAAAAAATCAGCAATATCAATGGGTGGTGCAAAGTGTTGACATTTGCGATGTTCTCACCAACAGCGTTACGACCTTCGTTAAGTACCCTGCTAACTAGTGTTAATGAGCAAATCGACCTTGTGCATCATTACAGATCAATCTGTTGGCAGTGTTAGTGTCATCATCATGTCTCAATTGACACAGGAAATTTAAACATCAGCAGGCAGACTTAGAGACCTAAATGTTTTTAAACACAACACACAGAGAGATCTTGTAACTACATACAATATTTGGACAAGACTTGCTGCGACAGCATTTAAAAAGGACATTAAGGACCCATCAGGCGAGTTACAATGCGAACATTTGCTCAAGATAGACCTTCATACATAAACTTTGACTTGTCGAATGTGCATGGACTTAATTTATTTTAAACAACGCATGGTGGAAGTGTATATTGAATGACACTTTGTTTTTTTGACTCATGAATTCCTCCTTTAGTTCTCACCAATAGAAATTTCAGCGACCACTAAATATTCGGAGTTTGGAAATTTTGGAAGTTTCTTTGGGGAGGAGTTCTTTTTATATGCAATATCTGAATGTATATAGGGCGTACAAATATGAAACCGGTAATTTTTTATTCAAAAAAAAACACGTTCATTTTGCGAAAATAGTTCCAAATTTAAGTAATTCCCCTCGCTAGCTACACATCTTTTCCATCTTTCAGGCAATTTTTGGATTCCTCGCCAAAAAAATTCTTTGGTTTTTGAGGCTATCCAATGGTATCGGATGGCGCCAGGTCCGGTGAGTACGGCGGGTGGGGCAGGGGCTCTCAGTTGTACGATTCTACCAAGTTTTTATTGACCGCTGCTCGATGTGGCGATGCGTTATCATCTTGGAATACAATTTTGTCATGGCAAAGTTGAAATTCGGGCCTCTTCTGACGTGCACCAGTAACTGTTTCACCTGGTTTTAGTAGCTCATACCAAATAACACCACGCTGATCCCAGAAAATACACAGCATTGTCTTTCGGCCGAAGCGATTTGGTCTTGGCGTTGATTTGGGTCGTTGGCCGGGGCTCAAATATGATTTTTTTCGTTTGGGATTGTTGAAATAAATCCACTTTTCATCGCCAGTGATGATTCGATGGAGAAAACCTTTTCTGTTTTGCATGGTGAGCAGCAATTCACAAGTGGTTTTTCGGTTTTCTTGCTGCCTGTCGGTCAGTTCATGTGGCACCCATCTACCGACCTTTAAAATCTTTCCCATGGCCTCCAAATGCAAGGAAACGGTTTGTTGTGTCACATTAAGTTGTTCAGCGAGCTGTTGTTGTGTTTGACCATCATCTTCGTCCAATAATGTTTGCAATTCGGTGTCTTCAAACTTTTTCGGTGGCCGGCCGCGCTCCTCATTTATCACATCAAAATCACCTCTTTTAAATTTATTGAACCACTCATTGCACTGTGTACGACCAAGAGCATGCTCGCCGTAAGCTTCAACAAGCATTCGATGCGATTCAGAAGCGTTTTTCTTCAAATGGAAACAGAAAATCAATGCTTCCCGCAAATGAGAGTTTTCTGGCACAAAATTCGACATCTTTACGAGCGGAAAAAATGCGTTGTTGTATGAAACTTGACAAATTGTGAACTGAATATAGTTGACAGAAGACAAAATGAACAATTAAGACATTTGGTGCGGTTCGGAAGCTCATATATATACGGCTATCGACCGCTAGATGTCATTACCGGTTTCATATTTGTACACCTATACACCATAAATAATTTTATTTGAGAATACCATTTTATTGAAACTTTTAAGCAGAGTTAAGTAAACTTTCGACTAATGAAGTTTGAACTATTGCAACGAATCTACAATATGGAACTATGACCACCAAATTGGTCTATGAACTTCTTTTCACTGCATCATTTTAGAATATTTTAATATTAACAGGTTATGCAGAATTTTGCATGTTATCAAATGTCCTTAATTTTGAAAAATATTAAAAAAACAAATTCCTTATTATTCATTGTTCATTATGTAAGAATATGCCCTTAATTAGCACAAACGATTTCATACCATAACGAAAAGAATTAACAATCAACCTTTTTTCAAGTAATTAATGTATATTTCACCTATAGTTTGCTCTAAGTCCTGCATTATACCCTTACGATTACATGTACCTACACAATTGTTCGACTGCTTTTCATTTATTTTTGTTTCGAGTTTTTCCCTTCATCCGAAATTCTGTTCTTTGTCCATTTGAGTTTCATTTTTCCACCTTACTCCACCGATTCCTTGCTTTTTTTGGGCCATCGACTGACGCCTGGCGTGACGACTGGCATTGTTTTGAAGTGGCGCTCAACGGTTACGGCTACGGTTGCGATTGTGAGGAAAGAAATACCTACTCGTATGTTTGTATGTAGCCATAGCTTCTTATTTGTTTTCCATTCGATAATGTGACGAAGCAGGTGAGAGTGTTGCATTCGATCATAACGACTTTGAAGGGCTTTAGAAGACCTTCAAATAGAACTTGAAAATATTTGTGTCAACAAATTGAAGATTGCACCAAATCGTAGTTAGAGAAAGTTGGAAATGTTTGAAGATGCCCATAATAGATACCCCCGAAAATCGGCTTTTGACAAACTCTTACTGACCTTCCCGGTCCCGGTGGCATTTTTCTACAAACACATTGGAAATAAGAAATTTTAATATTGCTTTTTTTTGTTATATATAAATAATTTGGAAATAATACATAAGTGATTTTAAAAAAGTAAGGACTTCTTTTATTTTTTTTAGTAAATATCAAATTTTTTTGCAAAAAAAAACGAATCCTTAAAAATGTTTCATCAAATTTTTCCTGCTACGCGTTTTGTTGACAGATATCTAGTCACGTTAGTTTAACTCAATTTCGAAAAAAAGATGACGTACTCTATGGTTCGTCGTATATCACGGCAGAGGCTAACTGATTTGCCCCTTTATTTTTCTAGATTCTAAATGACTTGAATATGCGTTTAACAAAAATAAATAATTTTTCCTTGTGCCAGGTTGTTTTTTACCGAAATAATAAAAATATTTCACATAGCTTCCTCTTTCAAACACGGTCTTACAATTTTCGTGAGCCATTATTTAGGAAACATAAATTTTTACATAAATCCATGGGAAAGTTTTAATCTTGTTGTTGTTGTAAAAATTTATAGTTTTATACTAAGCTTTTAAGAGTCAGAAACATATTTGTATAAGCTATTCCTTCTGAAAATTTTATTTGGAATTTTCCTTGAACTGTGTCACTTGGGACAGGCCACGCTAAAGGCATTTTACTCATAAACATCCACCCGAGGGTTCTGAAAACATGTATTGGGTGGAATGTTCAAGAGTAGATATAAGAAGGTTGATTTCAAGGGTAAGGCCAAATTTAGTTTTAGCTTTGAAGTTTTACCCCGCACGCAAAAAGGGAAAGTTTTTTACAATCACCTTTTTTGTTGCTGTAGTTGTTGTAGATCGCGTCAACTAAGCCTTACCTTCGAGGAATAAATATATAGATTACACTAGAAGTCAAAAACTGTTCAATTGGTGATCTGGTAGGCCAATGTATTCGAACGTTCTTTAGAACCCATCTATTCGGAAATTTTTCATTCAAGATGTTGTACACAATTCGGTAATAGTGTTTTGGGGCTCTATCTTGTTGATAAAAATCTTTTTCTTTGTGCAATAGCAGTATCATTTATTATTAAATTGTTTTATCATAAAACAAGAAAATTGGGTGACTGTTTCAATGCGTAAGCTTAGGCAACCTAAATTCAGGCAAATTGTAACAAAAACACAGACTTTGACGGTTTTCGCGCATAACCACATTTTTACGGAAGAAGTGCTCTCTTTAAAAATTCCAATGGTGGGTATTATAATATTATTTTTCCTTATTCTTGACGTCATATATATCATTATTCAAAGAGAAAATATGATGCTATTAACTTAATAATATTAAGCTTTGCAATTAATTCTTTCATTTCGCCGTCTGGTATATTCGTTTGCCGAAAAACTATGGGTATGTTTGGTTAGGTTAGGTAGGAGTGGCAGTCAGTTACAAAAACCGACTCACTTAGATGTGATCCATTGTGATAGCACAGGGTGTCTGACTATACCCTCTCATTGAAACAACCAGATATCGTAATGAAACTAAATAGCTGACCTATACTAACATGTCTGAGGTCATCCAAATCATCAAATAAAAACAACCCAAGTGTTTTGTGGCGTTTTCTAGCAAGTGCAGGACAGGAGCAGAGAAGATGTTCAATATTTTCCTCTTCCTCCACATCTCCACATCTTTTTATATCCCTTTTGGATACAACATTCATCCGCAGCCAGGATGCCACCCTCTCTATCGCTATAACTTCCGCCTGAGAAACGCTACAATGATCTGGTAACCTCGCAGAAATTCTCATCTTCAGTTCCTTAGAGTAAATACCATAACCAACTTGGTTATTTAGCTTGGAGCCGTCGGTGTATAAATTAATATGGCCCCTTCTCCCCTCCAGTCATCCCTAGATCGAATGTGAGTTACGTAATCCCCGTTGATTGAGATTACTGGAACATTATAGCCCAAATTGGAGGGTACAGACCTCAAGCTATGAAGAGTAGTTGATGAAGTTAATGATTTCGAAAACCAAACAAGATACTGCATTTTTGTTTTGGTAATTTTAGCTGTTAAATTCGATATTACATTTTTATCCTTGTGTAAGTTCGGCTATATGGACTTATAATTTGCCAATAGAGTCCATTTTTCGAAACAAAAAAACTGTCTCCCCTTCTTCTTCCAAAATCCAAAAAAAAAAAAATAAACGTTGAAAATAGTTCCAATTTAATTTTGAAGTGAACTTTTTCAGCTGAGTACAGGTATCGTAGAACTGCTGTGGGAGAGAATATGAGTGTTTCTATGCCAATTTCATGGAACATATATATAAGTCGGTACATCGTAGACGTTTAGTCCTGCGCCGAATGTATTGTCTATCTTAGAGTCGTCCGTGTACCAATTATTATTATATTATATTAAGCACAGCGCAACCTTTTTAATGAAAAGCTGAAGTGAGAAAATGCTATGGGCTTACTCCAAAGTCAATGTGGGCTTGATCTTTATGTAGACGGTTACGCTCTCAGTTGTGCAGTTAGGGGGCGTCCACAAATTACTTGCGTCTAAATAGGTGGCAGGGGGTCAGAAAAAAGCTCACCAAATTTCACTAAAGAGAAGTCAATGAAAATCTTATGTCAACTTTTTGATTCAGAGAATATTATTAAAACAGATAGCATTTTGTAACACAAAATAAATCCTTCCTGGCACGTTTGTTACAACTTGTCGGCATGCCGCTCAATATATGTACATACATACGTATTGTAAAACCTACTATGCTGTGCGCATTTGGCGATGATCTGGAGTGGCTGCACGAGGAGGGTGTAGATACATAGAGTGGCGAGCAAATTTGGACACATGCTGATTTCATTTGACTTTGTTTAGCTCTAGAGCTCTTAAAAATACAACAATCGCTTGTGGATTTTTAGTTAAACTCTTTAGCTGAGGGAAATTATAATACATTTAAGGTTCATTTCACAGAAAAAATGTAGTACACACCAAATCAACATGTAACGTTTCGTAAACCTTTCAGAAATAGTTCACATGGAATCTTACAAAGCTTCAGCTACATTTCAGAAATCTTTCATTTCCATTTCATTCCATTTCGTAATGTTCCGTAGGCAACATTTTAAATGAAATATTTCTTTTACTTTACTTACTGTTTCTAAAACTTTTTGAAACGTTACGTGCCAAGTGGGTAGAAGAAATTATTATAAAGGTCATGAAGCAAAATACATGAACATATAAAGTAAATTTTACTATGTATATAAAAATTATATTGTAAATCTCACCAGAGGGGGGAGGGGTCTCGTCAGATCTCACCAAAACTCAGCAAGGGGGAAGAGGAGTATAAATTTTCAAAAAAAAACAACGCCTCACGTTATATATGGACTTAGCACATCTTTTATTAGGTTGAGAACAGATTCAAAGCATTTAGATTAAAAGATATTTTTTTTAGACTACCACTGTATAAGATATACATTTTCAATTGCTACCAATTCGTTAGATGTCTTATCGGTACATCGTATTAAATGTAGGGTGCAAAAAGCTTTTACTACTTATAACTTTAATAATGTATTGTGTTTGTGTGTGTTCTGAATGCAGTACCATGTAAAGGTAATTGCTTTTATTTTAATTAGTCTCCAGTTCCTTAACTGTTTACTAAAGAAATTACCAAGAAGAAAATTCAAGGAGTAACGAACGACATTGCCCGACATTCCATAATTTTACTAATGAAGCCAGAATTATTGTTGCACATCAATGGAATTCTAGAATTGCAGTCAGTGTACCATGCTACTATGTACCATTAAAAAGGCAAATATACCTTGTAAAAGATAAAGCCGGCCATAAGAGGTAAGAAATACATGCAAGCGTGTGTGTATGTAAGAAATATGACTATGGTAATTCGCAGAATCCGCATGTTTGGAGTAAAAATTTCTTAAAAATTAGTTAGGTTATTTTTATCATAAATATTTACGTATACTCATATACAAAGTACTACAACCAATGAAATCTTACACATAACAATTTCAACATATTTAAAGGCACATGAATATGGGGAACTATGTATGTGGCTTCGCTATGTCCAAATATAGTCAAAATCTATTTCCCTTAAAATCAGGGAAGACCGATTTTTGGAAAATATTATATAAATCGAAAAAAAACGACAGTAGATATTGAAGACTTAGTTTCGAATATATTAAAAAAAAACTAGTAAAGGTGTTATCTTCGGCCAGGCCGAAACTCACATACCCTACACTACATTAAAAGTACTTTTTAAATAAGTGTTAAAAAAATGTTGAGGAGGTTGAATAAGTCGAAAATAATGTAAAAAATGTTGGAAAGTGTTGGAAAAAACTGAATATGGGAAATGTTGAAAAAATTGAATAGAAATGAAAAACACGAAATATGTCACGCCCACTCCTACAATTCCGCCCACTTTTGTTTCAATAAATGATATTCGTGATTAACATGATCAAACCAAATTTTAACACAATAGCTTGTATAGTTTGCGATATGTGCCGTAATTATTCCTAAAATTTAGGGCGGTGACTGACCCACTGGTGCAATCCACTCCGATTTTGATCCAGAAATAGCTTTTTATAAAAAAACTTCGTACACCAAATTTCACTATGATGCTCATATATTTCGATAGTTATGCCACTTAAGGTATTTTAATTGTATGGGAGGTGCCACGCCCACTGTTGCTATTTCGCAAGCTTTTGATTCATAAATACCTATTACCCAGTAAACCACTTACATCAAATTCCAGAACGATTGCTCCAATAGTTCACTTAAATAGCACTTACAACTTTATGTGAATGAGGGAGGTGCCACGCCCACTGATGCAATCTTCATTTAATTCTGAAGCTTATAGTAACCGACACCTCTACACAAAATTTTATGAAGATTACTCTCATAGCACACTGTCTATAGCATTAAACGTATTTCGCTTATATGGGAGGTGCCACACCCACCAGCGCAATTGTGCCAAAATTTTGGAAGAAGACACCTTTTAGCGAGTATATCTGCCATATTAAATTTCATAACGATTGCGTTGTTAGTTCTATTTTTATAACGTTTATAAATATTGCAGGCTATGCCACGCCCTTAAAATAAATTTTTCAGTATATTGACGTGGCTTGTATTGTTAACTACTTTCAGTGGTATCATCCCTAAAATTTTGATGAAAATCGTATGTGCCAGTTTGGAGTTATACGAAATCCAAATTTTTAATTGTTAAGAAATGCCACGCCCACTTTTACAATTCCGCCCACTTTATGCGCATTTCAAGATTCACAAGATCTGTATCCGTGTACCAAATTTCATCACAATATCTTGCACAGTTTACGATCAATGGCGTCATAAAACTTAAAATTTAGGGCTGTGCCACGCCCATTTAAGAGCCTTTGCAAACTTAAGACCTAGCCTAATCTTAATGTTGTTCTCATATTCACCAAATAACCAATTTTGATCAAAATCGCAGCAACTTTTTTTCAAAATGGACTTGGGTATATTTACATAGAGTATGGGCGGAAGGCGTGGCTGTGAACCTATTTTGCCCATTTTTATATGCTAGCAGCTTGCAAGAAGATGTGAGCTGTGTGTTCATTGAATTAGCTTACTTAGTTTTCCCGTAAACTTGATTTCAACAGACAGACACACAGACAGGCAGACAGACAGACAGACAGACAGACAGACAGACAGACAGACAGACAGACAGACAGACAGACAGACAGACAGACAGACAGACACAGCTATATCGACTCAGGTGGTAACGCTGATCAAGAATATATATTTTCTTTCCATACCTGCCACGCCCCCTTCTATGCGTTATAAACGGAATGACAAAGTGAATATACCCTCTGTGTAGGGTATAAAAAAAATTTCGGCACTAAATAAAATATAAATAATAACTTGCGCTATGACCGGCAACAAGTTCTACAATTTAAGCAAGAGCCTAAATCTAATAATTACCATAAATAACCTCGTAATCCATTTTAAAGAGCGTCTGCCGAGGTCATCAGTCATCGACATAAACCCAATAGTACCCATCACACCCAATTGCTTAGGGAAAACATCATTTACTGCGCTTGTGTTTGGTTTCATTAACAAAGGCTATAGCGGGCAGTGCCGGATTTACATAAGGGCATTACGGGCACGTGCCCCTGGCCTCTAAGAACTTCAATGACTCAAGATCGCTTGAATTATTTAACGATTTTAAGCGCAAATATTGATATTGTGGAATCAAATATAGACAATATCATCAAACAATTTGCTGAGAAGAAAGCAAGAAAAGTGTTTTTATAATTATATTTTTATGTAAATGTTCTTTAATTTTAAATATATATTTAAACTTTTAAGTTTCAGATTTTTTAATAACCTAATTTTTATAAATAAAAATTTCTATAATTTTTGAAAAGTTAAAGCTCATAAACGAGTCTTCGATAGGGTCGATTCGGTTACTTCGGTTTCGTTTTTTCAGTCCGGATAGGCCCCCACCACTCTTGTGCCATGGGCCACTTGCCGGCAGTGATAGCGGGTGTATATTAGAAGTTTGCGTGAGTGTACTTGCTCTGTCAACCGATCAGTATACTTGCTGTCGAGTACAATGGTTCTGTTGAAGCAGAGCTTTTAAACGACATGACTCGTATTTTGATGTCAATAGCAAACGCAGTTAAAGACAACAAGTCTTGATGGTCGCTTCAAGCGCACTCACGCAGACGCAATCTGTATAGAGAATCCGATTGCATATACACCGTATTTTATCCCAAAGTCAATGAGAAACTGGTACCACTTATTCATGAGTAACAAACAGTTTTCAGCCCGAATAGATCATATAATGACCATTTGAATACCGCACTTATTATAATGGAGCAGAGAGAGGCCTCGCCGTACTTAACCTTCATCGAACGCAACACTGCAATTGCTTCAGGGATATGTGTTGACGTGGTGGTGCATGCAAGCCCATTAAACTTGGAATACGAAGGTCTCAAACGTAAAGTTCTACGTGACGGCAAACTTTCAGAAGTATCTGAGTTCATGTCCCACTGCCAAGGTTGTCTGCTGACAACAGTATTGTTTTCAGAGCTCAACGCAATTACTTCACGTACTCGCAGTATTTAATGAGCTTTTCAGTGCAGTGGCGTCAATTCAGTAGTGCTGGGGAGGGCATTGGCCCTTCCCCGCAAAGATCTGATACTAGTTATTATTCAATACATTAATTCAATAAACCCATCTCATAGTGATGGAATTTTAATTCTCGGCCCCCCCCCTCCGAAATTTGGTGAAATGACGCCACTGGGTGAATATGAAGGGTGTTTTTTTTAGAGGTTTGTTTTTCGAATAGAGATAAAACTGGCATTTTATGGTCAAATCTGGCAACTCTAATGTCATTTATGTTCAGTTTGGTTTGCCATTTCATCATAAACACGTTGGCAAAAGAACAACGCTTGCAAATCGTGCAAATTTATTTCGAAAATAATGGTTCAGTTCGCGAAGTTTACCGCAAGCTCCGTCCATTTTATGGTCGACATAATCGTCCATCAGAGCAATTAATTCGGTTAACCATTGATCGTTTTCACACTACGTTTACTCTATGTGATAATACGCATCCGCAGAGACGTCGAACAGTGCGCACCGAAGAAACAATTGCCGCTGTAGAGCAAAATGTTGAAGAGGACCCGAATGAATCGATTCGCCACCGTGCACAGCAATTGGAGCTTTGTCCATCAACTTTATGGAAGATTTTGCGCAAAGATCTTGGCTTGCGACCTTACAAGATCCAGCTTGTGCAAGAATTAAAGCCGCGAGACCATGCAATGCGTCGTGATTTTGGTGTATGGGCCGAAAATGAGATTGACCTCGATGCTGATTTTCATCGCAAAATTTTGTTCAGTGATGAGGCTCATTTTTGGTTGAATGGCTACGTCAACAAGCAAAATTGCCACATTTGGAGTGAAGAGAATCCACATGAGACCCTTGAGACGCCATTACATCCACAAAAACTGACTGTTTGGTGTGCTCTATGGGCTGGTGGAGTCATTGGGCCATACTTCTTCCGAAATAATGCTGGAGAGTCAGTTACCGTTAATGGAGACCGGTATAGAGCCATGATAACCGACTATTTTGTTCCCGAATTGGATGGCATGAATGTGGATGAGTTGTGGTTCCAACAAGACGGCGCTACATGCCACACAGCGCACGTCACAATCGATTTATTGAAGGAAACATTCGATGAGCGCATAATTTCGCGGAATGGACCTGTCAATTGGCCACCAAGATCGTGTGATTTGACACCATTGGATTATTTTCTTTGGGGA
This sequence comes from Meiosimyza decipiens, assembly GCA_963680825.1. Taxonomy (NCBI): domain Eukaryota; kingdom Metazoa; phylum Arthropoda; class Insecta; order Diptera; family Lauxaniidae; genus Meiosimyza; species Meiosimyza decipiens. The sequence continues at coordinate 57,792,412 of OY804260.1, forward strand.
TATGTGAAGTCGCTCGTCTACGCCAACAAACCAGAAACGTTAGGGGACTTGGAAGCCAACATTCGTGGCGTTATTGCCGACATACGGCCCCATATGCTCGAAAAAGTGGTTCAAAATTGGACCTGTAGAATTGGCTTTATTCGAGCCAGCCGCGGCGGCCACATGCCCGAAATCATATTTAAACATTAATGGCATAAAATTATCCTTCCAATAAAGCCAAATTGATGGACACTAAAACGATTTTCTTGTGTTTTATTTCAATTCGAAGCTCTATACCTCTAAAAAAAACACCTTATATTATTTCATTTGGAAATATCTCAGCAAAAAATAGCTATTGAAAAATTGTTAGGTAAAATTTAAAGCAGAGAGTTTTCATTATCTGAAGTCATGAATAGAAATGGGCTGGATATTACTCAAAGCAAATCTACAATGCTGAAAAATTTAAAATGAGAACTCGCTTATTCGACAAAACTCTTTTCAATCTAAGCTTAATCTCTGCGCTAAAACCCTGTGTTCCCGTGAGGCGATTCGAGGTTCAAATTTCCATTATTGCAACTGGAACGAGTTAACTTTCATCTAAGAACGTTATATTTCATTAAAAAAAAACATACAAACGCTAATTTTCGACCAAATCGGATTACATAGACGTAGAGATATCTGTCAAGAACATAACATAAAACCTTTGCTTCCAATATTTTACCTTCAACTTTGAACATTTGACACCCTAGTTCCTGGAATAATTCGTAAGTCCTCTTTGGTTTTCAATTCATCTATTTATTGCACATCTTATTAAAAATGATTAGCCTACTTCTTAATATCACGACTTTTTTTTTAGAAAGTTGCCGATCGACATCGCCTTAAAGTCGGCAACTCTCTAACAATATCTGATTTTACACCGAACCCATTAATATGATCATTAGGAGGTCTTTTCCAACGCACAAAATACACCTTGTTGATGACTGCATGAATTTTTGCTTTTGGTGCTCTTTGATTGCGTAAGCGAAAAGGTTTCAGTAGCCAGCGAAATGCATTAAAACGTGGAAGTTTCTTTGATTGCTTTCGCTTCTCCAGCATGCCAGCTGTATGCTCCGTTTCGCAATTTTTACCATTCGAGGGTTTTTTCCTTCGAGGTGTTATAAGCGTTCCATTATGTTCTAAAGAAACGCTATCGTGTAATGAAGATTTATAAATAAGCGAATGACGAGGATTTCTAGCGTATTCTTCAAGAACTGTTGGCGCTTCAAGTTGCGTCAAATCATCACCTAGCGCTTGATCGAGTGTTGATCGTGTTGATTGTTGATGCTGCTTCTCTGATTTATCAATTACTTCTCGTACTTCATTGTCCGAGCTCTTTTTTGGCTTTCCACTGATTTTAGTTATAGTCTTAAAATCTTCTGTTTTGTTGTGTCTCTCCCTCTTATCACTGTCTAAAGACCCTATTTTACTTCCACTTACTTTCGTTATCGTTTTATGCACTTCTACTTCATTTGATTTCCTAAGCCAACTGGAACCAATTGGTCTGCCTTTAACTTCGTTGCACAACACATTAGTTACATCTCTTCCTGCACCACATTCCATTTGGTTCAAGTGATCGTGAATGGGTGATACCTTACTGCTACGATTGTAATGAAAATATTTGCTCGTTTTGTTATTTTTACTCTTTCCAAGTTCTGTGGAGTCTTCACTTATGTCCACGAGTTTAAAGCCGTCTTCGTTATTCACTACCTCTTCCGCGATGCTATCAATTTGCGACGATCGCCGCCAACATGTTTCTGGCATCTTTACTAACATAAAGTGATCGTTGACCAGACAAACTTCTGAAACACGTTTTGGTTCAGTTTCCCGAAAAAAATCTTGAAAATCAGCCCCTTGATAAACATTAAGATCTCTGCCAGCTAGTACATCATCTAGAATTTGACTATATAGATCTCTGGCCTCCTGAACAAGCTCAGCGGTTTGTTGTGATCGGTTAGGAAGCGGTATTTTCCGAGTAGTGATGGTGTTCCCTTCAAGATCTTCTACAAATAACTTTTCATATCTTGCAGTTGCAGTTTTTGTTTGAAGTCTTGCTGAATTGTATTTGCGAACATCGCGTTCTTTGTGCAATGGTTCAAAATTAAATTTTTTTGTAAAAATTAAATTACTGGCGAAGGTGATGCGGTGACATTCCTGTTGTAAAACTTTTGACATTTCTTGATGACGGAAAAGGAAAAGTGGAAGTGTTGCTGAAAGGAAAAAAATATATATAAAATAAACATACATTTGTAGATATGTTGAATGTCCAATATGAAAAATTATTCTTATGAAAAATTGTACAAAACAGTGTATGTACATGTTGATAAAGCGCCATAATTGATATATACACCGGATCAATAATATGGGAACAAATTCAATTTTTGGTACTAAACCTGCCCGTTTTCAAAATAAGTTTAGAAAAGTATTTGAAATTAGCATAGATAAGTCCATAAAAAATTATAACTTCTAAGCAGATTGCGGAGAGCTAAGGATTTACTAGCCACTGACGAAAATTCTTTATATGATAAACACAGCGTCATACTGCCCAATTTGTGTTGGTGAATATTCGGGAACAATCTTTTTCAAGCTATCCATGAATTGACAAGTAGGTACTTACCGACAGTTTGCGAGACTGAAACGAATAAACCAAATTTTTCTTAGAATTTCACTTTAATATTCTGAAAAATCATGGGTACATTCTCACTGATAAACAAACAAATAATAGAACAAGCATTGGGCCTCTCTAATAGCATAAGACTTGATCGAACCCGCCTCACATCGACTTGACCTTATGCTCAGGTATAAAAGTTCCTGTGAAGTTTCAACTTTCTAATTTTGATTTTTTGTGAGATTCTGTGGTGAGTCAGACGCGCAGAATATATAATTGAATTTCGTGAGGCATATATGATAATGATACAAAATTTTGCTTATTAAGTTACACTGTGCTTTATTAGTAGGCAGTTACATAAGTATGTAGAGTTCTGCGCGAGTGCACTCGCTCTGTCAACCGATCAGCTTACTAGCTGTCTAGTACAATGGTTCTCTTGTTATTGTGCGAGTCATCAGTAGTAGGGGATGCAAAAGAAAAAAGTAATTACCGACCGATTTCGTTGCTATCGACTATTTCAATAATTTTTGAAAAGGCTGTCAAGCTACGTATTTTAAAATTTTTAAACAAGAATGCATTTTTTAGTCCCATGCAGTTTGGATTTAGGCAAAATATGTCTACTGAAGACGCGTTGCTGGATTTTTGCTCCACTATAAACAAAGCACTTGATGACAAAAAACTAAGTGCAGGATTATTTGTCGATATCACAAAGGCATTTGATATGGTCGATCATGAATTGCTTCTGGAAAAAATTTATAATGCTGGTATAAGGGGATTTACCTATGAGTGGTTTAAAAGTTATTTGATGAATCGCTCGCAAAAGGTTAAGATAGGTGAAGAGCTCAGTAATTCAGTACGTATTACATTGGGTGTGCCTCAAGGATCTGTACTTGGTCCAATCCTATTATTAATATATATTAACACTATTTTTAAACAAAAGATGGCAGGCAAGGTAACTGCGATCGCTGACGACCTAGGAATAGTGTACACTGCTGCAAGTCCTTTAAGGCTAGCAGTTGATATAAATAATGAGCTCGAAGTTTTAAGAAATTGGTTCACAGCTCATCATATGATTGTCAGTAGTAAAACTAAAATGATTTTTCCTAGTCTTGTTGCCAAGTCTCTGCCCGATATTGATTTTGTGTTTCACTCTTCAACTTGTGAGAGATTTAAATATATTAATAATAGTTTGTCTCATTCAAATGCCATCTGTTATGATTTTAATTTTCCTTGCGATGTTAGTTGTTTTCGCATTGAAATAGTTCGTCAATTTAAATACTTGGGTATAATAATTGATGATAATATGAATTGGTCCGAGCATATTCAGCATTTGAAAACATATTTTCGTTCGACGCTGCGAAACTTTTACTCTTTAAAAGGTTTTGCTCAATTAAAACGTTAAAATTATTCTATTATGGAATTTTTCAATCTAAACTTCAATATGGAGTTAGTTGTTATGGTGGAGCTTATCAAAATAAATTGCGGCAACTTCTCACTTTGCAAAAGTGTGCAGTTAGAAAAATCTGTGGTAAAAGCCGTCGGCATCATTCTATGGTACTTTTCAGACTCCTAAGATTACTTCCTCTTAGGCATCTTTTCTATTTGAAAGTTTTAAAAATATTCTTCATCAGAAGTGGATATCTTAACAGCAGGAATTCTGATAATTACAATTTAAGAGCAAACCAGAGTCTGATGGTCCATGTTCCAACATTTCGTATAACAAATTATCGTAATAGCTACTCCATACTATCCTGTAGGCTTTTCAATAAACTTCCGGAAAGTATTAAATCATTGAGAACACTTTCAACTTTTCTGAAAGAGGTAAAGCTATGGCTTTTTGATAAAAACTTTTATGAAATTGAAGCACTGTTGCAATATGTTCTTTAAGTCAGTAACTTGCACTAAATTTCCTGATTTCTTAAAGCATTTCATTTTCTTTTTTGAGTTGAGATTCATTTAAATATTTGTATATTTTTTATCTCTCCTTTTTTTGTAAACTGAAAGCCCTCCAAGTATGTTTATATTTACCATTTTCTCTTTACTATTTTTTTTTAATCATTTATTTTTTTATTGTTAATTTTTTCCTTGATTTTCATACTGTTAAACTACCACCCCACTTTCAATTCGTAATTACCTCAAAATGTAAATGTATATCAATAAAGTGGCATTTAAAACTGCTCTGTTTTGTTTATGAGCAAAAAATGCTTCTGCTATTCACATAAATTAGAATATATATACCATATTATAAAAAATTGTAAAACTAGGTTTAAAAATTTATTTGTAATAATATGAAAAAATTTGTAAAATGTGAATATGATAATAATAAAAAAAAAAAAAATAAAATAAAAAAAAAAAACAGAACTACTGAATGACATCACTTCTGATTCGTTTGTACTCTGACTCGATCTGACTCGTGTTTTGGTGTCAATGTTGATCAAACCTTTACCATACCGAACATGAGAAGAAGAAATAAATGCATATCTTCCTACAAAACACTTACAACAAGCTAATAATGGAATTGGAAAAATTTTGGACTAATCGAGTGTCAATCGTTGGGTTCTAGGAATGGCTTTAGAAACGGCCAATAAAATGAGAGATCTTGGGCTTGGGTTCTTAGCTGTCGAAGAAAAAGTGATTGTGTCTTATGAAAAAGCGCTAATACATACATATGTTTTTGAAAAGTTCATCCAATCTGAACAAGAGAGGTATCAATCGATGGGACCTAGCAATGGTCATAGAAACAGCCAAGAAAATGAGTGATCTAGAGCTTAGATTCCAAGCTATCCAAGATAAAGCAATCACAGTAAAATACAACAAGTCACTCGGTGTCGAATGCAATAAACTACGAGTGCTCCAACTAGCAGAACATTTTATTTGCGAGTGCAGCACTCACCTCGCTTGCTTGGTCTTTTCTTTTGTTTTTGCCTTGATACGGGATTTTTGTTCGTAAGGGTTCGATAGACTCGCAGTTTGTGGCTTAATGGTCGTTTCAAGCGCACTCACGCAATATCTAATACGTAGTAGAGGTCTGCATGAGTGCACTTGAAATCATCATCATATAAACTGCCGAATGCAATATACTTCGAGTACGTGAACTTTTATAACATATTATTTACGAGGGCAGTGTTCACCTCTCCTGTTTGGTGTTTCGATTTGTTTTAATTTGATTTGTTGTTTTTGTGCATAAGGGCTCCATGGAGTTTCAACGTGGCGAGTGGTTTCATGCATAGCTCTAATACTAGGTACCACAGGTGCAGAAATTTTCAGCTTCACTTCATATCAATACCGTTTTTTATGGTGCTCTTCTTCTTTCGAGCTCATAAAGTAATGAACAAAACATAAACCCAACGAGATTTTTTCTGTAGAAATTGTAGTAGATTTTTCGTAGACTGTTAGAAGTTTTTTTAAAATACGGTCACCCTGTGTTTATTGACATAAGCAGCTGACAAACGAATAAATAAATTCAAACTGTAAAGTTTTGTTTTTTGTTGCTGCAACAAAATCTTTTTGAAATATAAAATAATATTTTAATTGCATCTTGGCTGTTTGTTAAGTGTTTCTCCGCCAACCCTGCATACATACCAAAATATCGTGGAGCAGCAAAATGTAAGTAAAATAATATTAATAGAGCCCATATACGAATAATCATATTAAAAGGTGCCGTACTAGTCACGTAGGGAAAGGACGCTTTGGAAGGGTAACGTTTTCCGAGTGCGGCAATGTCCTTTGACCAATCTGATGAATCATATATTTTTTCCTCAGTTCTGTTCTTTTTCTATATACAATGCTCTCCAGCGATTATCTAAGTTATTGGCACCACAAACGGCATTGAGGCTTAACTTCCTCTGAACCATTCAAGAATGGTTAACTCTCTCTTCGAGATATTTTTTTTGACCTTCCCAACATTCCATTGAGGTCACCTTAAATTATTATAATGAATTACTTAACAAAAATAACTTTTGCAATAGTCTATTAGTTCTACAAACTTATCTCACTTTGATGGACATAGCTTCCCAGAAAACGGTATCTGACTGGAATCGAAAATGTCCTTCACAATGCCGAGCAATTGTTTAATTTGTTGAGATTATGTATATAGGCTCTCAAAATCTCTAAAAAAAAGTTCCGACAAAGCATTGGCCTACATGAGTACATACGAGTAAGTCGTAATTATTCTTACCAGTTCAATTATATATTTTTTTTGTTCTTCAACAAAATTGATCAGTCATTACGATTCATCGTTAAATGTGGATTAGTCTTTGGTTTTGCTCTATATTTGATGAATCGTTCAGCTTTATGAAGATCACTATAAGATATGTAAGTTTCTTTGTAGAAATTCCTACAAAGCCCGGATGTCCATGTTATTTTAGAAAATACCGAATAGAGTGAGTCTGGTAGCGTTTACGGCTATCACGCTTAATTCATGAGCCGTGTTCTTAAAGTAAAATATGTTTAAAGTATCAAAAACGTAATGAGGCGGGGCGTGTGGGCAGATGTTTCGCATGTGTGGATAGGCCACGACGATATTTTTGCTACCGCATCAGTTTCAAGTTATGGGGACACAATCGATATTAAAAAGTAAATAGTTTTTCGTTGTTCATTAATTTTAACACATTGGGCATGACAAGAATTTCTTTAAGAAAATAAAAGTTAAAATATATAAAAAATTATCTTCCGTAAAGCATTTTGAGTATCGCTGGCATTAAACTAGAAGTACCCGCCATCACTGTAAAAACAGAACAACGAATGGAAAAGCTAAGTCTAAGACCTGTGTAGAAAACAAAATATTTGCGGCACTTAATTCTCTCTTTTGGGGATTACCTCGATAGCTTTTAGGGGGATGATGGAAATGCATGCTTTCATAGTGACGAATCGTGCTAATCAAAAACTATTGTCGGTGTCCATATGAACTAGTATTTGGACAATTGTCTAAAAAAAACGTGCAAAACATTGCCCACTGTCCTTTTAACAAAATGTTCAATACCACTGTAGTAACATTTAACCATATTTCACTATTAAATTTTGATATACATAGATCATTCGTGGAATCTTGCTGCCTGCGAAAAACTTTAAAAATATATTTATTCGAGGAGTTTCCAAGCGTTCAAAAACCGTTTCACTCTTTTTCCACTTTTTTAACAATCACCCACTTACAGAAGAACTCCCAATTTAGCAAACACACTACTTACCTTTTACATAGTCAGTCCAAAGTTTCAACGATTTTTTTATTATAAGAAACTATAGCAGTCAGGCACTATATAAACAGCTCTTAGGAAATATTTTAGTAGAAAAAAAAAAGAAAGCACAACTTTAGGCAGCTTTATTTTTACTAAATTATTTACTCTATGCAACAAAATGAAATGTATGCACTAGCAACTGCTGCATGCAACTAAAATTATTTTGAGCTTCTATTTCTACTTCATATGTTAAGCAAACAAATAAATAAATAAAAAGAGCTGGAATGTCGCTGTTACTTTTGCTTCCTTTCGACTGCTGTTGCCGCTGTCGGCATTGACTTTCGACGCCATTGTCATCGATACCAGAGTTTATTTTGTTTTACATACGAAAATAAAAGCGAGCATGTGCTCTATTGGTATATTGGTGTTGTAGCTTTTCACTTGAGTTAAGTGAAACAATGCTGTATTTTGTTGTGTTGCTTGGTATGTGGACTTTCAATGTTCACAAACTTTAACTGATAATGAAAAAGTTGCAGAAACTGTTGTCGATTTTTAGGCTGAAGTCAAATTCACATAAAGTGTTGCCACATATATTTTTTTTGTATCCGTGCCACCATCCACTTACAGCCAATTCTAACATTCAGTTTTAATTCAAAGATTTCGCTCATTCATCTAGTTTCTTTTTCAAACAAAATATATATTTTCCAAATTTCAACATTTGGAAATAAAATTTGCTGATATTATTGGCACATGCATACTACACACATAGAGTAACTTCGGGGGTATTGTGGTATGGTCGTGTATACCAGGTTATGAAAGTTGGGCAACGTGATTTACTAAAGGGTGATCCAATAAGAGATTCCTGCTTTGTGTTCTAAATAAAATACATAAAGATCAATGTATTGATGCAAGTCTTTATTTGGAATGATAGTTCGGTTCCTACATCTCAATGCTTAAAAATTAATTCGTTCAAATGTTGCCCACGATTAGTTCCATTCTGTGGGTCCAATATTCAACAACTCTTTCGAGAATATCGACCGGTATTCCTTGAATAACACGAGCTATGTTGGTTTTCAAAGCGTCAATAGTTTCGGGCTTGTTGACATAAACAACTTGGTGACCAATTAACAGGACCATTTCTTGAGCAGATGTTTTCATCGAACGTTTTCCTCAATAAAGCGATTGTTTCTCCAGCTGTATGGCATGTTGCGCCATCCTGTTGAAACCAGAGGTCGGCTACACCAATATCATTGATCATTGCTCTGAGGCAAGCACCATTGATCGTAACACGGGCTGCACAGGCCCTTACCAGCAGAAAAAAGCCTGATTTCCTTCCAGTCTATCAACTACTTTTTAAGAGATAAATTAAGGGTTTTTCCTGTGAATGAAACAAGGTAGAAATGCCTTCATAGGCCAAGAGCCTGCTATAGAAAAGTCGAGTGTATATGATAACGGAAAAGATGGTAATGCATTTTGTTGAAACTAACCAACCAGGGTTGCCTAGCCAATGCCCATCCCAATGCATAAATATGACCGAATTTCGTCCAATTTAGTTGTTTTCATTGAAACTGTATAATATTACAGCTCGAAATGTATGCAAAACGACAGAACTCGAAGAGGCCTAAATATAATATATAGGATTGCATTGTAGAAAACTGTTCCTAAAATGGGCTATTAATTCAATCTGTCTAACATATTGATATTAGATTATACACCATTTTAAAAGAAATTCATGTTTTTTTTTTAGTTTTTAAATATATATGTACATATACACTAGGTTATAAATTTTCTTTTTTTTTTACAGATTTCTTAAGAAACATTTCTGTTACAATTAGGATTGAAAAGTGGTCGTTAATTGAATGGCAAAGCCGTAGGCCACGTAGAAGGCCGTTATGCCGTTAATTAAAGGTAAAAGCCGTTAATTGGAGATAAAAATATTCTTATGCGATCATGAAAAAGGGTCATACATTTCTCCTCAAAAATAAAGTACTACATTGTACAAATTATTTAATATTGCTGACCAAAAAATGCTTACAAATTGTTTGTCTTCTTGGAAAGCCGTTAATTACTCATTTTGAAGTTGGTAGCCCTGGTTAAAATTCAGAAATATTGATTGCCCAGCGCCTTACTGAAGAACAAATTTTTAAGAATTTGTTTTTATTTATTTCGATATGGAGGTATTACTGTTAGAATCGAGAATGTATTAAACCAACCGATATTGACACTATTTTAGTTTGTCACAGTGTTCATTACTCTAATCAATTTTTTATAGTGATATGGTTACCGTTCAGCATTATATATGGAGATATAAACATTGAAAGGCTAACTAGACTTTATAGCCTTTGGGCGGAAAGGTCAGTTTGTTGGAAGAATTTGCTAACATATTTGTAAGTCAGAGCTTACATTTACACACAAATACGTGTATGGGATGTTAAAGATATATAGTACATATACATTAGGGTGTGCCATTTTTGAGCAACTTTATTTTTTCAACTAAAAAACAGGCTTAAAACTTTCAGAAAGGTGAAAAGGGAAGCCTCTAGAAATTTGAGCTCTTAATATTAACATTTAGAGGTGTCTGTTTCTAACTTTCCATTTTCTATATAAATTACATGAAAAATAAAAGATTTTTTTTTCTAATTGTTGTAGCTTGACATGAGAGCATTGTAGAAATGAACTGAAACATTACTTTAGTAGGAAATTGAACTCTCTACAAAAAAAAAAAAAAAAAAAAAAAATTTTAGTCTATAATTTTACTGAGCCTAATGCATAATTTCTTTTGTTTAACAGTTAATCAAATAATAAAATAATATAATTTTTTTTTTGTAGAGCGTTCAATTTCCTACTAAAATAATGTTTCAGCTCATTTCTACAATGCTCTCATGTCAAGCTACAACAATAAGAAAAAAAATCATTTTTTTTCCATGTAATTTATATGGAAAATGGAAAGTTAGAAACAGACACCTCTAAATGTTAATATTAAGAGCTCAAATTTTTCTTCCCTTTCTGAAAGTTTTAAGCGTGTTTTTTAGTTGAAAAAATAAAGTTGCTCAAAAATGGCACACCCTAACATACATAATATTAAATTTTTTATGGAGCATTCTCCTACAAATAAGGACTGTCACAGAAAAAACTTGCGTTTTGGTTTTTAGTTTTAAAAAAATACCCAGTAAGTTTTTGGTCTTTTTTCCTTTTTTATTAAGAGAATATAAATAACATAAAACTAGATAACAATTATTTTTTTCATTAAAAACTTCTCGCTCCTAAGGCCCTTCATTAAATTTTGCACAGTTGTTCATCGACAGTACGGTACGATATTTTCCACTTAAGTCTGAGGTCTTGTAAATATTTTGCAGTCTTACCACTCTTTCGAAGATCTCTTGTGATTAGAGCCCAATATTAATTCAATACAAAATTGATCTTTTTACTTAGATACCGTGTCATCTCAGTCTAGAGTAATGAGAGGTGTTGAAAATCAGGCCAGAGCATGTGTACAAAAAAATGATAGAACACGTTTTTGAGGCAGTCGTCTACATAAACTTTGGAATTGATTGTGCCTTGCGTAAAGGAAGCTGCTTCTGAGGCCGTAGCTGCATATGGCCCTGTATTGCTTGGGAAATTTCGAAATTTTTTTCTATTTTAATTTACTTTTTTCGGTGACGTATAATATTCGTGCCCAGGTAGCTGCTTAGATCTGTTTTAGCGTAAGTTTCGTCGTCCATAACACAGCAATCGAATTTAGTCAGGTACCTTTCATACAATTTTTGGGCTCGCATCTGAGCCATCAACTGCTTTTCATCAGAACAGTCTGGTACTTTTTGAACTCTATAGATCTGTAGCTTACTTTTCCCCTTAATCCTTTGTGCAGTAGATGTTGATGTAGCTGCTCTAGCCGCTATATCTCGCACTGAGGTGTTGGGATTTAGCTTAAAAAGGCACTTCACCTTCGTCGCTACCTTTGGGTTAGAAAATTCAGGTTTTCTGCCTGAACCCTTTTTTCGTGAAACAGGTAGACCCTTCTTATAATTAGAAATAACCGTAAAGACAGTTCTTTCGGATGCACCAACTATTTTTGCTATAGCTGAATATTTTAACTCTGAATTTTGTAGGTATGTGGACAAAATCAGTTTGCGGACTTTTTGTTGCTTGCTCGTCGTTAGAAGTGCTATATTCAAGTGTTATACATCATATTAAGCCTTACTTTATATAGAACAAATATTGTGTCTATTTAGACCTATAAGATTTTCAGGTAAAGTATAATACAAAAAATAAAAAACGCAATTTTTTTCTGGGACAGTCCTTATTTGTAATAGTCTGGCACCATTTCAAACATCCTTCTGCACCTACCAGTAATTACCGAAAAAAGTAATACAATAAAAAGGTAAATCACACATTACTATCCAAAAAATAGAAACGTGGAAGTCATTACATACATACATATGTAGATATTTGTGTACTTGTATTTCTGCTACTGGCGATAATCGACATTCAATCGAAAACAATAAATAAAATGATTCTAACAGCTCTTGGTTACGTTCATTAGAGTTTATTGACTGAAAATATAAAAATAATTCAGCCGTTACTGGCCATATAGACAAGAAACATATCTCACATAAGTGGTGCAATTATTTTAATTATATATAATGACTTACTCCAATATTAATATCATATATGTGACGTAGCTATTCAAGATGGTGAGATATTTTAGAAGTACCGTGTCAAAAAGTTTGGCCCAAAATTTATTAAGTAATAGCTTTAAAACTTAAGTTTTATTAGGTTAGATTAGATTAGTCAGTTTAAGAACCGATTCAATTAGCCCAAATGATATTCCATTGCAATACTACAGGATACTTCACTAAGCTTCATTGTAGAATCAACCTGATTTCGTAATGAAAATAAGACACTGACGTACATCCAGTACCATGCCTAATGTATTCAGGATTATCAAATCAGAACGATCTAAATATTTTGTGTATCTCCTAGTAACTGCGTGGCTAGAGAAAAGAAATTGTTTAAATCTTATGTTCTCCTCAACATCTCTACATCTTCGACAGAAGTCTAAGGACCGAATTGCTAATCTTTCCGCATGCTAACCCAGGAGCAGTGTATATTTATCATAGCAACAAGAAGAGACAGTAAGTCTGTATAGTGCGGCATATACTAGACAGTATTTAGCATTCTACTTCTGCCAGATTTGCCTTGTTGTATTGCATGTTGCCGCTTGGATCCATATTGGGTTAGCATTTTATACCATATTGGCGTATATCAACATCTTGGAAACACCTTCTTTAGTATAAGGATTTTTGAAAAACTCCCAAGCCTACCGAACTCATAATCTTTGCAAATACCAACAATATCCTTATGCTCAAGGCACACAGATAAGAGGAAATTTAGAATACTGAGCCTTCTCATTAAAAGACGTACGGCATTTCAGTGCTACTAGTGAGTTTAGGAAGACTGATGTTGAAGATTTTATACCAGCCAGAATATCTGAGTAAATGTTTATATCTCCTATGGATACAACATTTTAACTCAGCAAGAAAGTTACTTCTTCTGTAGCTATAGTCACCATGAGCTACCACAACCCACTTGTCTATTAAGCCATCTATTTATATAAAAGTGGGCACTGTTACCAGATCAGGAAAATCTCCACTAAATTTAGCGGGACTCGAGCTCCTTCGCCAAATTTTTGAAGGCGATTATCGTCAGTAGAGCATTAAGTGGAATACATTTATTTTCTATATTTGGAAGCAACGATTTTATGAAAGCCCCTTCTCTCCAGGATTTCTGCATTACAGTGTATTCTAAATGTGAGCCTTATAATCCCTCGTGAATTATATTACCGCAATAAGGTTCAGGACTCTTAGAAATGCCAAATCCTGTCCGAAATTCATGTTTGACATTTTTCTATCTATTGCTGCAGTTAAAATGTTTTACCAAAATGGTCCAAAACGCACCCAACTGTGGTCGAGGTAACGTAACTGTTATCGAAAATCAATTTTAGGCCATTGATTGATAGTACAAGTAGTATTGTAATGGTCGCGTTTTAAATTCCTGTCATGTGGATAGGCAAAAGTATACTCTGAGCATTAAAAACTTTCATTCAGGGGAAGTGAATTTGGCATTATGAGGATACTCCAAGTGAAGTTAGTGACTATAAAAAGGTTTCGTCAAAACCTATGGAAATATAAGAATCCTCTCAAGCCGCACCGAATCGAACTTAATGAGCAAAAAAGTTCAATTTGTTTTAAAAAGTAACAAAATTCGTGTGAGAGCTCATGAAATGAAAAAAATTCCCGTTTCAAACTTCTAAAGGATATTCAAATACATCACTATCAACTGGATTTTTGTTTTAAAGATTACTCTATGAAATTAATTTTGAGATAAATATTTTAATCTCTGATTGCTGCACTCATAAATTTCACACAAAATCAGTTTTGAACTTGAACTCAAGTTGTTTTTATGGTTTTGTTTGTTTTATTATTAACAGCATCTCACTTTTAAGGGGCTTAACGGTCATTAAAATTATAAATCAACGATAAAAAGCTAAAATGTATTTTGTATGTCTATAACTTTGATAACAATTGTGCTGAATCGATTTGTGTTGTGTGATTTTTAAAGACCAAATAATGATGCCACAGGGTTGCCAAGTGACCGTTAATTGAAAAATAACGATGCTTGTTATATGAAGAACTTCATCGGCTTTGAGCGATCAGTATAGATGTCCATTTAGAAATTCCCTAAGGGGTGAATTATTGTATTATGTTTTTATAGCCAGGGTTTTAAAAATTACATATGACACTTTAAAATAATTCCATATGTACAACTTTACCCATGTTATATGGAACATTCATTCACAACAGTCCAAGTTTTTGTATAATTTTGGTTTTCATCTGCAACGAAATGCAGTCAGCTACATATTTAAGACGACCTTACGTCATCACCTACGCTAAATAAATTGTTTAGTAACTATTGATTAGACGCCGTGCCGTGAATGCAGTTAATTATCTAAACATGATAGGTGAGAAAATATTCTGCATGAAGTTGTCAATCAAAGGTAATACTCGCACTAATTGATTAAAAGGTCTTTTTAATACTCAAGTAAATATTCTCAACCAAGGTATAGTGGAAAATGTCATTGTGGTTAAGGTCAACCACTTACGATGGCCATTAATGTTTCTATTACGAATATAGACAAAATAAATAATTAAATTAAATGAAGTTAAATCTTATTATCTTGCATGTAAAATATTTAACTCAAATACAGGGTGACAATATCAAACTCTAAAGTAGGAGTTAAGTATTGTCAAATTTTCTTTTTTTTCCAGTACAAAGCACAAAGCTTCACTGAAAAGCATATTAAAAATCTATTTTAAAGATGGGTGAGTTCCAGATATTATAGCCCCTACAAAAAAGTGAAAACATTGTTCAATAAACGTCATGGGCTGCCACCACAAAAGTGAAATAATTTTTTTGAAATTATACCAAAAAGTATGGTACAATTCAATTGTGATCTGTGCCGATTTTAATATGTGCGCACAATTCATTATTGTACTGTGCAAACACAAATCGTTTATTTTACCTTATAAAGTTAGCGAATCGATGTTTTAACGAGCACACATACTTTTCATAAGCAAAGAGCGCTCACAATAAATCTTCTTTTGTACGTCTCTGAGCACAGAACATTAATTTATTATCATTATGACGTGGATCTTTGTGCTCGGAGAAGCGTAAATGATGCCAAACATAGTTTTGGACATGACTAAGGGAGGGTCGGGACCGTAGAAAGAAGCGTTTTGAACCGAAAATGGCTCCCCGGTCCACGGTACTCGTTTTTGACCCATTTTCCGGAAAAAATTTTGTTTTTTTAAACAAAAGATTGCTCGAAAAATAGCTTTGTATAGCACTAAGGGAAGCTCGGGAGCCTGAAAAAATCATTTTTGACCTGAAAATGGGTTTCTGGACCATAGTACCCGTTTTTAACCCTTTTACGGTGTGGATAACCCTACTTACTTGGACAGCGTAAGAACACCTATTGGTGATATCAATAAGGACATCCATGCTAGAATGAACAAAACAGCAGGTACCCTAAGTTTTGTATGTCATGCAATCTTCGTTCCTGTTCAAAGCTATCTCCAATCTCTAATTGCTCATCAGATTATTGCAAAAGCAAATGGTGTATATATGTCAGTTACTATCAGCTTTAAAATTAAATGGATTTCGATGGGACTACATGAGTGGACGTGGCACGTCCCATGTTAACATAAAATTGTAAGTGCTATTTTAAGTGAACTATTGCAGCAACTGGTATGAAATTTCATGTAAGTAGCTTACTTGCTATAATGCATATCTAAATCAAAAGTGGCCGAAATAGCACCAATGGACGTGGCACCTCCCATACAAGTTAATATGTTAAGTGGTATATCGATCGAAGTATGGAGGATAAGAGGTTTGTTTATGGAAAGCTATTTCTGAATCGAAATCGAACTGGATTGTAACACTGGGTGTAACACCGCCCAAAGTTTTAAGACAAATTACGGCATATATCGCAAACCATACAAGCTATTGTGCTAAAATTTTGTATGTGTGTGTCAATCATGAATATATTTTTTTGAAAGTAGGCGAAATTGGAGAAGTGGCCGTGGCATATGACGACTTTTTCATTGCTATTCGATTTTTTTTTTATTTTCCATATTCTTTTGACTTTTTCAATCTTCAATTTTTTCCAATATATACCATTCATATATGTTCGACTTTTTCAACTTTTTAAGACTTTTTCAGCGATTTTAAATTGTTTCAGCTTTTATAGAGCTTTCCAACCGATTCCAACATTTTTAAACATTTTCCATATCTTTTTCGATTTTTTCAATTTCTTTCAACTTTCGTCAATGGTTTCCATATTCATTAGACTTTTTCAGTCTTTTTCAACACTTTTCTATCTCTTTCAACTTTTATGCATTTAACATTATTTTCGACTTATTCAACTTCTTTTTAACATTTATTTAAAATGTACTTTCAATGTAGTGTGGTGTATGTGAGTTTCGGTCTGGCCGAAGATGACACCTTTACTTTTCTTTTCACATTGTAACATAAATTCATTTAAAGATGTTATGTTTTAGTCATTGAAATGTGATTGCTGTCACTTGCTGTATGGTCTTTAACTTAATATAAAAGTACCATAACTGCATATAAATTTTTATCACAACTTAATTTTTTCTTAATTTTTACTTTATTACGACTCCAAACATGCCACTGGATCTATTTTCTTAGGCATATCTACTCCAATTCTTGTCCATTATAAACTAGAGGTCTGCGCAAAACAACTTGATGTGACGTCAGACTGTAGGAGCTACTATCAAGTACAGATCAAGCGTTTTATTCTGCAACTCGTCAGTACCAGTAGCACAAAAGAGAACGATACCAAAAGAATAATAATAATGTAGTCCGCTCGTAGTTTTTCTTAAGAAAAAAAAAAGATGCGATCCCAGATTCTTTTGATTTGATTTCTGATTTTCGATTGCAGCGCTCACCTCACGTGCTTTGTCTTTTGTTTTGTTTTGATTGGATTTCTGATTTGCGTACACAAAAGCTTGGTACACATTGCAATGCGACAAATGGCTCGATATCCGTTTTAAGTGCACTCAAGCAGACCTCTATTATGAACTGCAGGATATAGGTTTTCTTATTATTAATTATGAATTATAATGAAAGATATTAAAAATAATGAGATTATAAAAAATTTTGCTCTGTATGTACAGATTTTCTGCCTCAAAGTCTTCTATCATTAATGTAAATTTTTTTTTCCTTCTGAAAATATATATTACGTTTCTTTTTTTTTAGCTGAATGTAGGAAAGTTAATTTGAGGCATCTAACATTTAGTGCTACATTGAATCTATATATGTTCTTAAAAATATTCGAATGCCTAAACTCACTCTGTTATTTTGCACATTATCTGTTAAAGAGAGACAAACAAGTTGCAAATTTAAAGGCACTTTGCAAAAGAAAGATAAGTTCGGCGCAAAAGTCGTTAAGTTATTGAGGCAATGTTGCATAAAAAACATCACAGCGATAAGGAAGCGAACTTCCATTGAAAAAGAAAAAAATAAAACATCACTTCAACTCATACTACTCCTCGATTGAAGCATTGACCTTGTAAAGTTCAAGATTTGTCGCTCAATTTCTTGTACTCAATGCGCTGCTAAAAACAATGGCAGTGACAATTTAAATAACCACTTTTGTTAAAAAGTAAAAGTTGATTTTATTTTGCGTTTATTAAGAGCAAATATTTAGGTTTTTATGTTTAGCATATACTTTGCCCTTGATTAACTTAGTGCTAATGAAGTGATTTTCTTTCATTATAGGTCATAAAAAATAAGAAAAAATTAATTGGGTCACTTTGTGTATTCCTCTTGGCCCCACTTAATTAAATGAGTATTTCGCACTAGAATAGGCGTTAAAAAAAATTTTGTTCTTAAATTATTGCTTACATAAAATACAACCAGCTTACAAATTGAATAGTTAATGCACTAAAGTAACAATTAAAATAATGACATTAAGTTTTATAATCTCATAGCTGCAAACCGCGGCTTCGTCCTTTGTCCTATACTGCCTAAATTTTTATCAATACTTGATATAGACAAGAACACATCAATATATTCGTTCCAAATACCCATAGCTACTGCTCGTTTAATTGCCAAGTACCAGAAGATCGATAAATTTTTTTTCTAAATATAAGACAACGCTCAGGGGATACCCCCTATAAATTCAATGCACCGTGATAGCTTCAAGAAAACGAGAAAGGTTAGAGGGAAAGGGGTGAGTTGGAGTAGTGTCGTTGCACATTCATCTTGAATTTACCGATGTCACAGTTGCTGGGGAAGACTATTCCACGACGTTATAGTGCGACCCAAAAATCGAATTATCACGTCACGAATGTCTGATGCCCGGTTGAGCATCTGCGTGATGCAAAAGAGATGGTCCTGATTAGACGCCCGAGTGCTGCGAAAAAAAATCTAGACTGATGGAACCACTTCACATATCTCTCTAGAACAACGGGATGTGATAAGTCGAAAAAATATGAAAAATATTGAAAAAAAGTTGAATAAGGTTGAATAAGTCGGAAATATTTGAGATATATTAAAATAGGTTAAAAATCCGAAATAAATGCAAACTGTTGATCAAATCTAAAATCGGTTGAAAAACTCGAAAAAAGTTGAAAGTCACGAACCAGGTTGAAAAAGTTGTGTGAAATGTTAAAAAATTTTGGTAAATTCAATGAAGTTGAAAGAGGTTGGCAAAGTCGAAAAAAGAGGGAAAATGTTGAATAAAATTAAAATTTGAGTCAAAAATATTTAAAACAAAATCCTATAAGTGCCACGATATCAACTTTTTGCTAACATATACGGTGTACAAATATGAAACCGGTAATTTTTTATTCAAAAAAACACGTTCATTTTGCGAAAATAGTTCCAAATTTAATCTTCAAAGTAATTCCCCTCGCTAGCTACACATCTTTTCCATCTTTCAGGCAATTTATGGATTCCTCGACAAAAAAATTCTTCGTTTTTTGAGGCTATCCATTCATCGAGCCATTTTTGCACTTCCTCGTAAGAATTGAAGTGCGAATCGTTGAGTGCGTGTCCCATCGATGAAAACAAATAGTAATCGGATGGCGCCAGGTCCGGTGAGTACGGCGGATGGGGCAGGGGTTCCCAGTTGTACGATTCTACCAAGTTTTTATTGACCGCTGCTCGATGTGGCGATGCGTTGTCATCTTGGAATACAATTTTGTCATGGCGAAGTTGAAATTCGGGCCTCTTCTGACGTATAGCACGGTTCAGAGCGATCAATTGTTGATGGTAACGTGCACCAGCTACTGTTTCACCTGGTTTTAGTAGCTCATACCAAATAACACCACGCTGATCCCAGAAAATACACAGCATTGTCTTTCGGCCGAAGCGATTTGGTCTTGGCGTTGATTTGGGTCGTTGGCCGGGGCTCAAATATGATTTTTTTCGTTTGGGATTGTTGAAATAAATCCACTTTTCATCGCCAGTGATGATTCGATGGAGAAAACCTTTTCTGTTTTGCATGGTGAGCAGCAATTCACAAGTGGTTTTTCGGTTTTCTTGCTGCCTGTCGGTCAGTTCATGTGGCACCCATCTACCGACCTTTAAAATCTTTCCCATGGCCTTCAAACGCAAGGAAACGGTTTGTTGTGTCACATTAAGTTGTTCAGCGAGCTGTTGTTGTGTTTGACCATCATCTTCGTCCAATAATGTTTGCAATTCGGTGTCTTCAAACTTTTTCGGTGGCCGGCCGCGCTCCTCATTTATCACATCAAAATCACCACTTTTAAATTTATTGAACCACTCATTGCACTGTGTACGACCAATAGCATGCTCGCCGTAAGCTTCAACAAGCATTCGATGCGATTCAGAAGCGTTTTTCTTCAAATGGAAACAGAAAATCAATGCTTCCCGCAAATGAGAGTTTTCAGGCACAAAATTCGACATCTTTACGAGCGGAAAAAATGCGTTGTTGTATGAAACTTGACAAATTGTGAACTGAATATTGTTGACAGATGACAGAATGAACAATTAAGACATTTGGTGCGGTTCGGAAGCTCATACATATACGGCTATCGACCGCTAGATGTCATTACCGGTTTCATATTTGTACACCAGTAGCAGAAACCACGCCCACTGATGGAATCCCGTCGAATTCTATTTAAATTAAAGCTTATAGTAACCGATATCTCAAGACTAAATTTTATTAGGACCATTTTCATAATTGCTTTTCAAAAGCAGAGGAGAAAATTCTTCAAAATGGTTTTTCTTTAATAAATTGAAAACTATAAAAGATATCACAAAATTTGTAATATTTTTGAAATCAGCATTGAAAAATTAGTGGAAATTAGTACTCATTTTGAAATAAAAGCATTAAGCACATCCCATCTTTGTCTGTGAGGTAGGCGTTGGTGCAGATCAGTGACAATTCAGAAGCGATTCAAGCGCTTAACCACAACATAAATCGAACTATAAGACCTCAAAACATCAAAGCTTTACTTACCTGCAAAATTGGGGTAACAGTATAGACCATTGAATGTGTTCACTTTCCCACTGTTGGGTCTCTTATGTAGATCCTTTGCAGAATATTCATGGCAATTTTTAGAGTTCACAACGAGTTGTCAAAGTCTTAGTACTAAAAACAATTCACAATTAAGATGCATATAATTTGTGTCGGAGTCAACTGGCGCTATAACCGACGTTCGGTCTTCAAAATGCTGTGTAGAGGAGTGAGGAGGATGCTTAAAACATAACATATCCTCTTACATTTAAATTATAATTTTTAATTTTCGTATATGAAAGGATTAGGCCAAAGTTATTACGTTAAAATTTAATCGAAGTTCTTACTGTGATTTCCAGACGAGTAAAATTGGAAGCTTGCAACAAAATGTTAAGTCAAAAAACATTGTGATGCAAAATTTTTAAATGCGTAAAAAGCGCTGCCTTAAAATGATCTTAAAAGCTTTAAGCGCACAGCAACCAAATACGAGTATAATCGTGCAAACGAACCAAGAAATAATTTCAATCTGAAACTTATAAACAGTCTCCAACGAATACTTAAACACACCGGTTGTGCTAAAGATCGCAAAGCGTTTCAACATTTAGTAGTACTCACAAAAAAGAAAACAAATAAAATTAAAAGAAGAAACTAAAAAACAAAACATTCCAAGATATAGATAAATCCAGTCAAAAATATCACTGCACTTCCGGGTATCACTTCCTTCTTCCTTTCGTCGCTTTATGCAATGCAATAAATTTGTGGTTTTATGTTCGCGCTGTATTGTGCTGATGCAACTTGATGCAAGTTACTATGTTGCATGTGTTGCAACAGCATATTGAATGCATCAAGTCTTAATGGAAAATAGTTTTTTTTTAAACTTTTGCTATAAATAAAAACTTAGGATATTTAAACTAAGCAAATGTAAATGGTATTTAAAAATCCATAGAAGTGTATTTGAAATAGGCTTTGAACCGTTTAAAATTCATTTTTACATGGTGCAATTTTTCCTACGTACCCCCAGATTCTTTTACAAATTCTTTCTTGTGTGTCCAATAAAATTTATTTTACAAAAAGTAAAATTAAAAAGATAACATCTACAACATATGCTTGCTGGCTGGACAAGAAAAATGGGCTTTTATTAAAGTTACTTTAAAGTAAAGATAATACTAAAATTATTTTACAGAGCTTACTGCTTAGCACAGTAATACCAAAAAAAGTTTAAAAAACTAATTGCAAAACAACAGAAAATGAGACTAAAGCTAATCATACTGGACTCATCTATTCAGCTATATGGAATCATCAGTGACTTTTGAGTTGAAATTACTCAGTCTGATATATTTCGATTTTTGCGTAGGTTTGTTGAGAACCCAAGCAAAAAGCGTACAATGCAAAAATTATATTTTTCTATCCTCAATAAATCTATGCAAAAAGGGTAATATGTCAGACACTCTCACTAATCGGCTCAAGGTCGCTGATGATTCCATTAAGCCATAAATAACTTCAGTATGACTTGCCTTATAGCACATTTTTGTTGTTTTACATTTTGTTTTGCGTAATTTGGTTTCTGTTGATACACACTGTACTTCACAGTAAGCTCAATAAAATTATTTTATCCTTCAAAAATGAAAAAGAGTGGGTGGCATTAGACTGTAAACTTTTTATAAAAACTGTATATTAGAAATATAAATTTAATAGTGTACAATTATCTTGGGGATATATCAAAACTTCTTTTTTAAAGGTAACTTTGTTTGAGAAAATGAATTGTGCAAAATCTTATGCCAAGTGAGCAGTTTATTTTGAAAGTGCAGTACTCCAAATTTGGAAAAAAATGAAAATAATAATTTTTTAATAGATTTGGTCATTTTGAAATCAATTCTTAGACGATAAAAGCACCCTATCGTCAAAAAGTGTTCATTAAAAACCATTAAAACTATGATAAATTTGCATTATAGCTATGGATGTACATAGATAACATTGGTGTATCCTCACACTTTTTAATTGATTGAAACAGAAACCCCTGATATTTGATTGCGGGAAAAAATTGGAGCATAGCACTTGCACATTATTAATTACTTTATATGGGGCTACCGAAAAATCAAAAATTTCCATTTGCATAAAATAAATAAATTTTTACCTATTGTAAAGCGTTAATAAATTAATGGCATTTAAAACTTAAAAATATATTAGTAGCTGTTAGAGGAAAGACACACTTTTTTTCTCCATTATTTTCGCTAGCTAGGAACATAAGTTTATATGAAATTTTTTTACAAAGTCAACGCTTACACGAGCAAATTCGGTCAGACAAATTCTTGTCTATTCTCTTTTGTGAATTTGTTTTGCGTTTACACACGAAAACTAGAATTTGTTTGTGCAAGAAAATTTCAAAGCAATTACTGCGTTAACCCGCCACAACAAACGTAAATTCAAAGCATAATATCAGCTAAAGAATAGAACGAAAGGAAATTCACGGGTACGACAAGCTCTGTACACCACCCTTTCGTTTTTCCCTTCTTTCCTACAAACAGGAAAACTTTCTCTCAAGAGTTTCTTCGTGTAAACGTTGACAAAGGCGTTTTTCACAAATGTATACTATATGTTTCTGAAACAGTGATCGAATTTACGGTAAATTTGTACTTTTTTCAGTATATTTGCATTGTGAAATATTGTCGTCAATGCATTCGAAAAGTTTTTAGTACATTTGGTCCATTTTTAGTACATTCTACACATTTTCAGTATATTTTCAGCACATTTTCAGTACATTTCGACTATTTCTAAAGTAGTGAATTTTTGTAGTAAATTCACCGAAAATATGCCTGATATAAACATGAGACTTTTGTTTATTTTTTTTAGTAAAAAAGTACATTCGACATTAAAAAAGTACATTCGACATCAAAAAAGTACATTCAACATTAAAAAAGTACATTCGACATCAAAAAAGTACATTCGACATCAAAAAAGTACATTCGACATTAAAAAAGTACATTCGACATCAAAAAAGTACATTCGACATCAAAAAGTACATTTCAAGTCTCCATCCAGCATAAAACCCAAATGCCATCACTAATCTGAAATGGTGTATATACTAAAAATCAGTTCGTTTTACTTTTCGCAATATACAGTGCGTGAATGTATTGAAAAAATTACGATTGTACTGAAAGTGTCATCACTAAGACAGACGGATATGCCTAAATCGAATCAGTAGGTGACGCTGATCAAGACTACATACAATATGTAATTTACCACATCTGTCGGGTGTAAAAATGTGGGAATTTTTATTTTTGTATTCCGATAGTCGTATGATTATATATCGTTTACGACTACTTACCTTTAGACTGACATAACTCAAAAAATGTGATTTTTAAGTTAATGATGCAGAAATATCCACCATTTCATGTTATATTTTGAGCGATAAAATCAGAAAAATATCTAATGAACTTGCCTTGAGAGAGCAGTTTATGTAAACATACTTTTGCATTTTTCTCCAACTTTAGCATTATTTGAGTTATTCGTTCTTGCACGCAAGGAGCGATATGTATTCGTCTGATAGTGAGAATTTTTTAATTCTTTTTTTTTTTTAATAAAAATACGTTAATCAGACGAATAAAACCAAATTAAAACTAGTAAAGGTGTTATCTTCGGCCAGGCCGAAACTCACATACCCTACACTGCATTGAAAGTACTTTTTAAATAAATGTTAAAAAAATGTTGAAGAGGTTGAATAAGTCAAAAATAATGTAAAAAGGTTCAAAATTGTTGAAAAGTGTTGGAAAAATCTGAAAATGTTGAAAAAATATGAAAACCATTAAAGAAAGTTGAAATAAATTGAATGAGTCGAAACATATGAAAAATGCTGAAAAATGATGAAAAAGTTGAAAGAATAAATAAAATGTTGAATGAAATTGAAGGGGAAAGGTAAAAGATTGAAAATGTCAAAAGAATATGGGAAATGTTGAAAAAAATAGAATAGAAATGAAAAACACGAAACATGCCACGCCCACTTCTCCAATTCCGCCCACTTTTGATTCAATAAACAAACCAAATTTTAGCACAATTACTTATATAGTTTGCGATGTGTGCCGTAATTATTCCTAAAATTTAGGGCGATGACACACCCACTGGTACAATCCAGTCCAATTTTGTTTTTTATAAGCAAACCTCTTGCACCAAATTTCAGTATGATTGCTCATATATTCCAATATATATGCCACTTAAGGTATTTTAATTGTATGGGAAGTGCCACGCCCACTGTTGCTATTTTACCAGCTTTTGATTCATATGTACCTAATACCCAGTAAATAACTTACATCAAATTTCAGATCAATTGCTCCAATAGTTCACTTAAAATACCACTTATAACTTTATTTTAATTCCGAAGCTTATAGTAACCGACACATCTACACAAAATTTTATGAAGATTACTCTCATAGCACACTATCTATAGCATTAAACGTACTTCGCTTATTTGGGAGGTGCTACACCCACCGGCACAATTGTGCCAAATTTTTGCAAGAAGACACCTTTTAGCAAGTATATCCGCCTTATTAAATTTCATAACGATTTCGTTGTAAGTTCTCCTTTTATAACGTTTATAAATACTGTAGGCTGTGCCACGCCCTTAAAAGTAATTTTTCAGTACATTGAAGTTGCTTGTATTGTTGACTACTTTCAGTGGTAGCAACCCTAAATTTTTAATGAAATTCGTATGAGCCATTTTGGAGTTATACGAAATCCAAAATTTTAATTGTTAAGAAGTGCCACGCCCACTTTTACGATTTCTTCCACTTTATGCGCAATTCAAGATTCATAAGATCTGTATTCGTGTACCAAATTTTATCACAATATCTTGCATGGTTTCCGAGCTATGGCGTTATAAAAGTTAAAATTTAGGGCTGTGCCACGCCCCTTTAAGAGCCTTTGCAAACTTAGAACCTAGCCTAATCTTAATTTTGTTCTCATCTTCACCAAATCACCAATTTTCATCAAAATCGCAGCAACTTTTTTTCAAAATGGACTTGGGTATATTTACATAGAGTATGGGCGGAAGGCGTGGCCGTTAACCGATTTCGCCCATTTGTATATGCCAGCAGCTTGCAAAAAGGTGTGACCTTTGTGCCAAATTTCATTGAATTAGCTTGCTTAGTTTTCCCGTAAACTTGATTTCAACAGACAGACACACAGGCAGACAGACAGACAGACAGACAGACAGACAGACAGACAGACAGACAGACAGACAGACAGACAGACAGACAGACAGACAGACAGACAGACAGACAGACAGACAGACAGACAGACAGACAGACAGACAGACAGACAGACAGACAGACAGACAGACAGACAGACAGACAGACAGACAGACAGACAGACAGACAGACAGACAGACAGACAGACAGACAGACAGACAGACAGACAGACAGACAGACAGACAGACAGACAGACAGACAGACAGACAGACAGACAGACAGACAGACAGACAGACAGACAGACAGACAGACAGACAGACAGACAGACAGACAGACAGACAGACAGACAGACAGACAGACAGACAGACAGACAGACAGACAGACAGACAGACAGACAGACAGACAGACAGACAGACAGACAGACAGACAGACAGACAGACAGACAGACAGACAGACAGACAGACAGACAGACAGACAGACAGACAGACAGACAGACAGACAGACAGACAGACAGACAGACAGACAGACAGACAGACAGACAGACAGACAGACAGACAGACAGACAGACAGACAGACAGACAGACAGACAGACAGACAGACAGACAGACAGACAGACAGACAGACAGACAGACAGACAGACAGACAGACAGACAGACAGACAGACAGACAGACAGACAGACAGACAGACAGACAGACAGACAGACAGACAGACAGACAGACAGACAGACAGACAGACAGACAGACAGACAGACAGACAGACAGACAGACAGACAGACAGACAGACAGACAGACAGACAGACAGACAGACAGACAGACAGACAGACAGACAGACAGACAGACAGACAGACAGACAGACAGACAGACAGACAGACAGACAGACAGACAGACAGACAGACAGACAGACAGACAGACAGACAGACAGACAGACAGACAGACAGACAGACAGACAGACAGACAGACAGACAGACAGACAGACAGACAGACAGACAGACAGACAGACAGACAGACAGACAGACAGACAGACAGACAGACAGACAGACAGACAGACAGACAGACAGACAGACAGACAGACAGACAGACAGACAGACAGACAGACAGACAGACAGACAGACAGACAGACAGACAGACAGACAGACAGACAGACAGACAGACAGACAGACAGACAGACAGACAGACAGACAGACAGACAGACAGGCAGGCAGGCAGGCAGGCAGGCAGGCAGGCAGGCAGGCAGGCAGGCAGGCAGGCAGGCAGGCAGGCAGGCAGGCAGGCAGGCAGGCAGGCAGGCAGGCAGGCAGGCAGGCAGGCAGGCAGGCAGGCAGGCAGGCAGGCAGGCAGGCAGGCAGGCAGGCAGGCAGGCAGGCAGGCAGGCAGGCAGGCAGGCAGGCAGGCAGGCAGGCAGGCAGGCAGGCAGGCAGGCAGGCAGGCAGGCAGGCAGACAGACAGACACAGCTATATCGACTCAGGTGGTGACGCTGATCAAGAATATATATACTTTTCCATACCTGCCACGCCCCCTTCTATGCGTTACAAACGGAATGACAAAGTGAATATACCCTCTGTGTAGGGTATAATTATCCGACTACCAGCAACAGCCTCAAAGTAAATAGCAAAAAAATATTATATATATTTATGGCATAAGTTTTGCAACATTTTAATGCAACATGTTGTACAATTAATACTTGCAACAACACTCATTTGCAACATTTAACAGCATTTTCTGCTATGAATGTTGTTGCTAGCTTGGTGCATTTAATAAATGCGATTTTTTTTTGTCTGTTGTTTTGTTGCGAATTTTATTCCGGTGGTTGGTTGCATCAAACGCAGCGGTAGCAAAAACCTCAATAACAAAAACAACAAATGGCGCATTGCAGCTAAGTTAGAGCAGAAGAAGTGTTGTTGTGTTTCTGCTTCTGGTTTATTGCATTTGAACACAAGCGAACCAAAAGACAATAGGACTGACAAACAAACTGACAGACCAGTCCATACCATGTAGACAGATAGACGGCTAACAGTCACAGAGTTCGTTATAACAGATTCACGTTTATAAACGCAACGCTGAATGTTGCAAGTGAAATCGAAAGTGGAAGTGAACAGAAATAATTCTTGCTCAATATGTTGTTAAATTAGAAATAAATTAAAACAAACAAAAAGTAAAATAAGTTAAAAGTTCCACTTGAATATAAATAAAAAACAGTGCAAATTAAATTTCGTTAAATATAAATTTCAAAACTAGCACTTAAATATCGACAAAAGTACATGCAAAAAATTCAACTTGAGAATGATTGAACGCGATATTGTACAGTAAGTGAAAAAATATTTATTTTCTTTATTGAATGAATTTTACGCATGCAATGTTTTATTAAGTAGCTACAGTTAAGTTCAAAATAATTGATCCCGCTTGAATGAAATTGTTTCTTAACTTGATATATACTTCTTTTTCTAATTGAAACATTCACATTAGGGTGTTTATTTTGAAAGTTTTGTAGATTTTTTTCACCTATTATATGTTTTAGCATAAGTGCTTCCTCTAGCTCTATCTGGTAAACGGCGCGGTCAGAGTTTGTGTTCAGATTCAGTTTTACGAAAAAACCAACTAATTAAAACATAGAAAAATCTGCCCTAGGTGCCAAGATATAGCGTTTTAGATAATTTTGTTGTATGGGAGGTGCCACCCCCTTTTGTCAAAATACAAACACATTTTTCATGAAAAACGGCTGAAAATTCGAATAATATACGTCGGAAGAGGTATTTTTTTTGCGTGATCTCATCAGTGACGTATCGTATATATTTGGCACCCGTGGCGAACAGTTGCAATGCCACCATCTATGTATAAAAAAATACATATTCATGTTCGAAATATTTTGACATTCAAAAAGTTTCGCAAAATGAGATATTTTACACGACCATTTTGCCGCCCCCCAAGCCTTGCGCCCGGAGGACGGGGATGATTTTTTTAAAAATCAAAAACCAGAAATTTTATGTTTTTCTGTAAATTAAAAAAAAAATAAATAAATAAAAATATTAGCGCATTATAAATTTCAAATCCTTATTTCCTATACTGCTCTCTATAGCGCTAAAAGCATTTCTCAAAAAAATGCATGCTATAGATTCACATGCCATCGGATAGCTTAAGAAATTACGCATCTAATGAACTGCGCCAAATGCCGGTATCTTAGTTCAAACCTGTAAAAAATCTCCTAAGATAATTTCCTCTATCTCAATTTTAGAGATACATATTACAACAAATTGACAAAACAACGTACTTTTTTGAGATACGCCGATTGCGCTACTGAGTCCAGTAGGTATATAGCAGAGCTGTGAAAGAATGCATTCATTTTCACTATTAATTCATGAAAAATTTTGCATTCAAAGTGCAGCTACTGAAAAATGAAGTCGCCTGTAGACTTCAACGCCATTAGTCTGCAACCTTTTCTATCGTAAAGAAAGCAATTATTCTGGTGACGTCATATTTTGAATTGGAATCATGATTGGAAGAATTGTAATTGCATCGAAGTCACCTCAAATCACTTTGAAGTCGCTGAAGTCACTTGAAATCGTTTAAGTCACTTGAAGTCAGCTGTTCTGAATTAAATTCAAAATCTATATATTTTCCATACACATATATAGGGTGTCTAATATGTAATGGATAACCAACTAACAGCAGATGGGTGACCCGAACGAGAGTCAGAAAAAGTAGTATAATGTTGAGTAAAAGTAGCACCGTTTTCGAGAAAATCGGTCTTTTTCATGTTTTCGAGAAATACGACCTTTGGTCAGTCGCTTTGGTACCACGGCCTGTGTTATCTTGAATTAAACTCCATTAAAAAACACATATATATGTTACTAGCTAAATTGCTCGGTGTTACCGATGCTTGAACTATCCCGAAGGCGTGATTATTGCCCTGCTCTGCTTTTGAGCCTTTTTATAACTTTAAAACAATCGAACTCATAATTTTTTAGTAAATAAATTAATTCAACTGAATTTAAAAAAGTCAAACTGCAATTGTGTTTTAATTTGAAATAATTAGCACTTGCATGCTAAAATTAACTCTTTATTAGCTGTTGTGTACTATAAAGTAGTGATGTGGGTTTCAAAGCAATTGTGTGCTTCCTCTTAGTTAAGTTCTAAACATAGCGTGGAACTTTAGCTTTAACTTAACTCAGAAAAGGAAAACATTAAACATTTTATTTGCTACTGTCCCGCATTTGCTAGAAAATGATACAAAACGCTGGTCTGGATGACCTTAGACATGTTAGTATAGGTCAGCTACTTAGTTTTATTACGAAATCTGATTGGTTCAACGAGAAAGTTTAGTTAAATACCCTCTGGAAAGACAATGGATCAATATTTGGTCTAAATGAATTCGGTTCCTAAACTGACTGCCACTCTTACCTTACCATATTAAATCAGTTCATTTTCGGAAGAATAATCCAAAGAAACTTGATACATAAATATCGGATTAATTATTCCAATGATATACTTGCAGTTATCTTTCAATGACAAAAAAGAAATGCAGTGAAATCAGCAAAAAATATCAGTGAAAACTCTTCTCCTCTTTTAATCCAACATAAGTTACTCAGAAACTGAGATTCACTGAGATCCGATAAATAGCGTTATTGTTCTCGGTTCCAATACCTATAACAAGTCGATATTAAAAACTTATTTCTGTATATGACCGAGGGAGAGATATAGGTCAGACCCTCGTCTGGTCTATATCTCCTTCTCGACGATAATGTAGTGTTTATCGTGCGATCCTACATATGGTATGGCAAACATTAAATTATCGCCAAGAAGAAGATATCGGTCAGAAGTTTCTCAATTTAACCCTCGATCATACGAAAAGCTATTTTTTATTGAACGCGTATACGAGTACACAACACATGTTTACTTTTATTATTATAATTTTAAAAAAACTACAAACCATGGTTCTTTTTAACACATACAAACATATGTATGTACATTAGACCTTCCACCTTGCAAGGCAATTTTTTTTTTGACCGAAGATAGAGGACACGTGTCATGTCTTCAGGATATAAAGTCCGATCTAAAAGTATGATATATCAGTGTTTTTGTCTCAAGTAGACCAATTTTTTTGCCCGTTCTAATACTTACCAACCAGTTCTTACTCTTCTAATGTGCCACCTTAATGCCAGAAAATTAAAGCTTGCAAAAAATCATGAAACTTTTTCAACGGAAGTATTTCGATTAGTTCATAAGAACTATTTTAAAAAATATTTTAAATTTTTTTGCCGAACGTTGGGGCCCCTTATTAAATTTCTCGTCATATCTTCTGTATTTTGAGTCGGACCTTAAAACATGATGTTTCGATGTTTTTATCTTGAAGAGATCAATTTTTTTGATCTCAAGACCCACCAGATTTCAACAACATGAATTAAAAAACTAAAATCAAATAAAGGTTTGGTTTTGACTTTTATATACCATGATCACCATCGGCTTCAGAGTTCACTCATTTGCTTGAATTTTTTATGTACATATATACAGATGCCTTGCTTTCTCTATCGACTGCATTTTTTAAAATCTCTTATCTGAAAATGTGCTCTAATTTTTAAAAAAAATTCATTTCTTTTTGACACCTGATTGCATGATATTTGGATATATATACAACCGAAGGATCAGAAAAAAATATGAAAGGATGATCGCTCAACAGCTAAAAAAATAAAAAAATCATAGATGAAAAAAAATTCTTCGATTACCAATGCTATCAAAGTAAAACAATAACTTGAATTAAAGTGTTTGCTATTGGCATAGATAAACAAATAATTTAAAGACTTAAAGCACCAGTGGCACTTCAACTCAACTGTGTTTACACGAAGTCAACAAACAAACAATTGACACATTAATAATGACGTCACAAATTAATTTCGCAATGCGCGAAATGATGCAATAAATCAATGCAGTTAAATTTGCAAAGTTACCGTCAACATTAAATAAACTTAAGCGCACAATTTAGTTTAATGATCTTTGTTGTCATAATTAACTGATTTGTATGCGTTATGTCAAATGGTTGCTATGTTGACAATCCCATTTTCGGTTGATAACTCTTGGGCTAATTGAGTGATTTGTATGCGTTTATCAAATATTGTGTCAATTATTTATTATGCTTAGATGCAGAAACTGTGTTAAGCACTTTTCTGAAGTGCATAGCATAGGATTGCACAATTGCATGTGAATCTCATGATATGTGCTATTCCATATTTGGATTCTTATTTAGCCAAATTTTAAAATGTTTCCATGTGTTATTAGTTATTATTATATTAGAGGTCGGCGTGAGTGCGCTTGAAACTACCATCAAGCCACTTTGCACGATTGCTGGCCTATCGAGTCCTTACGAACGCAAATCACGAATCAAATCAAAGCAGAATCAAAACAGAACGAAAGAAAAAGCAAGCGAAGTGAGTGCTGCACTCACAAATAAAATGTTCTGCGCGTAAAAGCGAGTTGAGGCACTTGTAGTTTATTGCATGCGACACCGAGTGACTTGTTGTCTGTTACTGTGTTTGCTTTTTCTTGGTCACTCATTTTATTGATCATTTCTATGACCATTCCTAGGACCCATCAATTGACAGCACTTTCGTTGAATTCGAACCAACTTCGGCTTCCCATATCTATCTGGGCCAATTTTTTTCCTTCCTTCCTTTCACTTATCAGTTTGTTGTAAATTTATTATGTGTGCACAGTGCGCCACTGAAAATGTTATCATCTTCTTCACGTATCAGGGAATGAAAAACAGTGACGTATCCAGAATTTTATTTCGGGGGGGTTGTGGATTTGAGATTTTTTCTGCGTAGTGTATATTCTTTGCAAAATCGTTTCTATAGTGTCCGTCAAAATATTTCGGAGGGAGTTCTATCCCCTAGCATCCCCCCTAGATACGGCCCTGATGAAAAAAAGTTATTTTTAAGTAGTTTTTCCAAAATACCCAACGAATTTTCGAATATTAAGGTCTTTAATAAATATGCCCAAAAAAAGAGACACCTCTCCTAAAGATAAACGACGTCGCCAAAGTTCTTCAAACAAGATGCCAAATTATTAAAATAATCTTGTAAAAAACTTTATTGAACAGTTTCCCAAATACGAAAGTCATTATGCCTTATGGGTACTAATATATATATATATATTATATATATATAAACTGCACAAAGAGGATATGCTGAATGACAATGTTTCATTCCTCATGTTCAGACATAATTTTTAAGAACATTATAATTTACATTGTGATGGGTTTTACGTTAAACTAATGGCCTGCAGAAGTAGAGAAAGAACTACATTTTAGGAAGGCTATAGACTGAATGCGTGAGGATAAGTAATTGGCTAAACAACTACATCCAGGCGGAACATCTTTAACTTTTGACATAATGAAAACACTTGCTACGCCAGTACAACTCTACTGATGTTTGCTAATATAAGAGAAAATTGTGGACCTATTATTTAGAGGTTCGCGACCTCGCAACTGAGTAAGTCAATTGCTTTTCGATGTCATCAAGAAAAATGTTGTAAATATGAATTCGGACCAATGTGGGGAGCAAAATAGAAATAGAAAGCTCTTTTTGAAATGCATTATATATCTACAAGCCCTCAGAGTACAATGTATCAAAAAGATCACATTCCTACCTACCATGTGATCAAGATTTCGGGTTGATAAAAAGAGTAAAAAAAATCTCCCCAAGATTTGTGTTCCGAACCAAGCATTACAACTTCTTATAATGTAAAAGGAACGAACTTATTTTCAGTTCAGAAAAGAACATAACGAGGCGAAAAGTATCCAAAACGAAAGAAAATGTGGAGTAGCTTAAAATCTACTAGCTAAGGGTTGAGAGGTCTGACCTTTTTTCTTGCATATAATGCAGATATAGCAATACAAAAACAACAACCCATAATTTTGTACCTATTTTATTTTCGAAAGTATCTGTTACAGTTTTGAATAAAAGTAATCAAACAACCCTCTTTGTATTCTTATCATTAAAAACCTATAAATTCGTTACAATGTGGTTGGCAGTATGTATTTGGAGTATTATCCCAGCGGAAAACATAGCGCGTACAAATCGCTTGGATGTGCTACAAGAGAAGCAGGAAGCTGCTTTTAATGCACTTCTCACTGCTTTCCTTTATAGCATATGATGTCATTGCGGTGATGTACATCTTTGGAAGCATATGAAATGCGATTCCATGAATGTGAAGTACTAGCACATCTTTCGAAGTATATAAAATACACTTCCTTGGACGTTGAGTAGAAGCACATTTTTGGAAGTATATCAAAAATATGCTAGGTGTACAAATATGAAACCGGTAATGACATCTAGCGGTCGATAGCCGTATATATATGAGCTTCCGAACCGCACCAAATGTCTTAATTGTTCATTCTGTCATCTGTCAACAATATTCAGTTCACAATTTGTCAAGTTTCATACAACAACGCATTTTTTCCGCTCGTAAAGATGTCGAATTTTGTGCCTGAAAACTCTCATTTGCGGGAAGCATTGATTTTCTGTTTCCATTTGAAGAAAAACGCTTCTGAATCGCATCGAATGCTTGTTGAAGCTTACGGCGAGCATGCTCTTGGTCGTACACAGTGCAATGAGTGGTTCAATAAATTTAAAAGTGGTGATTTTGATGTGATAAATGAGGAGCGCGGCCGGCCACCGAAAAAGTTTGAAGACACCGAATTGCAAACATTATTGGACGAAGATGATGGTCAAACACAACAACAGCTCGCTGAACAACTTAATGTGACACAACAAACCGTTTCCTTGCGTTTGAAGGCCATGGGAAAGATTTTAAAGGTCGGTAGATGGGTGCCACATGAACTGACCGACAGGCAGCAAGAAAACCGAAAAACCACTTGTGAATTGCTGCTCACCATGCAAAACAGAAAAGGTTTTCTCCATCGAATCATCACTGGCGATGAAAAGTGGATTTATTTCAACAATCCCAAACGAAAAAAATCATATTTGAGCCCCGGCCAACGACCCAAATCAACGCCAAGACCAAATCGCTTCGGCCGAAAGACAATGCTGTGTATTTTCTGGGATCAGCGTGGTGTTATTTGGTATGAGCTACTAAAACCAGGTGAAACAGTTACTGGTGCACGTTACCATCAACAATTGATCGCTTTGAACCGTGCTATACGTCAGAAGAGGCCCGAATTTCAACTTCGCCATGACAAAATTGTATTCCAAGATGACAACGCATCGCCACATCGAGCAGCGGTCAATAAAAACTTGGTAGAATCGTACAACTGGGAACCCCTGCCCCACCCGCCGTACTCACCGGACCTGGCGCCATCCGATTACTATTTGTTTTCATCGATGGGACACGCACTCAACGATTCGCACTTCAATACTTACGAGGAAGTGCGAAAATGGCTCGATGAATGGATAGCCTCAAAAAACGAAGAATTTTTTTGTCGAAGAATCAATAAATTGCCTGAAAGATGGGAAAGATGTGTAGCTAGCGAGGGGAATTACTTTGAAGATTAAATTTGGAACTATTTTCGCAAAATGAACGTGTTTTTTTGAATAAAAAATTACCGGTTTCATATTTGTATTCCAAAAAGTTTGATACTTAAAAAAAAAACAGCTAATTTTTTTTATTTTTCACCGACTAGCTATGAACCTAGGTCTCCTGAATTATGCCAGTGCTCTAAAATGCACACATCCAAACCAACTGAGCTTCTTCTGTCATTTATTTCGGTGAGACTAAAAATGCATTAGTTTTTTGTCAAAATGCAAAGTTTAGTTTTCGATTTCTATAGTTACCACTTGATAATTCGTATGATATATATTAAGCGAACCAAGAACTATCAATAGGCTTGGATGTTGTTATTAAACTACTCATGCAACAACGCGAAATGTCTAGGTTCAAACCCCAGTGGATGCGGAGTAAAAACTTTTTTTTTAGATTGAATAGAATTTCAAATGAAATCAAAACACATCTGACGTGCTCCCTTTGGAATCTGCCTCCAGATTTCCTGTTGGCATAATGACATTGTGGCCTAACCAAACAATCATAGTTGATTTAAAATAAAAAATAAATTTGCAACAGTGGCCTAACCCACATTTACTCTATTTAATTAAAAATTTACAAGTTTAAATAGCCTAAAAGCACAACATTAGCATTTATTTATAACAAAAAAAAAAAAAAACAACTTTAAATCATATCACTGTGAAACACACGAATGTATGTATAAAATATTGTGAAAAGCAAACTTGCACTCTTGCTAGTTGGTTAGGCCATTTTTGCTCTCATAGTCACACATATAAGAAAAATCAAAATCAGTATTTATAATTCGATAATTAACTCACGGGTATCATGTGATACAACCAAGGAACCAAATTTGTTAAAATGCAAAAATTTTTTGGAAAAAACTTGATGACCTTTTTATTTTGGTTAGCATTATTGAATAATTTGTACAATGCAGTACATTATTTTTGAGGACAAAATATATGACTTATCGGCTCGGTGCTCATGAAAGCGAATGCGTGTGAAGCTCACACTCACTTGTATTCAGCATTCAGGAAGTAGTGAATAGCTCTTTTGTTGAAGTGTAGTAAAGAAAAACCGTTTTTTTTCCCCCGATTAATGGGTAATGGTCTAAAATTGACTTTCGACGCCACTTGGAGTGTCCCTGTCCCATGGAAAGCACCGTTTGACACATTTTCGGGAAATTTTTTCGAAATTTTTCGATTGATAGTGAAAAAACGAAAAATTATTATGGACATCACTTAGAATGGCTACGGACCTTGATAAGGACCGTTTTTAATCCATTTTCGGAAAAATTTTTGTTTACTCCAATCGCTGGGAACAGGTTGTAAATGGATTTTGAACGTCTCTTGGAGTGTACCCAGACCATGGAAAGCACCTGTTTTTAGCAATTTTTAGGGAAACTTTTTTTTGTTCCAATCGATGGATAGAGTTCAAATAAGGATTTTGGAATTCATATAGGGTGGCTTCGTACCCTTGAAAATCTGACCTATTTCAGTAAAAAAAATTTTTTTGAGTCGATAGAGAAGGCTCGAAAAAGGACTATTTTTGACCCATATTCGGAACTTTTTTTGCTGCAATCGATCTGGAGAGATTGAAAATGGCTTGGAGCATATCCGGAACATCACTTGGAGCATATCCGGATCCTGGAAAAGACCACTTTTGACCCATTTCCGGAAAATAGTTGGTTCCTATCGATAGAGAAAGCTCGAAAAGTAGCTTTGAACTTAACCAAAGGTGATTCCGGATCCAGGAAATTTTTATAAAATAGGTCAAAAACGTTTCGCTTCAGAGTACGCATTGCTCATAATGATGTCAAAAACAGTTTTCGACCTTTCTCAATTTTTTAAAAATCTTCACAAAATGTTCCACGCGAGTAGCACAAATTTTTTTGATACAATCTCTGCCTTTGTTTCATAAGTAACTCACGCAACACTCATATACTCATACGAAAGGAAACGAGATAAAACGACATTCACTAGAAATGATTTTGCAACATGCACGTATTCACAAACTTCGCCATGAGACAGAATTTCAGCTCGTTTCACAAAATTTTCTGTTAGCTGTGAATCTGAGTGAATGAGCTGAAAGTTTCAACAGATTCATGAATGGGTTACATGCTGAGTGGCTCTCACTGCCGTTCTCTGATACGTATAAATCATTTTTTACTCAATTTTTGTTATCCTTTCGAAATCGTACAGACTGAATAATGAGTCGTATGTTATAAAGGGTGTTTTTTTTAGAGGTATAGAGCTTCGAATTGAAATAAAACACAAGAAAATCGTTTTAATGTCCATCAATTTGGCTTTATTGGAAGGATAATTTTATGCCATTAATGTTTAAATATGATTTCGGGCATGTGGCCGCCGCGGCTGGCTCGAATAAAGCCAATTCTACAGGTCCAATTTTGAACCACTTTTTCGAGCATATGGGGCCGTATGTCGGCAATAACGCCACGAATGTTGGCTTCCAAGTCCCCTAACGTTTCTGGTTTGTTGGCGTAGACGAGCGACTTCACATATCCCCAAAGAAAATAATCCAATGGTGTCAAATCACACGATCTTGGTGGCCAATTGACAGGTCCATTCCGCGAAATTATGCGCTCATCGAATGTTTCCTTCAATAAATCGATTGTGACGTGAGCTGTGTGGCATGTAGCGCCGTCTTGTTGGAACCACAACTCATCCACATTCATGCCATCCAATTCGGGAACAAAATAGTCGGTTATCATGGCTCTATACCGGTCTCCATTAACGGTAACTGACTCTCCAGCATTATTTCGGAAGAAGTATGGCCCAATGACTCCACCAGCCCATAGAGCACACCAAACAGTCAGTTTTTGTGGATGTAATGGCGTCTCAAGGGTCTCATGTGGATTCTCTTCACTCCAAATGCGGCAATTTTGCTTGTTGACGTAGCCATTCAACCAAAAATGAGCCTCATCACTGAACAAAATTTTGCGATGAAAATCAGCATCGAGATCAATCTCATTTTCGGCCCATACACCAAAATCACGACGCATTGCATGGTCTCGCGGCTTTAATTCTTGCACAAGCTGGATCTTGTAAGGTCGCAAGCCAAGATCTTCGCGCAAAATCTTCCATAAAGTTGATGGACAAAGCTCCAATTGCTGTGCACGGTGGCCAATCGATTCATTCGGGTCCTCTTCAACATTTTGCTCTACAGCGGCAATTGTTTCTTCGGTGCGCACTGTTCGACGTCTCTGCGGATGCGTATTATCACATAGAGTAAACGTAGTGCGGAAACGATCCATGGTTAACCGAATTAATTGCTCTGATGGACGATTATGTCGACAATAAAATGGACGGAGCTTGCGGTAAACTTCGCGAACTGAACCATTATTTTCGAAATAAATTTGCACGATTTGCAAGCGTTGTTCTTTTGTCAACCTGTTCATGATTAAATGGCAAACCAAATTGAACATAAATGACATTAGAGTTGCCAGATTTGACCATAAAATGCCAGTTTTATCTCTATTCGAAAAACAAACCTCTAAAAAAAACACCCTTTATGATCCTTACCAGCTTTTGCAAAAATCGAATATTTTCAAGTTATATGAAGTACTATGAATACTACTTATGTATATGTATATTATAATTTAATATTATAATGAACTCTCACTTTTTTTCTTACAGCACAAATAACGTCTCCAAGCGACTATTTGATATAATACAGGATATTTTGGAATTTTTCGTTGTTTTTATACGAATATTATTTGAGCTTTTCCAAAATTTAGTAGAAAAATTTCAACCAAAAAAATTAAAGGATATAAGCGGTGAAATAGTATTGGTAAGATTCTGCAAATCAATTTGTTGCCTTAATGACAAATTTATTCTTGCTTAGATAACTGGAACCGGTCATGGCATAGGCCGAGAGCTAGCGCTACATTACACAGCATGGGGCAGTACAGTAATTTGTGTCGACATTAATGTGAAGAATAATGAAGAAACTGTCAAAAGAGCAAAACGCCTGGTACAAGGCACCGTGCATAGTTATACGTAAGTCAATGATCGATCTTTTTTGAAAAGTTTCTTATTCTCAAAAACTAAAAAAAAATATTTTCTTTGTCTGTCTTAGCTGCGACGTTTCAAACCGTGAAGAAGTACTTCAGTTAGCAGAAAAAATTAAAACCGAAGTTGGTTTGGTTTCAGTGTTGGTCAATAATGTT
Organism: Meiosimyza decipiens; assembly: GCA_963680825.1. Lineage (NCBI taxonomy): Eukaryota > Metazoa > Arthropoda > Insecta > Diptera > Lauxaniidae > Meiosimyza > Meiosimyza decipiens. Next base: position 57,832,152 of record OY804260.1, read on the forward strand.
GGCATTATGCCAACTCATCCATTGGAGCGGCATACACCAGAAGAGATTCGTCGTGTTTTCGAAATAAATGTCTTTTCGCAATTTTGGACAATTGAAGCATTTCTGCCACAGATGAAACAACAAGGGCGCGGTCATGTCGTCTGCATGTCATCAATTGCGGGTGTAGTAGGCTTAGCTAATTTAGTGCCATATTGTGCTACTAAATTTGCAGTTCGTGGTATGATGGAGGCATTGCACGAGGAATTGCGAGAGGGTCCTTATAGAGATTTTGTAGGTTGATTTTGTTAAATGTGCTATGCTGGTGACCTAACATTTTTCCTAATTGATTTAGATAAAAACTACTACAATATATCCTTACATGACAAATACTGGACTTTGCAAACGTCCAAAAGTTAAATTTCCTTCAATGCTTGGATTATTGGATCCAAAGGAAGTGGCCAAGCATATTGTTGAAACGCATCGAAAAAATATATTAGAGACAACGATACCTGCAAGTCTGCTTCACATCAATAACTGGTGTCGTCTTTTGCCATATAGGTGCGGGATATTACTAAAGGATTATATCGACAGTGGAGTTGAATCAGATTTGTAAATTTTAGATGCGTGTAACTAGCTAAGATAATTTTTTTCAATTTTTGTATACATATTTTTATATATTATATATAGTTCGGATATTAATAAATATGCCATGGGGTTATAATTTTGAAAAGAAATATTATTATGCAATAATAAGTACAATCACTTGGGCATCCAATACGAGTACCATGCCGATGCAAAGGTCAAGGGGTTTTCAGGATGGGCATTTGAATGCTGATAGCTTAGCTATAATTAGTTATTGGTCAAACCTTCGTAGTTCGTTCTCATATATACATAGTACGTAACAAGACCAAGCAGGGAGTCCAAGAATTCGGGACGAGTTGCGACATGGGCGAGGAGTCAACTTTGTTACGTCATATTGCTCTTTTACAGCACCTACCAGCGGAGTGATTATTTACGAATGTGCTAATTTTTTCTTTCTGTATCACAAACGGAGCAGTAATTGAATAGGTGATCAATACTCAAAGTTGTGTTACTAATGATTGACAGCTGGGAGCGTACTCTTTCCGAAAAATTTGGTCGTTAGGTCAAAGTTCGAAAAAAAACGATTTTTTTTGCGAAAATAGTCGAATTCAATACTTACACATTTAAACGTCACAAATTAAACCTTTTCAATGTGTGAATAAAACTTTAGTTCTAAAAAACATTTTTTTGAACAAGTAACGGTTTTTTTTAACAAAATCGTCATATCTCAAAAAGTGTGCACTTTATTTTAAAGTTTATGACATACATTTTATAGCTTGTAATACTATCTTTCATATAAAATTAATATTTTAGAAATCCATTCCCCCCATCCGGAGGGTCCCATAATCTGGACATGCACCAAAATCATATAAATTCAAGTCAAAACAAGAAAGTTTAAATGTGTATATACACCATATAATCTTAGAACTGGTAAGATCAAAAACAGAAGCCACAATTTCATCAAAAACTAAATCGTATTTGGTATTATGAAAAAAATAAATTTTAATTTTTTTAGTAAATTAAATTTTCCACGGTTAAAATTATTAAAAAAGAGGTAGCAAATTGTATCTGTGCCCCCGGCGCAGACTATGAAGGTACGCTACTAGTTTAAGTATATATGACGTGACTATCTTGGATCCAGAACCGTTCAGAGAATATGGAAGATTTTACAAAAAAAAAACTATTCATTGCCAAAGAAGTCCGTTAATTAATCAACAAATATTTTGATGAGCAAAAAACGTGTTATTCAGACAAGAAATCTGAAATGATTTCAAAGAAATTTTAATAACCAAAATAAAAGTTATTCATATGGAATGTTTTTTTATCAATTATTTCTTAATTTGTAAAATTAAGTACAAAGAATTAACCTGTAATTCAAAGTACAATGGACTGAAAAGTCCATATTAGTCACGTTATGTATAAATATTTCAGTGATGCATATACACACTACACATTTGCACAAATTACAACCCTAGAAAATAAAATTGAGCACTTATTCGTTAAACACAATACGGTGTCGGGAAATCGTCAACGATTACCCGCTGTCAAAATAATATCACACTTGATCGTACGAAATTGAACAGAATTGTGACGTACGACTTGTAACCTAGCGACGGGTACCCGTTGATTTAAAATTAACTCTATTTTCATCGTCGGCGTGCGACGATCAGTTTAGTATTTCGAATCAGCTTGTGTCAATTTTTTTTGTTTACGTTTGAAATGTCAACGAAAACAAAATGCCAATCGTTTCCCTACCCCTTTGGTATTCTGTTTAATGCACTTAACGTTTTAGAGACGACAGCATTGATCAGAACATCTAAGCAAAACAAAACAACAATAAGCAAATGTCAATGTCATTTTTATATTATTGTAGTCTGAAATTTCCTTTTGAACGTGCCGTTCCGTTTGCTTGGCGACAAGGCAATACTTGCTAGCAATTTAGTTTTTTCTGGTGTTCTGCGAGAATTAAACTCAATTTGAATGTATATTTCTTGTAAAATTTAATTGCTTTTGTTTTTCTCTCCTAAAATTAATAAATAAATAGCCAAGAAGAGCATAAGCAATATATATAACTGTGCGAGTATGTCAAAAGAATACCAGCGGTTGAATTTGAAGCGAAATACTAAGACAACAACATCATAAAGGATTGCCAAATTCAGTAATGTGAGTACCCCTTCTCCATGATACCATTGTGAAGGCAGAACTATCTTGGCGAATTTAAAAGTAACCGTGAAATTGGCTTCAGAACAAGATGATTTTGGAATAAATATTACGAGGAAAGTGTTGAGTGATACAACCATGTTAATTGTACTATGCTTTGCCTCCAATAACGATAAAAAGTTGTCGTAATTTCTAAATGCAACATTAAGAGAGTATAGAAAACCTCTTCTTAGGTTGTCAAAATTATAACTACAACAAAAAAATTTTGAACACATCTCAGACATTTTTTCACGTTACGTACTCGATTTTGACAACTGAAAAAGTAAAAATAGTATAGAGGAGGCTACGTTTGCCATCTCTGCAATCGTGTTATTGAAATATGTTCCCTCTTAAAATCGGTTACGTCAGCATGGTTGCTAGCAATTATAGCCACGTCTGAAAGAGTTATTCATTTATTTTGACTCAGAAATTTCTAGTGATGAGAACTATCGAGTGATTTCAACAATCGATAGTTAGTAACTGAATGATTTTGACTATCGAATGATTTATTTCACTCGTTCGTTCACTCATTTAATTTTAATTCAGTGCTGTTTACTGAATGACAGCAACACTGAAATATTTTGCTTAAAGCAAATTTTGTATTGGCACAACATAAAATATTTCTTTTAATTACTTAAAATATTATTCATTCAGTTGTATAAAAAAAAACTTAAAGAAAAATCAACAAATAAAGAAGTAAAAAATTTAATATCAAAATTGCAGTCTCTCTTTAATCCTGGCCGCATGATTACAGGTGCGCTTTTAAAATTTTTCTTAAATAAACAAGTTTTCTAAATAAAAGATTTAGTTACCAATAAATTTAATAAATATTAAAAAAAGCTTATTGTTATGTTAGTAAATGATTATGTTTTATTGTATCAGTAGCAATAACATTTATTATATTAATTTAAATGAAAACAATTGTGCAAATTTTCTGCAAGGAGCAGAGCATGATATCTGCAGCAGTGCTGTAGCCAAAATAGACGCGTAAATCTTTTTTGATACTAGGCTTCATACTGATTGACATAACAAATTATTTGACACTATTGATTTGATGAAAATTCTATTGAAAAGTGAAAGCCCTGACTTCTCTGCGCAGTAAATTTCAATTTGATAACTACTGCTGCGATGCTGTGTACAGTATTGAGTACTTTGAGTAAGTGAAGTAAGTGATTCACTCAAAGAACTATTTATTCGATAGTTGCGCTGTTATTGAATTTTTCTGTGAATGAATGAGAACAAATAGACTATCGAATAACTAGATAGTTTTTATTCGATAGTTCCTATCACTAGAAATTTCCCAAAATAAAGAACAACAAAGCATATTTACTAAATTCGTTTGTTTGCACGAATTGAGTAGTTTTGAGTAGTTAGTTAATTCAAGTGATTAACAGAGCTCGCCCATTAACATACAATGGCCTGCGAGGTGAAAACTTTTGGAAAAATACTCGATTTCCAAAAAGTGCAAGAATACTTTGGACTGTCTCATGGTAAGTTGCATTTACAACATAAAATTGTAACATTTACCTTGAAATTTTATTTTTCAATATGCATTTCGTAGATGAAAATTGGATGAACGCTGTCAATTATGCCATCTCACCGACTGGCGAGCTTATCGCTTTGGCGCAGGGTGAAAAATTGGCTTTGATGTCATCTTGCTGGGATAATAAGAGTCAAGTGACAACATACGCGCTTAGTTGGTGTGGTGAACTGGAAAACCCGAATCATATAGTGACCAGTATCATTTGCTTACCAATTTATGGGAAAAGTGTTAGCGTTGGTCCTGAATGGACATGTGTAGCCTTGGGCTTGAATTCGGGCATGGTGCTTTTTTATACAGATGCAGGGATTAAAATATTTTCACAAAGGTAAAATTTGCTACAAAAAAAAAAGATTCTGAATGCCTGCTTAAAGCTTGTGCTTCATTATTGCGCACCTAGTTTCGTGAATTGAAATAATGCATTCCGAATTAAACCTTACCGCTATAAAAATACAGGGATGGCATTAAAAATAGTGATGCATTTTTGGTTAAATTATGGTTGCCTTGCCAAAGCTCGTCCCGTTGCTTGAAAATACCGAATTTCAGCCACTTTGGTTGTTTTAATTAAAACTATACACCTTAAAATGTACGCCAAATGATAGAACTCGAAGATGCTGGTTTTTTGGGTCTTAACGAGTAAAGATGTCTTCATTGACAGTTAATTTCCTTCCGCTTCGGCAGACAATTAGTGTCATAAGACTATTTTTCGGTTCCTGTAAAGAAATAGGAAACTAATGAAAAAGCTTCCCTAGCCTATTTTGTAAAATCAAAAATATGGAATAATTTTAACTATATACCGGGGCAGGGTATGCCGATCGAAACAGCGATTTGGACCTTTTTGGTGTTTATTCTTCCGTTTTCGGGGATAAAAATTAAAAATTTAGTGGCAATGTTTTCCATAAAACTTAATATTTTTATATATTACAGTATAGTAAATATTTTTATATATTACAGTATAGTAAAGTGATTTGACTTTTTATATTGAACGACTTATGTGATATTTATAGCCAGTTCTCTGTGTTAAAAACAGCGATCGGCATATATTTAGAAAAAAAGAGAAACGGATGAAGTTAAAAATCAGAATTTAAATATGAGAATCTTTTAAATAAAAACAGGCTACGGTAGTTTTAATAATGGAGTCAAAAAATCATTGTTAGTAGGTAGTAGGTAAAAAACATTAAATATAATACAACGCTAATTCATCTAAACAAATCATCATACACACCTAATTCAGTTTTTACACGGTAGATACGTTCCTAACAAAACCGTGTAAAAAAACCGTGTAAGAAATCCGTGTAAAAAAACCTTGTTAAAAAACCGTGTTAAAAAAAACGTGTAAAAGAAGACATGAAGTATGCATGTACATTCATAGGAAAAATAGTATTTCTTCCATATTCTTCAACCCTGTAAAAAATACTTTAAATAAATGATTCATACAAAAAAAAACTATTATTGAGAGTCTTTATAAAAGCCAAATTAAATTTTTATATGCATATGCATACTTTATTTCATAAAATCAAAAGGCAATTCAAATCTTAAAGTAAAATGTGGTGTTATTGAATCAGAAGCGCAAGAAAGAAAATCTGTGGGTCAAGTCGCTGCAAAATACCGTGTATCGATCGATCGGTTTAATTTCCGAAGTAAGAAATTCAATCGATATTCCAATTAGAAAGAAGAAAGATGGGCGCCCACGGAAAACGACACCCAATGTCAAGAGAATAGTCAGGAAGATAATTGTGTCTGGAGCCATTGACAATGCTGTACAAGCTCACAAGGATATATACTTAGGCTGCTATGAAAATAAATTAGAAAGGGGAATTCCCTAACTAAATTTCTAAAAGATTACGGTTAGTAAAAATGTTTTTCTATAAATTTGCAATCAAATAGCTTTTTTTAACCGTGCTAAATCGAAGAAAATCGTGTAAAAAAGCAATCAATTTTTCTCTAGACTGTGTTAAATCAAAACCGTGCAAAAAAAGACCGTGTAAAAACATAATTCGGTGTGTTTGTCGAAGAAACCATTTGTACCAACATTTTTCCATCTTGGGCTATTCGCAAACTCTCAACATTATCTAACATTTTAGAACATTTAACAATTTTCACTCGTTTAGATTATTGAATCAAAATGCCATTTATAAATAGCGTTTTGATGCCCTTAATCCCTTAATGAGCATAATGAAGCTCCAAGACCTCTAGACATCCCTAACTCGAATAAATATTTGAACTAGGGTAATGCTGTATGAATATCTAAGTCTTTGATGTGTTTGCTTTAGAAGATGTGTGAAACAGGTTTCGAATAAATTAGCTATTTCGTTGTGTACTAATCGATAAAGTGTTTGAAAACTTATTATAATTGATACTACGAAGCAATGTTATAGCTTCGATATCGATAGTAATCTTCATCACTACTTTCAAGTTATTTTTATTCAAGTTATACCAACTTTAGTAAAAATACATTTCAAAACAATATAACTTTCTACTAAAAGTCACACTTAAACTAAAACTTTGCTCTATTTTATATTTTAGCTACGAAGATGATCCCGTGCTTTATATCAAAGCTTTCTCAGCTCCACAAAATTCAGAGAAGGAATCCTTTGTTTATATTATTTATGACCAATGCGTTTGCTTCATCAAAGGAACAGATATTTTTCCATTACTATGCAATCATCGCAAAAATCAAACTCGTCTCATGGGATTTAACACAATAAATGGGAGTGCAACAAACGTTTATGGAAACGTCATGCCAGATATAATAGCATATCAAAAATTTAAATATCCACGTAAACCAGAGACAGTTCTTAATGATGCTGCTGTTGCTGGCACACAAAAACCATGCATATATGATCATATTATTGAACAGTGTTTGGGTTGTGGCTACTATGCAAAAATCTCCGAAAATCCAGCACAGAGCTCGCTAGTTTTGGGTGTAGGCGCTGAACCTTATTTAGGATTTTATTATGCAGAAGAGGGATATAAGACTATATCTCTGAGTGAAGTGGCTAAAGATGTTGTCGGCTTAGCTTATAAAAATATATTTAGTAATTTTTTTGGGCGTTCTAAAGCTGAAACGCCATCTGATGAGCCACAATCGCCATCAAGAGAAGCACAAATGCGTTTAAGTTGCCGTTTGTACGATGGAAAACGAGATGGTTATACAATTGCTATGGCACCTGGAAATCGCTTAGCTGCAATAACTGACAATTTAGAACGCGTTATACTTGTTGATTGTCAACGTGGTATAACTATTCGAGTTTTTAAAGGATATCGGGATGCACAGTGCGCTTTTGTGCCTGTTACAGAGCGCACATTGAAAGGTGTACAGACTACACGACGCAAGGCACTATTCTTAGTAATATATGTACCGCGTATGGGATGCCTAGAGATATGGTCACTGCAATACGGTCCAAAGATAGCAGCATTTACAGTGAGTAAAAGTGGACAATTGGCGTACAATACACATGGATTGTTGGGTAAATAACTTGTTTGATTGTATATAAGTGTAATTTATTCTAGTTGTAATTATTTCGATGAAATACTAGGAGAGACAACTCTGTTTATTCATAAAAACTTTTCAATAGCCTCCCAACATTCGCTTTAAACTACCATGTTACCTACATTTCGAAAAATATGTACAGAGCTTTCAAAATGTTGTTAACATTTTTATGTCGAAATGTAAAAATACGAAAACTAAAATAAATAAATTCTTTCTTTAAGTATCGAGTAGTATAATAAAAAATTATTTAGTTGACGTTTATTGTTTATTGCCCATTAACAATTGCTGTAATTTGTATAAAAGAAAATATCATTTCAGGAGAATTCACATAAAAGTTATGAATCATGGTTGAAAAATTTCTTTTTTTCAATGAGTAACATGTGTGGAGGCTCCCGCGGGTTAAATAGTTTCATAATGAGAGTTCTTTTAGAACTTGACTGCTCTTGGTATTAGTATAGATTTCATAAATAAGGGAAAGTACCTAAACATGGAATAGGTTCCTTAATATAAAACAAATAATTTAGAACTTTAGCATTATAGATTAGGCTTGCGCAAAATATATCGATTTTCGCGATATTTTTTTCGATAGTTATCGGTGATATATTTTATTTTGATACATCGAAACTCGATTTTATTTTTCTACTAGCGAAGTTTGATATTTTTGTTTAAAAGTAACTCCGTATCCAATCGAAAATGCACTCGTGTGGTCCTAGCCTTACAAAGTAATTATCTTGCTTCTTTATAGGAAGCATTTGAAATTGCTTGAGCCAAAAGAAATCATATTCCTCTTAATAAATTTCGACTTGAAATCGCTAATGCACTTTTACTATTTTCGTCTTATATATCGTCTATTACTCAAAAATAAAGAGGGCGACCTTAACATGGCTCCCTAATGCGCATAATAGGTGTTGAGACGCCATTTTTTGCATTTCAAATTTTTCTGCAACTATATATAAAATCGATTCATCCGATATTTCTCTCTCGATATATTTCGATACTGTTAGAAAATATCAATCATCGATATTTCGATAATATTTTATATTTGCGCAACACTATTATAGATGAACTCCTTGAATGTTTTTAAAACGCGTATGACTCTTGTATTTCTTATAAGAAATGCTTATTATTTGAATAATTTTCGTCAATATAAAATACAGTAAATAATGTCTAGAGGTTTCATTATTATAACAAGTTAAGCGAATGAATTGAAAAAATCAAAAATTGTTGAAGATCATCGATTAAAGCCCAAAAATATTGAAATACTTGGAAAAACATAGCAAAATAATAAAAAATAGAATGGTAGATATAAAAAAACATCGAAAAAGTCGAGCAGAATCAAAATATCGAAAAAAATACTAATTTCGAAACTGTAAAAGTATCGAAAAGTATCATAATATATCGAAAAACTTTATACAAATCGAAAAGTATCTGATGCAACGAAAAACATTGTTTCAGATTTCGGAAACATCGAAAAGTTCGATGATTATCAAAAATTATCAAAAAACATCGAAAAAGTCAAACGGTATCAAAGGACATCGAGAAGCATTAAAAATTTGATTATAGTCAAATGGTGTCGAAAAAAAATATTGAAAAATAAAAACGAAAAAGGCACTATGCATCGAAAAGTATCGAAAACATTGAAAAAGTCGAAAAGCATTGATTGATATCAAAAGCATTGAAAATAATCGAATGGCATCGAAAAAGTTAAGATACTGGAGATTTTTCTTGCTTTCACTGAACGACTAAAATCATGGTTTTGTAATTCTATAATATAATTATGAAGATGAATAAAGAAATATGAAAAAAATGGTATGGAAATTTGGTATTTTGTTTGGCGAAACGATGCGTTCTCGTAATATACATAGTTTTACTTGCTTGTGTTAATAGAATACTAATAAACATTATTTTGCTTGAAAAAAAGTCTTAAATTGGGGTTTTCATTACAAAAATGGTCTTTGAATTAAACTGCCTTCCTCAGTATCTTTGAATCATATAACCTACGACCTTTTCTTATCAGAGGTAAAAATTCAGATTTTGCAATTTTCTTATAAAAGACCAAAACTTAAAGGGTTGAGCGTTTAAAAATCGAGACAAAAAAGTCGACTTTGCGAAAATCGAGCTTAATGCTTTCAGAAATATGAGCCTGCGCACTTTTGGCGCAAGTTTTGACCTAAGTATCCGAGTATATACTGTGGGGCAGGATACCGAATATCAAAACTCAGCGTAGTTTCAAAACTTCAGATTTTGATACCGGACGACATTTTTCGCCCTCTTCCTTCGCTCTGGTAAGATAAGGTCTCTTTACGCAGATTGTGTCACATATTTAAAGTTAAAATTATTAAGTCAAAAACTTCCAGTGCTAGTTTAATGAGCTAAAATATAAATAGCTTAAATTTTGAACTTGATATGATGAATAATAAACATGCAAATTTAACTGTTGAATATTTTCAGGTGCTCATCCTGGTGCAAAAGTTAAAGCAACTGTAAACTGCTGTTTATTTTTCGATCCCAGCGATTGTAGTCTTAAAGAAATAGTCATACCATTTCATTTTGCTTTAAGCGAAAGTAATTCAAAAACATCACGTGATATTCATTTGCTGCGACGATTGAGAAATCTTTTGCGTAGCGATGCTGAAACAAAAGATATTGCAGATATAACAGCTATAGCTGCTGAATTTCAAACGATTGAAGTACGTCAGCAATGTTTGGAAACGCTAATAAAGAATCGACAACTTGAGCCAGAAATTTTTCAAGCAATCGCTTCCGCCTTTTCAGCTGCGCTGGATAGTGAAGAATCGGAAAATTTGGAAGAGAAACAAAACTTTATCATAATTTTACAAAACTACATACGTTTGACAGATTTTTACATTACCATGTTAACACCTATTGCTGCCTATTTTGATGACGATATAGAGCTTAATGACAGTGATTTAGTAACGATTAATCAATTAGTTTTGCTATTGGCTAACAAAGGCAAAATGAATGCAACCAAAGAGAAGGATGCAAACAGCAGTAATGGCACAAGTCGTGTTACTTTTCAAGAACGTTACAAAGATGATGGGGACTTTGTTCATTTCCTCAGCATTTTCCAAGTGGATATAAGTGATAAAATTCCGTTAATACGTGCAAAATCAGAAATATTTGGTTATATAAGCGGAAAATTATTTGGTGATTTTTTCGAGCGTGGCTTGTGTTTCGAACAATTTAAAGAAGCTGTCGAAAAATCACATATTCCATGTGAGGACTTACTTGTGTTAGCTTTGCATTTTTGGATAAAAAGACCATTTGAATACAAAAATTGGTAAATATGAAATAAATACACCGTTTAAGTATACACATTAATTTAACAGTCCAGTTGGTAAAATATTCCAAAATTGTTGAACAGAGTCTGATAAAGAAACTATTTTTAATATTATTTTGCACAAAATATGTCCGCAAAACTATTCCCGTAATTTTACACTAAGTAATTCAGTGAGGTGTTTAACGAATTATAAAATATGAAAGCTAGTGATACGATAGGACGCTTGACAATACGTATGAGGTAAAATTGAACCAGTTTGGTCATTGAACATGGCTGATCTTGACACACTAAGCGAAAGATATAACATAATTTAAAAATGTCTATACTTATTTTGTTTTAAATCTAAATGTACGGCATTGGAGCTCAAAATTATCTAAAATATCTCGGAAACTAAGCAGTACATCGTAATTTTGTATTAAATTTTAGGCTACGCTATTGTATCAGATTCAAAGTCATAAATAAAGTCATAGATCGTCAATTTTTTTTTTGCACACATAATTGCTAAAAACATAAAATTTTATTTTATGCACTGTTGCTCCAAACTCGCATACAAATCAGATCCGACCAAAAAATATATTGCAGAAGAAGTATTAAATATCTTTTATCGTACATTCCATGCTTTTAATTTGTTTTCGTTATTATAAATTTTATTTGTTATGTGAAACATTTACAGTGATTTAGTGACTAAACTGAACTCTCCTATTATGTATATTCCCTTTGTTCACGTAATATATTATAGAAACGACTTCCAAATATGTGAGGTCACGAAATTATACCTATTCAATTTTTTTTTGGAATATTAAGTTCTTGATAATTAGTTATTTTTTTCAAATATAAGAACTCTTCTATAATATTAACCCTTTATTTATTCCCTGTAGTGATGAGGTCCTTGTCGATATGTCCCGTCTAGCAGCAATGATACGCTCCATATGTGAATTAGCCGGTGACAGGGTCAATGAATATGCCTACAACGCTATATCACCGTGGTGGCAGGCAGTACGTGAAATACTGCTGGAAAGTCCAAAAGCTCTCGGATTACTTGTAGCTATTGTGTGTAAAACTGTTGCGGCAAACTTAAGGTGCTCCTATCGGGAAGTAAGTTAATATATTGTGTGATCTAGCTTAGAGTACATATATTTTCGTATCTGATCCTCTGGCTTATTAACAGTAAAAAACAGAGTGCTTAACAAAGTTCTTTAGAAATTTTATTTGTTTTTAGTCGACTGATATTATTAATTATTTGAAAATAATTTGATCGAATTGTATCGTCATTAGCAGAAACCGATATTTATGTGAAGTTTCGCAAATCGATCAATGCTTTTATAACAAACAGACACAACAAATGGAACAATTTAAACTGGTCATTGGTGGAAAGTTCCTTTATATAAAACTAAACTCATTACTAGCAACCAAATGAGTCCGTTTTATTGGTTAATCAGATCATATTTGTCATTATTGTTAGCCGTATTTTCAGTTAAGAAATTTTTTTGTTTTAATTCTTGAGAAAATTACATTTTCTGCAAAAAAAAGTGATATTTTAATCATTATTTTGGTGCATTATGCTACCTACAAATTATTCGTACAAAGTTTGACTTTCTTGGCATAAATTTATCTTAATTAGTCCCCAAAGAGTATATTCTGCTACCTAACTCATTAAATGCAGCAGTCATACATAAAAATAAATGGTCTTTTTTTATTAAAATTATAAAGCGTTGAAGTTGAGATTTTGCGAGTATTTTTGTTATGGTGTAGTATTCAAATATAGAATATAGTGGCATTGCTTATGCCTATAGTGTAAACAAATATTCACAGAAGATTCTGAGAGACTGAAAAATCTACTCACAATGAATTGGAATATATTGATGGTTAGATGAACGTATTCTAATTCGATTAGCATAGGTAGATTGTCTTAATAAGTCACGCCAACGAATTTTAAAAGCCGTCATCGTTTTCATGTAACACCAGATTATTAGTTACTATCAGCAGATCTACCTCTACGACGGAAATTTTTGCAAATGGTTGCTGAAACGGCAATTCGATGACGATGCATTTGCAAAAAATATCCTATGTACTAATTGTTCGCAGCCCACTAGAGATGGAATTCCACAAGATTAAGCAGTGGAACTTATTTGGAATTTTTATACATGAATTGCCAGAACCGTCAATAAATATTTTCCCTTTCCCCTTACCAATATGATAGTGCCATATGTTACTATGGTCGAATTGTGCGAAACTCTTTAAATGAGAAATTTCTAAAATCGATCGATTGAAAGGAACGGTTCAATACCCTGGTCTGGTCAGGAACATTGGATAAATTGTAAGAACGCATAGCAGCAGTTGCACAACATATCAGAGTGACTACCAACTATTCATATGAATTACAATAATTTTCAGAAACGAGCAGTCTGATAAAAAAGGCTTTGAGCAACTATTGCAGATTTAAAATTATTTAATTATCAGAAACAATACATTAATTAAACTGCTATATTTAAATGAAAATCTATGTTTGTAAGTAGTACTCTGAAGGAACTTTCAGCACCCTAAGAATTTGTGTTAATTTATTTGTACCCACAATGTGCAAGAGAATCAGCTCATAACATATCTGTATTCTAAACTGGATCACACTGTAACATATGTTTTTGTATGTATGTGAGCCGTTCATATTGAAAGTTTTATAACTTATTTTTTCTCATTACCAAAAAAAAAAAATTATAGCATTTAAATTGATTAAAATTTATTGGAATATTGTATGTGTATTCACTTTCAAAATAAACGGCTTACATGTTTGAATTTTCATTTATGAAATTTATATTCAATATAACTACTGTTAAGGGCTCCTGCGATGAGGGCTCACAAACAGAAATGGCAGAGGGCCGTTGGGAACAAATTTCTCAAGATGAGGCTCAGTGGGGTCTACTGATAGGTAAACTTGAAGACATTTCCGTTTTGGGTGCAGTCTTAGAGTAAGTTACATTTATTTCACATTTAATAATGATTATTCGCTAAAAAACTATTTTCAGATTTCCCATGAGTAGTGTTGATCCAGTAATGCCACAAATGCCTTACAAAACACCAGATTGCAGTCTAAGATCAATTGTTAAAGGTGGCAAAGGTATCGTAACTGATCTGACGGCACAATGGCTTATTAACTCATGTATTCATCCTTCGAAAATTGTTGAAGTAACGAAAGTAATTGAAGAAAATATTTCAAAAAAAGTTGAGTCAGTAGTCAGTACTGAAAGTTGTGATATAGATGACAACACATCAATAGAATCAAGTTCTCCAGCTCCCACTGATCCTGTTTCGGAAAAATTATCACTTTTGCGTGAACATTTTCCTTTTAGCTTAGAGTCAGGCATGCTGTTAAGTCTTATGTCGTGGCATTATATGGTACATTGGAGTAAAAATCTGCAAAGTTTGGAACATTTACGCGCAGCTTTAGCGTGCTTTGCTGAATTTAAGGTCTCAGATTATGCGTTAAAACATGGTATGTGTTGTTTACTTTGGAATGCAACACTTAAATATCCATTACAATCAACAATGAAGTTAATACAAAAGGTCGGACGTCTGCCGAAAGAGAAGATGTGTCAGCAGGATTTGGAAATGTCCTCTTCATTAGTAGCTGATTTTCTAGCGCATGCTTTGGAGTTTCTGCAGCATTTTAGTACTTCATTGAATCATGAAAAACGTGAATTAAAATTTGAGGAATCCTTAGCAGTAGGTGAATTACCTTTACAATTTATTGCATTACAACAACATCATGCCATTAAGGAAATGTTGCAACTACATACAGAACTGTGTACGGTTCTACATTTTATTGCATTTTTTCAATTAAAAATTCCAAAACCTATTACGACTGTCTTCGATGCTATGAGTAATAAGTCATTTTTCAGCGACATCAACAAGGAACTTAATTATGTGCTTCCTGCACCTGATCAAATTTTGCAAAAAGCACGTGAGGATTTCCTATGTAGAATAATAACGGCTTCAATGGACTTGATACGTGAAGATTTGGAGCAACTTTATGTTCTTGAACATGTTCAGTATATGGAAAAAATTTGTAATTTGGCACTTAGTTGGAAACTTGAGCCGACAAGTTTGAAAAAACAACAAGTAAGTTTAATAAACTGTTTCAAATTTTCTTGCACCTTTCTGGCAAATCTGCCGAAATGGATTTTGAAATATTAAAATTTGTTGACTTATAGACGGAAAGCTAGTGAACGCTTTAAGCCTTAATGCCTTCTACCGACCGTCAGTCAAGCTTGAGAATTTTATATTCGCATAAACCAAATTTGTCAAAAAACTCAGTAGCAAATTTGGTCCGCTGATAGTAAAAAATTGTGGAGTAGTGTACATTTTTTTGTCCCTTAAGTCTTTTCCACGAGTTTTTGAGCACATTAATTAAAAATTTTATGCAAGGAGAAGAACACGTCTCCATAAAATTTCCACTTCATCTGAAATGTATTTTTTGCATTTTACACGGAACCTTCGTCCTGTAAAATATGACCTTAGTAAAGTATGTGCATTTTTAGGAGTAATTTTTTTATTTTGTGTAAAAGTCCTTCGTGCCACACCTTGTCAAAAGCTTGGGCTACATCAAAAACACTGCAGAGCAGTATTTTTTATCTTCGTATGTCTTTCTGATTGTGCTGTAGTTCCATGTTTTTTGCGGAAGCCAAATCAATGTTGAGGTATTATGTTTTCGAAAGTAGCAGCTTTTCGAAGAGTTTTGATGTGGTGGGCAGCAAGCTTAGTTGCTGATATGATAAAACTTGTGTTGGATAATTCCCAGGCTTTCTCATCTTCCACACTTTTGGGTAGTGGCCCAATCGAGTAATAGCGAGTATGGTTAAGTGTGTGACTGCACAACAAGTTAATTCGATATCCATATTAGCAGTTATTAGGTTATGACCAGGTGCTTTCTTATTGTTCAGTTGTGGTTGAGTTAAAGATTGAACGTCTTAAGTTGTGAAGCGCAACAGAATTTGTTCTATATTTTAAGTTGTTAAGATGGTGAACAAAGGTTTGCCCTTTTTCATCATTACTGCCAGCCCAGTGATCATTGCTTAGACTTATGGGGAAATCTAAGTCAGAAGGATTCTTCATAATCCTAATGGCCTTCCATATAGAGTAGTTGAAGGACATACAATTTTCGTAGGGTGACCTAACCTCTTGCCATTGTCGCCTGAGTCGTCTTATTTCCTTCACTAAACCTTCTATGTGAGAAGAGTTGAGGCGTTGCGTTTTCTGAGTGACTGCGTAGGAGTTCCACGAAGAGCAGCTGATACAAGCATGCTGTTAAATAACTGTAATCTCGACTTCAGCTGCTCCGAGTATTAAGGGCTTACATTATCAGATGGCTACTGATGTATTTTTTATATTTTAGCCAATTCGTTTTATTTGTTGTAAACCCATTAGATGTTTGCAACAGCTCTACAGATTTATGCAGATGCATAATGACAGGAGAATGGTCAAGTCAAAACATGATTCTGCAAAAATTTACTTTTTATTGATTCCGTTTATAATTGCAAAGTCCATAAGATCTAAAATCGTTTGACGGCCTGATGACTGACCAGTGAATATAAAATTACGTCCATTTGGCGATTGGTTAATGAAAGCTTTTGGGCTAATAACTTGGGAATCAAAGTGGTTATGCTTTACATTATAATCACCAGCAGTAATGAATTTTGATCGTAGTGTATTAAATAAGTGGTCGTACTGGATTGTCGCGATGTGAGTAAATGAGGGCTAAATAATGCGACGATAATTTTTCGTTTTTATTTTTATTTAAGTTTCGATATCCATATTGAAAACCTTTTCCTATATGAGTACTTTTCTCTCTTCATTCTTAATTTGAAAATATTGAATCTGTTTGTGAGGATTCAATGAAAACAGTTACTACACTTTTAAAGATGTTGTTTTGAAATTATCTTTTTATAATACATAAATATTCTACCCTTAATATATATTTTCAGGTCGTTGAAATGTATGCTCATGGCTACGATGCGCATGCTGAGATGCTACTTAAAGACATTTTAGACGATGAGCATATTGGACGTTTGTTGTTAGAAATAGCTGGTAGACGCCTCAATTTATATTCGGGATCGTCAAGAGATATATTTATGAAAGTAGCTTCAGTTGGACCACAATTATTACAGTATTTGGATAATTTAGTAAGTGTTTGGAATGCTTATTATCCACAGAATTAATTCATCTACCTTTGGCACAGTCACTTTAAAAACAAAATCAAAATTACACATACAATTCGTATTATCTACAATATTTAAAAAAAAACATGCATTCATTTTGTAAACTGGTAATTTTTTTTATGAATTGTTAATTTTTATAATAGAGAAATGCAACTTCGAAATCGATACAAATAAGTGAGAGTACACCGGATGAAATTGATATTACAGCTTTAACTAAACTAACCACAAATGCCTATGAATGTCTTGCAAGACGTGAATTACACCTTGTTCATATCGCTGCTCAAATGTTTGACGCATGCAGTGTAATACAAGAGTAAGCGTGTACCTAAAGTGTACGTGTATAAATTGTAGAGTAAGCACAATAAGTAAAATTATGTTAAATACTATTAAACTATTTGTTGAAGCATTTTTATAATAAATCACCTCTTTAAATTTATGTTTTTGTCATATGAAATTTGGCTTTCACTATGAAAGAACTTACAATATTTTTATGTTTTTTTTTAAGTCTAAAATAAATGTAAACATGTAGAAAGAAGCATAATTTTCTATATAATTCAGCAATTTAAGATTCATAAAATCACAACATTAGCACCCTCCCTTGTGTTATTATTATTATGAATTATTAATTTAATATAACAAAGTATGTTACAATGGTTCGTTAAGTGCACGACTACACAAACCCTCAGCTTCTTCTCTCTTAAATGATAAATATTGTTATGTATGTCTAAAATACCGATTTTAACCAATCTCGTGCACTTAAGCCAAGGATATTATTTGCTCTGAGTACACAAAATTAAAAAAAAATATACTTAGAAAAGATTACATTAATATTCCGATGATTTTAAGTGGAGATTTTAATGTGAATTTTGCATTGGATACAGCGATCTCTTTGATTGAGTTCCTTAACACCAAATTAAATTTAAATATGTGCAACAGTCGCACTAAATCAACAACAATATCAAAAACATTAATTGAAGTTGTGTTCCAAAGGATTATTAATCAAATCCAAACCATTCGGCTCCTTCTCTTGCAGCTTAGTTTTCTGAAGTTTTCATTTCTACCGCGTGTGAACAGCACACATGTTTCTTTTTGCTCTGTCGATAGTCATAGCTCTTTTGAACATAAGTTTTCGACATACTTAGAAAATGTTTTATTAAAATATACCACACCTTTTCCCAAGCCTTCGTAATACACATGCTCACATACAATAAACATATAAAGCAAGCAACGTAAAATTTACTGCTTGAATTTTGTTAATTTTTTTTTTTGTTCTTCCATTGAATTTTGTTTATTTGTCATCGGTGCCTTACACTTGCCATTGTTTTTCTTGTCCTTTTGAATACACTGCAGACAATCGCAAATTAACAAAATCATTTAGTTAAAACACACACAACAATTTTATGTAAAAAAAAAAACAGTTTGATATGGCTTGAAAAATACGGCTTCCATTTTGAGCAATTATATCTGTACTGTACATGGTATATCTGTATTCTATCTCATTCTCTCACAGTTTAATCCTATAGATGTCGCTTTAAGTGACGACCAATTCCGTTTCATGAGTTTCAAATCATCACCCCGTGGCTAAAGAAGTAAACCCATATTTTTAAGAAGAAACGGATTTATTTTGAATAGTGCCATAAAACGTTATCACAAACATTTTCTAAAAAGACGTTCCTGTTTCTTTCATTTAAACCATTCATTTCATTTCATTCAAACACCGTATTTTGTATTGTGGCATTTGCAGAACTGATTTTGTAGCCCTCAAAAATATTTTTTGCAAATTACTGAAAATGGAAAATAGATGAAACAAATTGTTTGAGTAAAAATTATAGCTGGAAAGACTTTTATGTTTAAATAAATTCGATTCATTTTATTTATGAACGGAGTTTGAAATCATCACTAAAGCAAATAATTAATAACTTTAATTTTGAACAATAATCGACTGAATTATGCCATTTTTTTTTGATTTTTGCTAAAAAAATGACATGAAAATGGAAGTATTTTATCGATTTCGTGTTTGAAGTGTTACTAAATGCAAACTCATATGGTGAGTTCAAGAGATAGCGACTCATTAATTACCGAGCTTGTCCAAAACGAAATCGTTGCGTTAAAGAACATATATGACCCCAAAGTCAAATGCAAAATGATTATTTATTCTTTCATTAAATAATTTCAGCTCATTTAATTGCACTTACATGCTTTCAATAAAAGATTCATATTTTCCAAAACTATGTCGGTTATTTCGATCAGCAGAAGCAGATACATATATCCTTAGAATTGTTTCAATAACAACATAAATAACAACAACAAAAAACGATGCTATGTCAAAAATAGCGAGGCTGAGCCGTGGGAATTAGACGCAGTTCCGATGATGGCCCTCCTATCCTTTTAGAATAATTTGTCTTTAGTTCTGGTAACAAATTAAATGCTGAAAATTATTGACTCCTATAAATAATCAAAAAAAGGGCGTTCCATACCCACAATACAATCCCACAAGTTAATCCGCTGAAAATTCTCCATTCTGGAGCGCAACTGTCCACGGTCATGACAGTCGCCTATTGAATATAATTGTTACACATGTCATCATCATCAAATCTAATGTCTTTGTGTGCCAATTAAAACTCAAGAGCTTGCATTCCCTCTTATACAATGTTGCAGAACTGAGATACTCCATTGATAATCGTGCCGCACACGTGCGACAGCATCGTTCATATGTTTATAACACAAACAACGTGCGCTTCGTGTGTCGAGACGAAGACGTTGAAGTGTCCAATTGTACATGACTGACCCACTTGGTGCACAGATATTATTTTCTTTCTGTGTGCGGGTCTAACATAGTGTCAAAGAGTCGAGAATCAGCCTTATACACGTCACAGAGAGAGAAGTTAGTGTGGAGAGGTGAGAGGTCTCGTTGTTTAGTCATGTCTATTTGCTCTATAAGTTATTTTCGTGTGTGTGCTGCATTGCTTAGTGCTTCGTCCCTCCGCAGACAAGTGTAACGGCCGTTCCTCTAATTAATTTTAGAAATTTCAAATCAAAGATAACAGCAATTAAGGGATGCCATCAACAACCTTTTCAACTTTGGGATCTGGGAACGCCCGACATGTACAACTAAAAAATTTTATTTATTTCGTATGAAATATAAAAAAGTTGTTATGAATTATATGTGAGCTGTAGTAATCGAAGGAAGAAAATACTAGCAAGTTGTTTTGTGTGAAATTCTGAAAACCTATGAATTTTAAATCAAAAAATTGTTTTGATTTTCATTTACTGCAAAAACAGTACGAGTGCTGATACATACATAAGTAAAATATCATTTTCAAATGAATAATTTGCCATTACTAAAAAAACACTGAATGGAATGCGGTTTGATGAAAAAGACCAACGGAAACAGCAAGATAAAATTCAGCGGGTATTTTGTAAATAAAATTTTCTCAATAGAGACCTACGTATTTAGTATACCCGTTTCCAATGGTACGTGTAGTTATGAACGAACTCGAGTATGAAGAATACTGGTAAACATCTCTGTATGATATCGCACGAACTTTGCGTGGAATAGCTAGCAAGTTGACGAGATCTATTGATACTGTGAAGTGCAATTGCATTGGGAACAAGAAACTCCCCACCTAACAATTTTCTCGCTTTCGAGCTTGGTAACGTTTTCTCGAACGAGATGCAAACAATCGCTAACGATAGGCAATAACGATGAAAATCGAAAATATTTCCATCATTTGAGCCTTGTAATATTCGATAGTTTTTTAATTATAAAAAATATAATAAAATTAAGTTTCTATTCATAAAAAATAACTGAAATTTGGAACTGAACTCAACTGGGATTTGAGCCCATGACCTCTGGGTTTCACTTTCAGAAACTTTAAGTCTTATGTTCTTTCGATAACGACAAATTTTTCCACATATTTCATTAGTCTTTTTTTCTACTTGTTAGAAAAGTAACAACCAGAGTAGGAATATGCTTCCGGATAGGACTGCGCATACGACTGGCACTATTAGAGATCCGGTCCGGACTTGGGCAATCGGATCTGGCCCGTATATGTTTGGTAACGCATGGAGCCATGCTAACCGGACTACGCAAACCTGATATGATACTGATCATTGTTCCTGATGCGGCACTAATCAGACCGCCTAAAAATTTTCGTCCGGATCGCATACGGTTGGTCCAATTATACATCCATATCGAACTTGGGTAATCGAATCAAGCCGGAGTTGGGTAGTCAGATCAGACCAACATAGGTTTTGTAACGCATGGAGCCAAGCTAACCGAACCTGTGTCTGATCCGTTTAACGTGTACCAAATTTTTTTTTGTGTATTTTTTACCATATCTTCTCTATTGCTGCTTATTAACTGGAACTTATTGTTAGTTTATTTGTGTTGTGTTTTTAAGACCGCAGAGAACTTAATTTTTTTTTTATCTATCACCGATCAGAATTTAACTTAGTTCGTCCTGCGCCATCCCGTGTAGGAATTTTCATCCGATTCGCATGTGGTTGGCCCTATTAGATATCTGGTACAGACTAGAGTAATTGTATCAGGCCCGTATAGGTTCGGTACCGTATGGACCCAGGCTATCCGAAACAGGAAAATCTGATATGACACAGATCAGTGTGACTGATAAGGTCTGCCCAAGTAAAAATTTTCGTCTGGATCGCATACGGTTTGCCCTATTCGTGATGTGTTCCAAACTTGGAAAATCGGATCAGGCCAGGCCTTGTACCTTTTTACAGAATCTACCTCTTTAAGGTGAAAATAAGTTGCACCAAACCTTCACCTGATCTGACTAGCCTCGATTTTTCTGATCAGGGCTGTATATGTTTTTATAGGGCTTTCCATAAAAACGATTAATGAGGCTAGTCAGCTCTGGTACATGCCAGAACTGCTCAGCATAAATGAGATTTCTAAATAAAAAACTACATTACTCGTATATCTTAATTTTTTAACCAAAATTAAACTTTTATTGCAGTTTACATTTGTGACAAGGTCTTTAAACCAAAATCTTTTTCACAGCATTGTTAATTTGGTCAGCCCGTTGCATGCAAATCCAAAAAAAGGAATGTAACAGTAAAATTGTGGATGCGGTAAGTCCAAAAATCTACAGAAAATTATAAAAAAAATTAAAGGAAAAAAGTCATGCCATTTTATAAAAAGAACTTATCTACACTGAGGAACGATTTGTTTGAAGTTAACCAACGTATATTTGATATAGAGCAATTAAATATTTGATTGAGTCAAACACAGAATGCTTCAACTAATAGTTAGCACTATTTGATCCAAATACAATATGTTTGACTCAAATAAATATGGTATTGCTCTGTATGAAATATACGTTTGGTCTAATCAAACAAACCGTTTTCTCAGCATACATATACAAAAAATGTTCGCTTATCAGACGACATTTCTGTCAATTATACATACATCAATAGGACAATATAATTAGACCATTTCTCCTGATTTTCATTAGACGAAGAATATTTAATTTCATTTACCTCTGGTAAAAAATAACTCCAACCAATTGGCCTTGAACAATTCCATAATGTCACATCACACGTTAACAGCATAACAATGAACAATGTGATACTTGCTGAAAACTCTAAAATTGTCCACATAAAAACTTCACAATTTGGCAGTCTTGCCAAAAAGGCAGCAAAGGTTAACGCCATTAGTAGAGAGCCACCAAAAGCCATATAGGGATATATCCAAGCAGCTACGCCAATATCATCCGTGCAAATAGGGAGAGTCAGGAACAAATATTCACTCAGGATTAACATGACCTTAAGAAAAATGTTTAAGTTCTTACGCACAACTTTAACTCATTTGTACAAACCAAGCAAATGATTTTGGCATAGCCAAATGACTTCTTGAACTTGTTGCGTTGTTGGTTCTCTTCGCAGGTCATTATTTCTTTTTATTAATTAAAGCACTAAATATTTTCAATTTATACTATGTATAATAAAAACGTTTTATGGACAAATTTTTGTTTTAGGTTTTGACAGAAAAATATCAGAGCATTTGTTTGTTGCCTGAGAGCTTTGAAATGAATTTCTAAGTAGAAATTTTATCTATCAGTTTGTCAAATTAAGGATAAGTTAAAATAAACTAGTAAAGGTGTAAAGGCCATGTCCGAATCTCACATACGCTACACTGCACTGAAAGTACTTTTCAAATAAACGTTAAAAAGACGTTGGAAAGCTTGAAGAAGTCGAAAATAATGTAAAAAGGTTCAAAGAGGTTGAAAAATGTTGAAACAATTCAAAATTCATGAAAAAGTCGAAAAAATAAAGAAAATGTCGAATCAAGTTGAAAGAGGTTGAAAAAGTGGAAAAAATGCATATGAAATATATTGGAAAAAGTTAAAAAGTTAAAAAAGGCAAAATAATGTGGAAAATATTGAAAAAAATCGAGAAGAAATAAAAAAGTTGAAATATGACTCGCCCACTTCTCTAATTCCCTCTACTTTTGGTTCAATAAATTATATTCGTGATTGTTATCCAGCTACCAAATTTTTTCAAAACAGCTTCTTTAGTTTGCGATATATGCCTTACATTAAAATTTAGGGCGGTGACACACCCACTGGTACAATCGAGTCCGAATTTGATCCAGAAAAAGCTTTCCATAAACCAACCTTTTACACCAAATTTCAGTATGATTGCTTATATATTTCGATAAGTTTTTTTCTTGTATGGGAGGTGCCATGCCCAGTAGTGCTATTTCGTTTCGCCAGTTTTTGATGCTGACATACCTTATAGCAAGTAAACCACTTGCATCAAATTTCATGCCAATTGCTGGAATAGTTGACTTAAAGTAGCGCTTACAATTTTATGTTAATATGGGAGGTACCACGCCAACTGATGCAATCCCGTCGAAATCCATTTGAATTTAAAAATTTTAGCAACTTACATCTATACACCAAATCTTATGAAGATAACTCTCATTGCAAACTATCTATAACATTAAACGTTTTTTTCTTATATGGAATGTGCCA
Organism: Meiosimyza decipiens; assembly: GCA_963680825.1. Taxonomy (NCBI): domain Eukaryota; kingdom Metazoa; phylum Arthropoda; class Insecta; order Diptera; family Lauxaniidae; genus Meiosimyza; species Meiosimyza decipiens. The sequence continues at coordinate 57,856,453 of OY804260.1, forward strand.
CGCCAACCGGTTCTATTGTGCCAAATCTTTGTAATAAGATTGTTTCCAGCAATCATATCTGTATATTTCTTATTATCACGTTTATAGATATTGTAGGTTGTGCCACGACCTACAACGAGTTTTTCCAGTATACTGACGTGTATCGCTTTCAGTGGTATCATCTCTAAAACTTTTATGAAAATCAAATGTGCCAATTTGAGTTATATAGAATCAAAATTTTCAATTGCTGAAAGTTGGCTGTGCCATGCCTCTTTAAGAGTCTTTGGAAACTTAAAACTTAGCCCAATCTTAATTTTGTTCACCTGGTTCACCAAGTTTCATCAAAATCGCAGCAACTACTTTCAAAATGAAAATGAGCTGGGGTATATTTACATAGAGTATGGGTGGTAGGCGTGTTCATGAAACGAGCACCTTATAAGAAGGTGTGACCTGTGTGCCAAAATTCATTGAATTAGCAGACAGACAGACAGATAGACGGACTCAGCTATATCGATATAAAAAAGCAACCAAACATCCCATGAACCTGCCTACTATTTCTGAAGAAATTACGGTTACAATATTTACACACCCTTAAGTCTGAAGCTGAAATTGAGATCGAATAGAATTACAATAACAGGCTGATTTTGAAAATCTTCTCTGGTACACAAACAAATACTATTTGATAACAAGAAGGCAGCTAGTAAGTAGAATGGGCATAAGGTAATAAAACACGCTAACTTAACATATTTTTTTTTGTTTATATTGTTTTATTAAAAAATAAGCAAAACTACGTTTATAACAAGACGATTTCCTTCAGTTTTATTTTCATCCTTTAGTTTTCGTTTTATTAATGTTTTTTTTTTATAAATTATTATTTTGCCTTAAACGTTTGTGTAGTCATTTATAATTTTTTTTTTAAATTTCAACATGTGTCACCAATTGTATTTACGTTTTAAAAAAAAATATTGTTTTAATGATTTTCATTTTTTACATTCAAGATAATTTTCTTGTTGTTGTTGTTGTTATGTATGTAGTTTTATATTTAAGTATTCTCCATGCATTTTTGTTTATTATTTTTTTATTTTTGGTTTCTCTGATTTGTTGCTAATATTAAATATTTATCTACTATGGCTTCTTCTTAGGATGATTTTTCCAAAAAAAAAAAAACTAAATTTTTAATTTTTTTCTTATTAAGAAATCTTTATTTTTACTGTTACTTTTAATTGCGTTTCTTTTACTCTTTCAGTTATTTGTGTATCGATGTACTCCTTTGAAGTTATTTTTTTATTTTCTCAAAAGGATTACTAATTTCTTATATTTTTTTTCTTGCCTCTAAACATTTAATTCATGCTTTGTTCCAATTATAACAACAAATTTTGCAAAAAAAATTTATGTATTTTTTGCAATGATTTCACTTTATATTTCAAAAATTTTTTTTCATTGTCATTGGTTTGTAGTGTATTGTAAGTATTAATCGTTTCTTTTTTCCTAACAGCGCAACGTGTTAATCGTTACATATCTTGTTCAGCGCAATTTTCATAATACGTTTACCAATTACAAATATTTAACAATTAATGCAATTTTCATTGACACTAGTGACGTCCTATGTATATATTTTTTTTTATTTCGTATAACCGAATATCAATTTCATTCTCAATAAAAACAACAAAAACCTAAGAAAAATAAAGTCGAAGAGTAACGATAAATAAGATATCAAATAATAAGGAAATTATTTCTTCATTTATACATATATGCATGTATATATGTATGTATGTGTATGCATGTATGTATGTATATTTCCTGGTACACACATATAATGTGTGCTTAAAAATTTAATTTTTTTTTTTATATGCACGATTATTCTTTATATTTCTAGATTTCAAAATTCATCAATTTAATCTTATTGCAGTTTTTTTTTTGTTTTCTTTTTGTTATAAATTCTTTATTTCATTTGTTTTCAATAATTATTGTTTGCAGCTGTTTTCTCAATTCTTGCATCATCTCATTTCATACTTCAACAATTTTTTTATTCGTAACAATTACCAAATTTTTTTTTACTTCTTTGTAGTTAAATAATTTATATTTTCTTTTTAAATGTTAGTAATTAGTTATATGATTTTGTTGTTGTTTTTGTTTTCTTTTTTAATTTTATTCGTTATATAATTAATTATTTTTGTTGTTGTTGTTATATGAGGAATAAAAACTATCACGCACTAGAATTATCATTGGATCGGGATGTGGATGGACCGGCCCCAACAACGTCATCGTCCAGGACGAATGTGGGACTCTGGCGGGACGTAGACGCAACTGGTTGATAATGATAGCCTTCACGGTAGCGTTGATTTGTTTTACGTGTTGTTGTTGTTTGTGTGTGACCCAGTGTTGGTCGTTGGTTGTTTAATTCATTGGGTCTTTTGGCTGGAAAATAGAAAAAAAAAATAAATTCCACATACAATTTAATGAAATGAACTTTTTTTCCTTTGAATATGCAATACACACCACTCAACATTGGGTGTAAGTTTTAAACTAAAACCGAGTGTGGCAAGATACTCATTTCAGCAAAATCTCAATTTTGGCATTGTACGACATAATTCGCTTTCGTGAATTACATCAGATACTCGTATCAGCCCAGTTAAGGAAAGTGATGGGAGCTTACTTAAAAAACAAAAAAATGTAGACGATCAACCCAAATAATTGAGAAAGTACTGAACAAAGTTAAGACATCGAAATATGTTATGGCTGTTGCGAGGATATTCTTTCAATAAAACAAAAGATAAATTGGAAAGACATGCTAGCGAGAATATTTTAGCCACTTTTCAATAAAATTTATTGCAGAATACTTTCGCAGTTAATTGCAATTCTCTCCCAAGAAAAGGCAACATTATCTTCATCATCATCCTGATAAGAATGGTCACATTTGGAGGAGTTGGGAGATTTTATGTTGAGGAAATTAACTCATTGAGTACGTTGACTGCGAAAAAATTTTTGATTTCATCAGTTAAGATTTTATTTGGGCAGAGCTTGAAAAATATTGATGTTTCAGAAAACTTTCGTTAGCTAAATAAGCTTCCAGTATTCGATTCTACACTGTAATAGGACGACTGAACATTTTAACACGATTTTCAGCGATAAAAAAGAAAGTTTGCTTTCACCACTGCTATTTCTGGAAGTAATGGATGCAATGTCCAACTCAATTTTACCATAACTTAGAAAAACAATCTCGCAGGTTAGAGTCTCTAAGTGGTCTCTGTTTCCTCAACAAAAAAAGGTACGCCGCTGCCGACACATCACAGATATGATTATAATTGGAATGCACTCATTCGAAATCTGAAATGATTGTGTGTCTACCCTCTAAAAGAAAGAAGAAAGCTTGGCTCCAAAAACTTCTTAAGAAAATAAGTCATTTTAAATTAATCAAAATGGGTTCAAGGATATTTAAAGATGTTCCAAATTTTTAAGTGATCTAAAATCCAGGTTAAAAATAATGCAATAGCCTAAAGAAAGCTAGTCTTTTTGGTCCTACGATAAGCTCATATAAGATTCAATTTCAGCTCTACTTGTGAACCATAGAAATATTGCAGATGTCAATGAAGAGGCCAATTTTCGTTCTATTTTAGCACACAACTTTCGTTCTTTACCTCAACATTTCGGGTAAAGATGTGTTCTTATTTGGCCAAAGTTCTCTAAAAACTATTTAATTTGTCGTATACTCTAGGCATAGTTCCCAATAGACGGAAACTTGCGCACGTTTAGATGACTCCCATAACAGGATATTAAACTTCTCTGTCTAACTACCGAGCTATGGTTTTAACTCATCTGCTTTCTAATGTAATGGAAGTGATGCATCTAGCTTGAGTCTTCTTGATCGAAATCAGCTTCAAACAATCAGATTGATCACACAATATGCTACCAAATTACATCGCTTAAACACTGCAGTAACATCCGGACTGTAATTCAGTTAAATCGCAATCCATATACATATCTTATAGCTTGTTTTTGGCGTAGTGCGAACAAAAGTGGAAAAATAGATATATGTTAAAACAATAACTTTTGCTCATATGTCAAGAACAGTTTACTTAAAGTGAAAATGAAGACAAAAAACAACCATACTTTGAATACATTATTTTCAGGTAAACATTTTAGATTGGAGATTGTGTGTAAACTGACTATGGTCAACATTTTGTAATATATTGGCTTTGGACATAGCCGTCACTAAATGATTGTAACTTCTATAAAAAAAATTGATAAATTTAGCACCATTTTATCTATTTCAATTTGTCGCCATGTGGGTCGCCAGATGAGTGAACAATGTGTTGTCATTATTAAAACTCATTTTAAACATAGTGTTTAAAAAGTTTGAAGAAAATGAATGGTGAAGCTCATTTCGAAATTGGCGGCTTTGTCACCGAGCAAAACTGTCGCATTTGGGCTGGAGAAAATCCCAGAGAGTTGTTTGAGCCGACTATGAAACCAAAATAAATTACTGAATAGTGTGGATTATGGTGTGGTGGCGTCATTGCTTAAATTTTTTGGTAAAATATTGACAGCCTGCTGAGCTAGCAGAGGAATTCTTTTGAACGACTTTGTTTGTATTATTAACCCGGAAATAATGTACTTTAACTTTTAATAAAAATAAATGAAGATTTTACACAATTTATGTCTTTTATTTAAAATTTAAAAATATACTTCAATTATTAGTATTTTAATATTTTTGTATTGCATACTTTCAGGCACCTTATTTGCTTAGGCCATACTATCAATACTATAAATTCACTTACCAGGTATATAAGGCTTTTGATTATTATACGACGACGATGATGGTATTCGATTATATTGATTATGTTGTTGTTGTTGTTGATGATTTGTTTCAGTGTGCACTATTGTAGTGCTATTGTTGCTGTTGTTTTGTTGGTTATAACGATTGTTTTGTGTTGTTGTTGTGTTTGAATGTGACTGTTGTTGTTGTTGTGATTGCTGCAGTTGCAACTGTTGGTGTTGTTGATGAATTTGTTGTTGTGGTTGTTGTCGATGAATATTATGATTATTCGGCACATCAGTACTATCCATTGGACTCATTGGTGTCATTTCACGATCCTCGATATATAAATCGCTAGCATCGTCGGGTACTTGACGATATTGCGACCAGGGCCATGAAGCAATACCTGAGAGTAAAAATGCTTCCAGTGAACATAGATAGCCAATAATCTGTAAGAAGAAGAATTTAATTAACGTATTGGTAGAGAATAAAATCAGCAATAGTATGAGAACGCACCGCTGAAGTAAACAATGTGTCCTTGGAGTGCTTTGGCACCCAGGTGTATTCCTCAGCGAAGAGCACCATATGCAGTAGCAGCGTGGAGCTCAAAATAAATATCAAACCAATGCTCAGGTACATCCATGTATTCTGTTAAGAAGAAAGTATATTTCCTTCTATAGTTATGGATTATTCTCATGATACCAATACTTACGACTTTCGTCCAATTGAATGGAAACATCAGTGCTATGTGAGAAATATCAAGAAACAACATCAAACACGTTATGAGTAGCGAGAAGAGTGCACAAAAGACCATTAAACGGAGGCGTCCAATGAGTGGCAGTAAAAAGAGGCCAACCTGTACAGTGCCAGCAGAGCATTCGCAGGCTAGACAAGCGGCTGATGATAACTAGAAACATAAGATACAATTTCATTTTAAATTATCTTAAAAACTGTTATTTCAAATTTGTAATTCTTAAAAAACGAAAAGAAAAAAAAAACAAAAACAAATTATTCTCTGCTCACCACCAAAAGAATGCGTACAATCCCTGTAGGCGTTTTCAAATGTTGTGGATCACAGTGTAGGGCAACGCCCCATGGCAGTGGCGTTTGCCCGCTGCGCTGTTTATAATTGGCGTGCGAGTCCCACGACGTGCACGTGCCAAGCGGCGATTCTAAAGATAACGATATTTCACCGGCTCTACTGCCAGCTATTTCGAAATCCTGTTCATCGTCCAGCCGACAGCAGACCGGCTCTAGATCACGTATTTCGTCCAGTAGGAGTTCTATCTCATCCGTTCCATATAGATCAGATACAGACGGTATATAACGTTGGGGTTGTTGCATTTCCCGCTGCGGGGATTGTCCCACATCACCGAATCTTGTGCGAATGGATTTTCGTTTAAAATTTTAAGTAAAAATTATTTGGTGTTTTGTTATTGTTATTTCTGTTGTTGTTGTTGCTGTCGTTGGTGTTGCAACAAGCAATTGGTGTTGTTTTTGATTTTGCCACAGTTATTGTTGTTGTTCCTGTTGCGAGTATTGTGAGTATTGTTGTATGTATTTAACTTCTTGTGTTGACGTTGTTAAAGTCCTAAAGTTTATTTGCTGCAGTGTTTCCGGTTCCGGTTTCATTTTATTTTGGAAGAAATAACATTTATATCTATATAATTTTTTCGACGCTTCCTTTCTTGTGTTGCATTAAGTTAAATAATTTTTTTTTTAATGTTTTATTTATAATTATTGTTTACAGTTGAGTTTGGAATTGAGTTTTGCTGACGATATGCCAAGTGGACGTTTTGGGTTCTGCAGTGAAAACTGAAATTAAACGAGACAGAGAACTTTTTACTTAAGTTTAAGAAAATTTTGAATTTTTTGTGATTTATGAAAACATTAATTATAAATTAATATTTTATATATTTTTATATCATTTTTGACATATGGGCACTTGAACTTACGGCTCTCTTATTCTTATCGTTGCGTAAGATAAAAAAAAAAAATTCGTTCATTAAAACGTCTTGTTTTATTGTTCAATCTTAATACCACTGTTCTCTCTCCTCTTTCGAAACGAAGGTGGTGAAGGTCATTAAAAAAAACTATCCTTTGAAATACCCTAAGCCTAAAAAAATTTAGTTATACTGAGAAAACGCTTTGTTGGAATGTAACATATTATGTTTTATATATGTATAAATATGTGATAATGTCAAACATAATATGATTCAGCCAACACCTACCCCTATTTGATCCAAATACAATATGTTCCACTGAAATAAGTATATGATTGATCCATATCAAATGCGCATTTGATATATTCTTACTGTATAGCAAATTTAATTATACCTGTCCTGGTGACATATTTTCCGGAAAGCATTATGATTTAATTAGCTACTCACAAGGAACAAAAAAATGCTGTAAGGGAAATTGCCATTTATCGAGACTTCAGTAACTTCTTATCTTGGATGAATTTTTCTGGCAAATATATTCATATCAAATTTAGGATTCACACAAGACCTCTTTAGATACCATTTATCTACTCACACCACATAAAATTTCTCTCCAACATTTCGCTGATTAATTTATTTGCTGTTCGAGGGATCATTTCCACAATATTTTAGGACAACTGTGTTTTCTCATATTAGGAGGGTTCCACTCTTAAGTTTGCGGACGGACTTAAATTGCCCACTCGGCATGTAACGTTTCAGAAATATTATGTAACATTACAGAAATGTTTCATTTGAAATGTTGTAAATGAAACGTTACAGAAATTTCTCTGATATATTTCAAATATAATATTTTGAAGTGTTTCTGAAAGGTTTCAGTTTCAACGTTTCCTGAGCCTTTGAAATGATTTGCACAATAAAAAAGGACAGGCAACCAGGCATACATCAATAAAATTAACATTGCATCAACTTTGTTTTATATAAAATTGTTAGCTTATTGCGAAAAGTGTGCATTTTGTATAAGCGAGAGACTTGTGTATAATAAATATTTAAAAAGAGAAATTTGTTTTTTTATGTTTAACACGAGTAATATAAAAATATTTCATTAAAATACATTTTAACATATCATGCAATGTTTCTATATCGTTTCAAATGAAATAAAACTAGTAAAGGTATTATCTTCGGCCAGGCCGAAACTCACATAGCCTACACTGCATTAAAAGTACTTTTTAAATAAGTGTTAAAAAAATGTTGAGGAGGTTGGATAAGTCGAAAATAATGTAAAAAGGTTCAAAAATGTTGAAGAGTGTTGGAAAAATCTGAAAATGTCAAAAGAATATGGGAAATGTTGAAACACTTTTGTTTCAATAAATGACATTCGTGATTCACATACACAAACCAAATTTTAGCATAATAGTTTCTATAGTTTGCGATATGTGCCGTAATTATTCTTAAAATTAAGAGCGGTGACACACCCACTGGAACAATCGAGTCCGGTTTTGATCCAAAAATAGCCTTCCATAAACAAACCTCTTACACCAAATTTCAGTATGATTGCTCATACATTTCGCTAGTTATACCACTTAAGGTATTTTAAATGTATGGGAGGTGCCACGCCCACTGTTGCTATTTGGCCAGCTTTTGATTATTATGTACCTAATACCCAGTAAACCACTTACATCAAATTTCAGATCAATTGCTCCAATAGTTCACTTAAAATAACACTTATAACTTTATGTTAATGAGGGAGGTGCCACGCCCACTGATGCAATCTTGTCAAGTTTCATTGAATTTCAAAGCTTATAGTAACTGGCATCTCTACACAAAATTTTATGAAGATTACTCTCATAGCACACTATATGTAGCATTAAACGTATTTTGCTCATATGGGAGGTGCCACACCCACCATCAGTATTGTGCCAAAATTATGCAAGAAGACACCTTTTAGCGAGTATATCTGCCATATTAAATTTCATAGCGATTGCGTTGTTAGTTCTCTTTTTATAACGTTTATAAATATTGTAGGCTGTGCCACGCCCTTCAACCATATTTTCCAGGATATTGAATAAACTTGTATTGACGACTGCTTTCAGTGGTATCATCCTTATTTTATTTTATGAAAATCGTATGAGCCAATTTGGAGTTATACGAAATCCAAATTTTCAATTGCTAAAAAGTGCCACTCCCACTTTTAAAATTCCGCCCCCTTTATGCGCAGTTCAAGATTTATGAGATCTGTAACCGCGTACCAAATTTCATCACAATATCTTGCACGGTTTACGAGCTAAGGCGTTATAAAAGTTAAAGTTTAGGGCTGTGCCACGCCCCTTTAAGAGCCTTTGCAAACTCCAAACTCTTATCTTCAACAAATCATCAAATTTCATCAAAATCGGAGCATCATTTTTTCAAAATGGACTTGGGTATATTTACATTGAGTATTGGCGGAAGGCGTGGCCGTGAACCGATTTCGCCAATTTTTATATGCTATCAGCTTGCAAGAAGATTTGACTTATGTGTTAAATTTCATTGAGTTAGCTTGCTCAGTTTTCTCATAAACCTGATTTCAACAGACAGACACACAGACAGACAGACAGACAGACAGACAGACAGACAGACAGACGGACACAGCTATATCGACTCAGGTGGTGATGCTGATCAAGAATATATATACTTTTCCATACCTGCCACGCCCCCTTCTATGCGTTACAAACGGAATGACAAAGTGAATATACCCTCTGTGTAGGGTATAAAAACGGACATTGACAAATTGCAGAAAGCTTTCTGAAATGTTTAAGTTAGGTTAGAACCACAGTTGAAATATTTCTACAACATTTTAGTAACGTTTCAAATGAAAGCAAAAATTAAACACTAAAATTTTGCAGAAAGCTTTCTTAAATGAAAATTAAAACTTTCTAAAACGTAACTGAAACATTGCAACGTTTCATGTAAAAGATTTGTGAACGATGTTCAAAACGTCACATGCCGAGAGGATTGTGACTTCTCTTATTTCTTTTTCCGGCAATTGATATGCTCAAAAACCGAATCTCGTCAGCATCTGGTGAGCAATTCGACATAGGTGAACACTAGTACTCTAAATTGTGTAACCTTAGTTGCCAAGTGACCGGGATTTATTCGGCCAAGCCTTGAATTTCATGTCAAAGCTGGGGGCCTAGTAGGAATTCAAAATATTACTGAAATAGCCGTAAATTGGATGATTTTTGGACATGAACTTCAAAGTTTTGTTGAACGAGCAAAAAAAAAAAAATAAACAAAAGTTCATCAAGTTTTTGTACACCAAAATCAAATCAAAAACAGCTTTTTCCCAAAAAAATTTGACTTTTAAGAGAAAAAATTAGTTTTTCAAGAAGGCTTCTTTTCAACTTGGCGATCCTGTGTGTTGCAGAGCGCAGTTGATTAACGAAGATTTACAGCCGCACAGAAGAAAACAGAGCTTTTCAGTTTCGTTGTTGCTGACAGGAACGAAGATATTACATAGCTGAACGATAGTACCTTTGACAGAGTTGCCAAGTTGATAATGGTTACGGCTTTCCAAAAAAACAAAAAATTTGTTAAAATGGAAAAATTATGTTGGTAAAAAATTTATGACCTTTTTTTGTCAACAATACTATTTGATTTTTACAATGTAGTACCTTATTTTTGTGGACAAATTGACTGGCATATATAAGAAAGGCTGTTGTATAAGACTATGTTTCCAATCGGTTGGAAATCTTATTTGGCCTTTCCTTTTCCTTAAAATATCATTAGTTTTTTGTATAACATTGTGAGCGGGATGTCATCTTTACGGCGAATGCATAAAACCATAATTTTTCAAAAGCCTTCAAAGTCTTACAGTATATTTTTTAATTGGGTAGAACAAATTCAGGAAAATAAAATATAAATATATATGTAGATATATTTTTTTAGTAATAATAATATTTATTTCCATGCAAAGAGCGGACTAAAAACTGCCACACATCATATGTATGTACGTACACAAAACTAATAATAATTTTTTTGTGCAATATGCGCCGACATTTTTTTAATTTCCCATAGGTGGTCAGGCGCACATGCACACGAACTCATGCCATGCTCTTGTCAGAATAACAAATCAAATTGCAACCTGCAACTTACAACCTCATGGCGAGGCGCACAAAACTGTCACATGGCCAATAAAAATGTTTTGGCCCAACAACGGAAGTGTAATCATTGAAGCTCGTTAAGAGGCTTGTCCCAGCTAACATTTGGAAGAGTTTTCCTTCTCCAGGCGATGGACTTTAAGCTCTTCCAGAAGAATTAATATATTTATTTTGTATACTTTTAGGCATTGCTTCATGATTCGATATTACTTTTCTGTTATTTAAGTTGCTCACATTCATATGAAAATTTATGGTTTAAAGCAAAGAATTATAAAGTTACGCAAATAAAATAATAGAGTTAAGCTACTACAGCTATTAGCCATATTAGCTATTTAGCGTAAAGCTTTAATTCAAGTTAAAATAATTTTTTCTAAGCTTTTTCGTACTTTCTGAACATGCTCACTCGCTTAGAAATAAAACAATAATACTGAGCTCTCCCTCTCGATGATGTAATAAACATTTTTGTTTTGCCTTCCGTAATAAATATTTTCTTTTTCGCCTCTAACAATAATCGTTTTAAGTTTTCTTCCAAACTTTCGCTTGAAAACAGAACATGAGCTCGACGAGGGCGATCGAAACCATCGTCTAGGCGATTGAAAGATTAAAAAAGTTTGCTGGGATGGAATTATTGTTTTTGCTGTTGTTCGCTGTCAGTGTTGTGAAAACACAAAATTAATTCAAATTGATGTCGTAATTTCTGAATGTTGTTGTTTATGTTTTTTCAAATATTTAATTGTTGACGAGTAAATGGAAAAAGCAAAAATAACAATAACAACTTAAAAATACAAAAGTAAATGAATTGCGCAGGATGGCGATGGTGACACTGCCACCAACAAGAACAACAACAACAATAGCAATAACGATGTGATTACAACAATGCGCGGTGTCGCATTGCAAGCAAATTAAAAAATTAAAGACATACCGACCCTTTTTTTGTGAAGTACGCATTCATGCATATTTTTGATGATTATTTTTAGTTGCTGGTTGTTAGTTGTTGTTTTTTGTTGTTGTATGGTTAAGCAAAGTAATCAAAAGTACACAACTAACGGAAGTAACCAACCAGTTTGTTGTTTTGTCATTTTTGATTTCCGTTAGCAATTTGTTGCCTTATAAGCTACACAAAAAATGTTGCATATTTCTAGGTGCGAATTTTTTGTTCAGTGCAAGGTGTAAATTTATTGTTACGTATACGCCATCGTGTCTGTATTTCAACTAATTTATTGTGATATTGTATAATTCGTAGGGTACATATGCCACATTGTTGCACAAGACAATTTTAGCTACAACATAAAACCCAAGACACTTGAAAATGAATAAGTGCCCACTTTTAATAAGAATACTGAACTGCAACAAATGCATAAACAATAATAATTATAAAAGTTCCTTAAGTTAAGATTAATATCGATATTTTAGATTTTCTAAAATATGAAATACACTGGTCTACAAGATTTTTGCGAATGGGAAGTGACTAGGTGCTGTTTTTTTGATCGAATTTTTCATATATCACGTCATATATTCATATTCATATATTTCACCTGTAGTAGTGAAAAGACGACTTTTATGGTAAGAGGGACTACGCTGCTTGACTTCTTCGGCAAAATAATATAGAAAATTTATTTTCAAAAGTTTTCTTATGAAGATCCTATTAGCGACAGTAAGCTAAATTTGAATTCTTAAATCCACAAGTGACATTAAATTGATAACCTTTTGATTCAAAATTTTTACTGCGGACTGCTTATACATTTACGTATGTACGAGTATATAGCAACAACGATAGAAAATTTATTAAATTCATAAAATTTTAATTCACTCAAAATTCGTGTGATATGTTACCAATTAAAAAACCTAATCTCCAACAAAATAACCTATATATGTAACTAATAGTTTTCAATTCCAAATCTTTTCTTTTTGAATGCAATCGACATATAAATCAACAATTTTTTCTATAGACTTTAAGGTTATCTCTACATTACCAGACATGTTCCTTTACTGTCACAGAAAAATTTCAAAATGATGATGAAAAATTAAATGTGCTTGCCTTGAAAAACGTAGATTTTCAGATACATAAGGACTGTCCTAGAAAAAACTTACGTTTTGCTTTTTAGTTATAAAAAATACCCAGTAAATTTTTTGTTCTTTTTTCGTTTTATATAAATTATGGCTAGTGTTCAGAATATAAATAACTAAAAACTGAGTAACAACTTTTTTTTTTTATAAAAATTTCTCACTTTTTTCGTAAAGCCCTTCATTAAATTTTGCATAGTTGTTTCATCGACAGTACGTGACGATCTTTTCCACTTATGCCTGAAGTCTTGTAAATTTTTGCAGTCTGACCACTCTTTCGAAGATCTCTTTTCATAAGAGCCCAATATCTTTCAATTGGACGAAGATCTGGGTAGTTGAGCGAATTTGCACTTGATCTTTCTACTTGCATACCATTCCATCGTAGCTTTAGAGTAATGAGAGTAAATCTGGCCAGAACGTCACGGTACCCTCATGTGCACGAATAGAAGTAGAAGACGTTTTTCGAGGCACTCGTCTATATAAACTTTGGAATTGATTGTGGCTTGCGTAACAAAAAATCTGCTTCTGCCAAACCATATATTTCTTCGGAAATTTCGAAATTTTTTTTTCTTCGAATTTACTAGACGCAAGCCCTTTTTTCGGTTATGTATATTATTCGTGTCCAGGTAGCTGCTTAAAATCTGCTTTGACGTGAGTTTCGTCGTCCATAACACAGCAATTGAATTTAGTCAGGTACCTTTCATGCAATTTTCGGGCACGCATCTGAGCCATCAACTTCTTTTCATCAGAACGGTCTGGTACTTTTTGAACTCTACATGCCTTCAGTTTACTTTTTTTCTTCATCCTTTGTGCAGTAGATTTTGATGTAGCTACTCTAGCAGCCCTATCTCGCACTGAGGTGTTGGGATTTTGCTTAAAAAGGCACTTCACCTTCGGCGCTACTTTTGGATTCGAAAATTCTGGTTTTCTGCCTGAACCCTTTTTTCGTGAAAGAGGTCAACTCTTCTTATGTTTACAAATATCCGTAAAAACAGTTTTATCTGATGCACCAACTATTTTTGCTATAGCTAAATATTTTAGTTCTGGATTTTGCAGGTATGTGGACAAGATCAGTTATTGCTTGCTAGACATCGTTGTCGTTAAAAGTGCTATCTTCAAGTGTTACACATCATAACATCAGCAAATATTGTGTCTTTTTACACCTATAAGATTATCAAGTAGAGTAAAATATAAAAAATGAAAAACGTAAGTTTTTTCTGGGACTGTCCTTATGATATTAAATTGGGAACTCTAATGACCCTAAACTGTTGTTATCCATATGTTTCCTAAACTGATGATGCCAGAGCTCTTACTAGAAATGAAAATTTTCAAACTCGTGGAAGGTCGGCAATTTTTATCATCTCGGTTCAAAGGTCCTGTTATGGATTTATTATCTAAATTGATAATCCGACAAAAAATATCATTGAAAACAGCAATTGTGTAGCTTTCTTTCACACTTTTTAACGAAAGTTTCGCTCTAAAAAATCTGCACTCTTTAAATCTTTTGATGCAATAATTCGGGCGGATTTAATCGCACTGTGAGAAAACCAGATAATTTTTCGCTCAAATATCGATATCATTGAAATTGGAACATGCCATCGATGCAAATTTTATTAAGTAATCTTAAGCCATTGTTTTCTTTACTCTACTGTAACTCTGCACACATTAGGATGAGCAGTGTAGAAGTTTTTAAATAAAAGATAAGCGCAGAAACTGCTCAGCAATGTAAAAAAAAATTGTGGATATTTTTGTGAAAATTATGTTATGTTCTAAATTGATATCAAGTATGGCAAAACTACGTTAATACAATTTAAATATATAACATATTGAAAATAATTTTGTGTCAGATTGAAAATATTAACAAAGAGCACTGCTATCATAATGAGTGAGTTAAAATTGAGCTACGTTGAATCAAATATAAAAGCAATTATATGGAACTTTATGTCAAACTGTCAGTCAAAGTTTCTGTAAATGTTTAACTGAATATTGTGAAATTTGTCCTTAAGAATTTTAAGTAATTTTTTTAGACTGCTATGAAAAATATTAAAAAAATGTTGACATCTTTGCCATTCCATTTCTCGAGTTTGTTTTTATTTCATTTTCGTTTCTTTTTATCATTGGCATCACCAGTTGGCTGATGAATCTTAAAATATCAACAGCATAAAACCAACGACAGTAAACAACAAACAGTTGAATAGCAACAACAACAAACAGTGCAACAGCAAAAGCAACCATGGAGTGCGCTTATCATTAACGTTGAATGCTAAACTCTGGTTCTGCAGCTGTTGGCGTTTTTTTAATTCTTTTTCTTTTTATAGCACATACATACATACATACATACATACATATACTTGTTGTTCTTATATTAAACATATACATACATATAGATTCAACCATTTTCATGGATAAATTTTCATTTTATAGCAATTGCATCATAGTTCATTTTTTCTTGTTTACGTGAAATTTCACTTTGAGAATTTGAAAAATTTTTTCAGATCGGAGGTGATTTCAATAATTTGAAACTAGTTTTTAGTTATTTATGTTCTGAACACTAGCCATTATTAAGAAAAAATAACCAACAATTTATTGGGTATTTTTTATAACTGAAAAACAAAACGTAAGTTTTATCTGGAATAGTCTTTAAGTGGGCATATTTTTCGAATCAAAAAATTTTTGGTAACTATTACTGCTATCCGGTGTTGAACATAATACAGCTAATGCAGCCAGAGTAATTGGAAGTCATAACGAACAAATTGGCGGCCAACAACAATTTTATTCCCAAAAAATTTAGGTATTGTGTCATTTTTCGATTATTTTATAATTTTTTTTTTTCATTTGGACTTTGTGTCTTAAATTAACTAAGATTTGGGCGTTGTGGCAAATTTTGGCCTTTTTGTCTTAAACGAATTGGAAACGAATTGAAACACCTCCGATATTATAATTCAAGAATTCGCTGTTGGATTATTCTTGAAAAAAATTTTTTAATTATCACAGAAACCTTTTTAATGAACTGGAATATTTTCGATTTTTATGGGAAATTTTTTATTTTAGTACAAGCTGAAATAATTCCTTTCAGAAATTAACTTTTTAGAATTTTTCCAAGACCACTTGAACCGCCCAAATTTTCCAATTTGAAAATTTCATTCTTTTGCTGCAAGGGGAAGTTTATGCTGAAGTGCTAAAAAAAATGTTTACATACCAATATATGACCAAATTTTGGCAACGTCTCCCGGATAAGAATATGATTTTTTTTTTTTGGAAGCTTGAATCACACTAATCCACATGCTTGCACATTTGTGTGTATGTAATTCAATGTACAAGTCATACAAATGTACGCGTTTATGTTTAGTGCATCAAAATCGGAGGCTGCTGTTTCCTCAAAACTGGGTCAATGAATAGCAATGTATACACAAAAGCACATACAAACACCTTATGCATTAATTTTTGTGTATGTAGTAGTCACAGAAAACCTTATTGTTCACTCAACAATAAAATAGGGATAACGTAAACAGGTAGAACAACACGAATGCGACACCCCCCTCCCCAGCAAATGGTAGAGTTGTCGTTTAATCGTCGCAGTGATTATTTTGATACCACGCGAGATTCAATGTTAGGCAATAATTTATTTAGAGGAAACTGTATAGGGTCTCCCCAAAAAGATTTGCGTACGAATCATAAGGATACAGGAACATTCTTTGGTTAGGTGTGGATATCTTTGTCCTATCATGCCATGGCAATGACTGAAAAGGTTTTTTATATAAAACATTGAACAAATATGGTTTTTGACATAGAATTTGACATCTAGTCAGACATATCGGCGGCGGATTAAGGAAGGGCTAGGGCTCCTAAATAACGAAATATTACGCTATTTTCACGGGGCTAAAAGTTGGAAGAGGCCCTTGTGGTGTATTTAGGTGAATAGAAATAAAAGAACCTTTTTTTTTTTGGTCACGCCAATAGTACACATGAAACTCTAGTAGGAAAAAATGGTTTTATAGCTTATTTTATAGGCTTCTTAAGGACAAGTAGAAAGACAACATATTTTATTTATAAATTCTTTGAAGGGGATTATAAGAGCCATTTGGCATATTAAGTATAAAGACATTTTCTAGTCTTTGTTACCTTTCCAGAGACTCGGTAAAGTATCTTTCTGAGCTGTTTAAAAGACACCTTGAAAACATCTAAAATAGAATTCTGGTCTTAGAGATTTTGTTGACTTAATTTATTTTATTTATTATGCAAATTGTAGAACTAACTAAGCTTTATTGTATTTAATTTTATTTTATTATCAAATTTAATTTTTGCTTGCTTTACAAATTTGAAAAGTCATTCTCGAACCCATGACCTAGCGATTCATGGTCCTGCGTGCTACCTACTAGGCTACCTGTCATATATTATATTAGAAGACAAAGGCGAATCATATCTTTCTCACATTTGCTATGATGAAGCGATAAAAAAATTGGAAATAATTTGCCCTATCTCTTGTGTCTCTAAAAACATGAGATCTCATGTTTTCAAGTGACTAATATGGCTGCAGTATTGAAGCATGAGCGACATGCGGTATCTTTATCATGATTTCATATCTTTATCCAGCAAGATTTTATAAAACCAAATTTCGCTACAATGGCGAATTTTCTTATTAATTTTGATAGAAAACTATTTGAAATACATCACTGTCTTGTAAGCTGGAATTTTGTCTTCATAACTTTCCCTGATGCTACTAGGTGAGCTTGGGAGGTCTCTTTCCATATTTTGTGCGTTGCAGCGTGATTTTTGTTCTATATTTTTTCATATATTTGCAAGAAATATAAGTTGTCCCCTATTGTGATCATATAATAACATTTTTGTTTTAGTGGCGGCTCACTTCTACTTTTTAGCCCCGGGCCCCGCAAAGTCTTAATCCGCAGATGCATGGCATACGTATATATACACATAGAGTGATTAAATTTTTTTAATTTTTGTTTTTTTAAGGTGCTGTTGCTTTAAAAGTAAATTTATGAAATGAAGAAAAATTTCATTGAAATCCTGCTCTGTACCTCAATTTTATAAGGTGGCACCGAAGCCTGTTAGTTTTACATGTAAATTGTATGGAAAAATTATATTTTATTAAAAAGTTATGTGAATGGATAGGTGATGAATGATGTTGTGCTGTGGAGGGTCGTTTTTGGAAGTAATTTTTTGCGCTGAAACCGAATCTGGCCTCAGAATTTACCCATCACGTCAGAGCTTTGAGATATCTGAAGTTAAGTACCTAAAACATGATGTCTACTTTCGAGGCCATATATAGGATTTCAAAAAAGTATTTCAGCTTATTTTTAACAAAAGCATCATTTAGTACAGGTCTTGCCCTTGAAGAGGAGCTTTCAAGTGGTGAACTGTGATGTTTTCTTGCAAAGTTATAGCCATTTTAAAGTGTGATGAATTTGATCCCCTAGGACCTAACAATATTAACCAAACGGTTTCAAATTAATGTCACCTTAAAATGGCTATAGCTTTACAAGGAAACATCACAGATCAAACCTTGAAAGCTTATGTTAAAGGGCAAGAACGGTTCTAAATGTTGATTTTGTTTAAAATAAGCTAAAGTTAATTTTTGGAATCCTATACATGGCCTCGAAAGTGGATAAAAAACATCATGATTCTAATAATTTAGAATACTGAAATCATGGGTCAATTCTGAGGCCTGATTCGGATTCAGCGCAAAAGATTACATCCTATGAAAGGTTACGCGTTTACATTAGAACAGATATCCGAAACAAATTTCTTATCCTTATGATTTTGAACCATAGGTGAAGAAGTTAGTTTACTCGTACATATGTACATAGATATATTCCTTACAAAATGTATTCACTTCACATACGCTACAAGTATTGAATTGAGTCAGATAAATGGTTTGATTGCAGACGCTTGGAATCTCCACGTCATTTAAATAGTTTGTGGAAGTTTGATAGTATTTTGCTTACAGTCAGAGTTTTTTTAATAGTACTCGAATTTGCAGCAGGGAACGGAGAAAACGTGGATGTTATTTTTCGATTAATTAAAAAGTAATTGATGAATTCAATTTGCTTGGCAAAGTGATTTCTTTCTTTGCCGATAAGGCACCTGCAATCAAGGCCGTATCCAGGATTTTATTTCGGGGGTTTTAGATTTGAAATCGATTTAAGGTAGTGTCTATTCCTTGCAAAATCGTTTCTATATAGTGTCTATCAAAAAATTTCGGGTGGGGGGGGTTCGATCCCCTAGCATCCCCCCCTAGATACGGCCCTGCCTGCAATATCATACGTACGATTTCATATACACGGTTTGTGGAATAGAGCCACCTAATGGAGCACTGGAAAACCTATTGTAAGTGTTGAGAGTGGTACACCGCGAAATTGTAAGGGTGTTGAATTCAGTATTCCAAGGTATTCATTCCTATGCTCTTAGAATCAAAAATTTTAAATAAAATCCTAACAGGGGCTCAACAACACAGACTTTGGGAGCCAACCTAAGGCCAGGGTGGTCTGTACCACTATCGTCGACTACATTCAATTGGAAAATTTAAAGGCAATATTAAAAACGTGCTTGAGAGCCATCTTTTCAATGTTAAACTCTTGTTGGAATTATTCCCTCTATGTAAAGCAAAAGGACAATTTAAAAAAAAAACATTTTGTTTCTTTATAAAACATAATTTTTGCAGCTCAAAAATATTCAACAAAAAAAACTGCATAAAACTACTTATTGCCAACATGCTACTCGTAGATACAGCAGTGACAAACTCAATTTGCATATCCAATGTTTTATGCAGTTTGAGTGCGTTTTATATGCAAACTCGCTCAAAATCAACCGCCAAGCAAGAAAGTAAAACAAGAAAACCATAACATCCCAATGCCATCCTATCACCTCACAAGGCAGGTCACATGAGCCCATCGATGGGATTTATAGAGTGCTGCTGTCTGAAACAGTGAACAGCAACTCATCGACTGTTTCCGTACTGCTGCGTTCTGTTCGTATGTTCAGCTGTGTGTCCTTAAATGAGTCAACTAACCGCAAGCAAGGAAGTACGAAATACTATGAAGAACTGTAAAGGATGTTCATGGACAGGAGCAAGGAAGACAGCAGTGAGGAAGGATTGAACATTTTATATGCAGATAAGAATAATTGATTTCAAATTGAGTGCGCATAAGACAAAAGGAAGTGTGTTATACTCGAGGACATGCTGAGCTACTTGAGGCAGCACATAGTCCTTGCTGAAAAAAAGAAACAATACCTATTACATTAGCAGACTGATGGTCCACGTCACCTAAAGGAAATCCCTTTTAGAAACACAGTATAGCAACTCTTAGAGATAATGGAAGGGTTTGCTTTTACAGAAAGTGCTGTGTACTGTGGAATCAGGATATATGAAAATATATATCGAAAAATATGTATGGAAATATATAAATTTGTCTATTTTATAAATTTTCGATACTCATTGTTTAGGGTGCTCTAATAATAACCTCTAAAGTGAGTTTGATTAAACAATTTTTGTATGATTTCCTTATTAATGGTACGCAAGCCCAGTCCCTGTATGCTGTGTCAAAATATTAATTTTATACCCTACACAGAGCGTATATTAACTTTGTCTTTCCGCTTGTAACACATAGATGAGGGCGTGGCAGGTATGACAAATTGCATACATTCTTGCTCAACATCACCATTTGAGTAGATGCCCGTATGTCAGTCTGAGAAATTTGGCCACATCTTCAAACAAACTTTTTGGGATTGAAAATGGGCGAAGTCGCCTCACGAACACGCCTTACCCCTATTCAAATAAAACATTTAAAACGCTATTTTGAGAGAATTATTTGATGTAGCGTAACTAAATTTCTCAGAAAAACTTACAATTAGAACAACTTAGGCCAGCTCTGGTAAAAAAAAATTGGCGAATTTGGACGAGAGGGGGCAGCACTTCCCATGCAAGCGAAAACTTCAAAATGCTATAGGTTAAGTTAGAGTGGCTGCTTAGCATCTATGCTGTTTTAAAACCACATACGTGACCCAACAAAACTGGTGAGAAAATTGTCAATAGATTTTAATAAGAACTCTGGTAACGGTAAAACCTATATACAGTTAGTTCTGTTGGTGTAGTTAAGCAGCAATCCGATTTAAATTTCGGCCAATTCGCTGAGATAGTTAAAGAAATCTTTCCCTAGATATCTGAGCCTGATTATGGCAAGGACCGGACAATTGCAGAGAAAGTGTTCAACAGATTCTTTCTCGTTTGCACTCAGACATCTAAGGCAAAATGGGTTGAATGGAATACCTAATTTTTCCGGAATCTTGGCAATATTCCAGTGTCC
The DNA here is from genome assembly GCA_963680825.1 of Meiosimyza decipiens. Classification (NCBI taxonomy): domain Eukaryota; kingdom Metazoa; phylum Arthropoda; class Insecta; order Diptera; family Lauxaniidae; genus Meiosimyza; species Meiosimyza decipiens. The sequence goes on from OY804260.1 coordinate 57,877,646, forward strand.
AGTGCAAGTAGGGATGATTCTTGCGATGTCTTTGTGGCTCTTGGACATTAGATTAGTGGATTTTGAATTATTATATGATGGCCATATTGCTCTGTATGTTTTACAGGTTTGTAGGGTTTTCTAGTCCTTTGTCGACTCAGAAAGAAAATGAAAGAAGAAGTTTTTCTTAACTATGCTAATCGGAATTGCATGTACATCGTCTCCCAGTTCAGAACCTTGATGGCGGCCTGGCTATCAGAGAAGATTGCTAGCTTCCCATATTATTATTGCTCACTAGCAAAAATTTCTGCTTGGAAAACGCTAGCTGAGTTAGGTTGGCGAAAAGATTGAGGAGTTTCTAAGGCTTTTGAGTAGACTTCCGCACATACACTGCAGATCATCTTTCATCCATCGGTGCATATGGCGGTTTCAAAATTTAAGTTGATATTGCGCTCCTCCCATTGAACTCTCTCCTTGTTGCTTCGATAACAACCAGCTTCTCTGAGACGAATAGCACAATAGGACGGGGTTGCTTTAATGAAGATATTAGGAGATACCAGGTGTAAGAGAACGTTGAGGGCTTCCGTGGAGCAAGATCTCTTTGTACCCATCACGCCTACACAAGAAGTCCTTTGAAACCTCGCTAGCCTTTTTTGGTTCTTGCCGGCCACCATACTAAGTAGCCGTAGGTGAGGGTCGGTCGCACCACAGTGTGTAACATACATCCGAAGTATCATTCTTGGTTGAAGACCTCATTTTTTACTAAAAGTTTTTTACAACCTTTACCTACAAATATGCTCAGTGAGTAATTTTTAGTGCAAGCGCATGTATCAGCTCGAGCGCTCATACTTTGTATCGCTCGAACGGCTCGAGTGCTATGTGTTTATTACACTGTGAAGGAAGTACTTATTAAAGTGCAATGTCCTAACGTTTAGGTCAAAAGATATTGTTCCGACAGAGCTTAGGATCCCTCGAAATTAATGAATTTATGCCACTAACAGTTCTTGGTCCTCTGCACAGTATGGCAATAATTCAATTGAGCGGTTTCAGATTTAATGATTCATGTAATTTTTTACCTTAAGTTGAAATAGGTAGTGCGTATGACAAGAGAAAACACATAGGAAGCCTCTCTCTTTCGCAAGTCATACTTTGAGAGAGTAATTTATCATAAAAAGCTGTACTCAATTATAGCTGTTTGGATCCGGCATTAAGCTGTCGCATCGGGCACAACATAATGGTGTTGAGAAATATGCTGGGCCGAGACCTTTTATATGCTGTTGAGCCAAATTAATTCTTCTTTGTATAGTTCCATAGCTTTTTATAATTAATGTGGTTTTCATAAAAGTGTAGTGTCTTTTATTTTCGAAACGTAGACCACTGTGCTTGACAGTCTCTTTAAAGGACTTTCAATTTACTAGAGATGCAAATTCTCAACACCATTTTTGAAGAGCTTCTAAATGCTCCAATAGAAGAAGTTTGTGTGATAGAAACAGTACAAAATTGACAATTGAATCAACATGCAGAAGTGTTTAAGGAGTAACACCAAAAGTGGACGCTTAACACGTTCATCTCATTGTGTATTTGGATTTTTGTTTTTCCCTTTGTTGTTGCTGTTTAAATAGGAAGTGCTAATGTCCTGTTAAGTGTGTAGGTGATGGTGGTTCTATTGCATCGCTTGCTAGCACATGCATTAGTAATGCTTAATGAATACTTAAAGAAACCTTCACAGAACTAACGACCGCTTAATTACCATCCAGCATCAAATACCACCTCACCCCTAACACGCAGACATACACACATTTTATGATAATGCTGGTAACTGAACAGATTGTTGAAATTAAGCTGACAACTTCATTGCATGAAATTAATTTAAAGCAGCAACAGCAGCAGCAACAACAGCATCCTGTGCTCATTCGTCCGAGCATCAAATTATGGTCAATCGCTACATAGGAATGGGGAATTTGTGGGTTGACTTACTATTGCAGATATCACAGTTTTTAATTAGTTTTAATAATTAAAAGCGTAAGCAGTTGGTGCAAAACTTAGTAATTTTTTGTGTATTTAAGCGTTAGGACTAAGGATCGTTATCTTTGCAGTTTGAATGGAAAATTATTATTATTTAAGGTGAAAAATATCTATTGCAGTACAAAAAAATGTAAATTGTCGTGAAATGTAGAAAATTAAGCAGTACAAAATTGGTTAATAAAAAGTTATATTTTACTTGGTTTATAATAACATCTGTTCAGTCGATATTTTTCAATTTTCTTGAAATTATTCAGCTGGATTGTGTTTAATGAAAAATAAAACGGTGCTCATTATTTTTGTCCAAGTCTAGTTGTTCACGATTTTGGGTGCATGAGTCAACTAGGTTTTGTGTTATACTTTAAAACCAACTCGAAAAATTCTGAGCAACTATGATTATCCCTTTTTAAGCTACGAAGGCTTTAAAAATCACTAACTATGTACTACATATATTCTGTACAAAATGATTCAGAATATACATAAACTTAGAAGTAGATAATGATAGGTATGGTAGAAAACTTTGAACTGTTGTTTCTTAGTAGGGAAGGGTAGGGTAAGACTGAGTTTAAAACTTTTTCGAAAAAGCGGCTGTTGTGTCTGAGCCAAAAAAGAAAGATGTCTTGAATTTTTTTGATTTAAGGATTCATATCTCTTATTTCAAAATGTTGCCACCTGATTTTTCCGGCAAATGCTGAGTCAGAAAAAGGGGCAATTAAAAAATCTTTATAATTTAAGACATAAAGGAAAGAAAATTCGGTGTTATTAAACAGCCTTCTCACTCAGTCAATACAATACAATGGAAAGATTAACCAAGCAGTAAGTGACACAATATTTACATACATCTTGGCTATTTGGTATTTTCTTTATGTTAATTTTAGCCTGATTCGGGGACTAAGCAATTGATGAACTTTATCAAACAAAGTAACAGGTAATAATAGTAATCAAACAAAGTCAGGTGATAAGCAACATATACCCTGCTAATGCAGAGTGAGAAGAGATAGCTAAGGATATGAAAAATTTATTTCTGAACTATTTGGTATTCTCAGAACTTGAGTGCTTTGACATACCTCATCACTTTGCCTCATCACAGCTGTTCAAGTATAAGTAATTTTATATGAGAAGCAATGAAAGTAATCATTAACGAAGTATCAAAGCTTAAATTTACTTTGCCACATCTGCGGATTAATAATAACTCTGTGGATTAACAAAATGTTGAGTCACAGGGCTATTAATTCCTCCCTACGGACATCAATGAGCAGGATGGCAGTTACGAGAGGTACTCAGGGCGGTGTTATTTCACCACTTCTGTGGAATCTTCTTATAAAGGAAATTTTATGCTCGCTGGAAAGATCGAAGATGAAGGTAGTTGCCAGCGTGGAAGATGACGTCATAGTGATTAAGGGAAAGTTCATTTCTACGATCAGTGAACTGATGGATTCAGCATTAGGGAAATTGCTAGTTTGGGCAAGTAATATTGAGCTTAGTGTCAATCCAAGCAAGATCAAACTCATTTTGTTTACAAGGAAATATAAAATACCAGTGTTTAAATTGCCAACTTTAAATGGTACCACACTGGCTCTTGCCAAAAAAACTAAATGTCTCAGAGTCATTCTGGATTCCAAGCTATCATGGAAGAGGAACGTGTATGAAAGAGCTAGAAAGGCTTAGAGGGGGCTTTCTACACATGTTATAGAACATTTGGAAAAAAATGTGGTGCAAAACCGTACATAGTACATTGGATGTACATAGGGGTCATCGGACCTATAGTATTTTAACTCACGTTGCACTGGTGTGGTGGACGGCAGCCAGCACAAAGTCATTACTTAACAAGCTTCGTAAAGTACAAGGACTGGCCTGTCCTGATATAACGGGAGCAGTCAGATCGACACCAAATGCGGGCCTGGAAATTATAATGTAACTCCTTGCTATTGGCCTATACATCAGAATAAGGTGGCAAAAGGGATTATTAGGTTAAAAGAATGTAACAAGCTCCTAAGATCTGAGAGTAACAAATCTATTTTGTAGGATATACAGCGATTACCCAGTACCAATACTTAACTTCGACACTGCCTGCACCATCAACTTTCTAACAAGACAAGAGTGAAACTCTGGCAACGTTCTTGAAGGAAGGAAGCTAACCATCTTCGTGGATGAATTCAAAAAATTAAGTGGGAGGAAATGTCCTTGAAAATAGAACGTTGCCTCCCGGACTATAATTCTTTTGCTTACAGCGACCTCTTTAAAAAATTTTTTGTAGCTGTAATAACATCAGACTTATTTTCTTGATGATATCGCAAGAAAAGCATTTCGCCTGTTAAAATCGGTAACGTAGTTAAGAACTTTTGTATGCAACGACATTTGCACTTTTGCAAATTTTCAATTTAGTGCCCCTAAAGAAGAGTCGCATCAATAAACTGCATTGCAATGGAGAAAATTTTTTAAAAAAAATTGTTATTATGGAAAAAAAGTGTCAAAAAGGTTTTACAACTAAAATGCAGTAGCAGCGCCTACTGGTGGCAAGACACCGAATTGGGAAGCATAAAGGATTGAATGAAACATCAGGTGCTGCAGTCACAACAAGGTGAGAAAATTACTGCATTTCTTCAGCCATGATACAGAAAAGACAAAATATAATATGGAAATAGCAGAAGAAAACTGGAGCAAGGACGACGACAACAACGGCGACGATGTACAACTTAAGTTCACAACAAAAAGACAGAGAAAAACAACTCCAACAACTGACAATAAGGGAAAACTTTAAAGCACAAGAGTACAAAATAAATAATTGTACAAAGTTTTTTTATGCTTTTTCTAAACGTTGTTTTTTTTTTAGAAACGCTAGCACCAACAAAATGCAGTAATATCTAGGAGATTTGAAGTATTTTTTACAATGCAGGGGGCGCCCCAGCATACAGTTGAATTTAAATATTACGACCAACTTAATAGCAAGATTCCTGTTTTACTTATTGCTGTTGCCGCAAGTCCTTATGCGACGACCTGGTCGTGACAGTTTAACAGCAACAGCAAAACCAAAAAAACATGACAGTAACAACAGAGCATTAAATGTTCATCACTCCTCCGCACATAATTATGCCGACTACAGCTACAATTGCAAGACCACAAGAAGATGAACAGAAAATGAGGGGAAAAAATGTATTTTTACTTTATTATATTAATTTCCTCAAGAACCGAAAAGAAGAAAAAATACAAAAAAAAAACATTAAAACAATGAAAAATTTATAATACTACGATTACTTTTTTATTAAAATTTTATTGGTTGGTCTCATCCATTTCACGTCAAAAGGAAAGTCAGTTAGGCTCACTATGTCTGAGTTTCATTTAATTTTGTCCTTTTTATACCCTACACGGAGGGTATATTCACTTTGTCATTCCGTTTGTAACGCATAGAAGGGGGCGTGGCAGGTATGGAAAAGTATATATCTTCTTGATCAGCGTCACCACCTGAGTCGATATAGCTATGTCCGTCTGTCTGTCTGTCAGTCTGTCTGTCTGTGTGTCTGTCTGTTGAAATCAGGTTTACGAGAAAACTAAGCAAGCTAACTCAAGGAAATTTGGCACACAGGTCAAACCTTCTTGCAAGCTGATAGCATATAAAAATTGGCGAAATCGGTTATCGGCCACGCCTTCCGCCCATACTCTATGTAAATATACCCAAGTCCATTTTGAAAAAAAGTTGCTGCGATTTTGATGAAATTTGGTGATTTGGTGAAGATGAGAACAAAATTAGGATTAGGCTAGGTTTGAAGTTTGCAAAAACTCTTAAAGGGGCGTGGCAGAGCCCTAAATTTTAACTTTTACAACGCCATAGCTCGTAAACCGTGCAAGATATTGTGATGAAATTTGGTACATGAATACAGATCTTATTCATCTTGAATTGCGCATAAAGTGGGCGGAATTGTAAAAGTGGGAGTGGCACTTTTTAGCAATTGAAAATTTGGACATACGATTGGCACATACGATTTTCATAAAAATTTTAGGGATGATACCACTGAAAGCAGTCGTCAATACAACTGTATTCAATGTTCAGGAATATTTTGTTGAAGGGCGTGGCACAGCCTACAATATTTATAAACGTTATAAAAAACGAACTACCACCGCAATCGCTATGAAATTTAATATAGCAGATATACTCGCTAAAAGGTGTCTTCTTGCAAAATTTTGGTACAATGGTTCCGGTGGGTGTGGCACCTCCCATATAAGCAAAATACGTTTAATGCTATAGATAGTGTGCTATTTTGTGTAGAGGTGTCGGTTACTATAAGTTTTGAAATTCAATCAAACTTGACAAGATTGCATCAGTAGGCGTGGCACCTCCCTCATTAACATAAAGTTGTAAGTGCTATTTTAAGTGAACTATTGGTGCAATTGATCTGAAATTTGAAGTAAATGTTTTACTGGGTATTAGGTACATATGAATCAAAAGCTTTTGAAATACCAACGGTGGGCGTGGCACCTCCCATACAATTAAAATACCTTAAGTGGCATAACTATCGAAATATATGAGCAATCACACTGAAATTTGGTGTAAGAGGTTTGTTTATGGAAGGCTACTTTTGGATCAAAATATGAGTGGATTTTACCAGTGGGTGTGTCACCGCCCTAAATTTTAAGAATAATTACGGCACATATCGCAAACTATAGAAACTATTATGCTAAAATTTGGTTTGTGCATGTCAATCACGAATATCATTTATTGAAACAAAAGTGGGCGGAATTGGAGAAGTGACACATTTCGTGTTTTTATTTCTTTTCTAATTTTTTCAACATTTCCCATATTCTTTTGACATTTTCAGTTTTTTCCTACACTTTTCAACATTTTTAAACCTTTTTACATTATTTTCGACTTATTCAACCTCCTCAACATTTTTTTAACATTTATTTAAAAAGTACTTTTAATGCAGTGTGGGGTATGTGAGTTTCGGCCTGGCCGAAGATAACACCTTTACTAGTCTTTATTGCATATATTACAATCAGCCTTATCCTGGCTATGTTCATTTGGCTTAAAATAAATCCAAATATCACGATCTGTAGTACATTTGCATCCACATGAAGATCCGCATTGATTATTGCGGATGCGGATGCAGATGCAGATGTCCAAATCAATGGAGAAGCCCCGCAATTGCGGATGCAGATGCGAATATTCGCAACATCCCTGTTATGTATACTCGTCGTGTACGCTGCAAAATACGATTCAGCATGACTCGATTACGTTCGGCGCACACAATGATATGCGTAGGTTTGCCTTACACAGGTTTAGTCAAGGAATATGCTTTTAATAAAAATTTAAAAACCACGCAGGGTAATTAAATTCCTTGCAAAGGTAACACCCTTGCTAATTTTTAACTCATAACTCTTTTAGCTATGAGAGTTTTAAGCAACCAACATTTCAAAATGTTTGACCTTAAAGATAAAATTTATGAAAACTTCAGGGTTTCCGGTGAAACTAAAACTTTTTCGGCCTGAAAAAAGCTTGAAATTTCTGTGATAAAGTATTTTTTCTGTAGCGTTTAGATTCATTCCTGCTTAATTTTCCAATTTCCAGAAAAAATTAAAAATTATTAGATCAACTCCGATATCTTGGCTCGATTTAGAGGGATTATAGAAGCTAGATAGAGGTGTTTGGTGTTGTGGAAATCGACAGTGTTTGAGTCAATGGGCGCAAAAAATATCAATCTGGTTCTACCTATACATATGTATACTCTGTAAGCATAAAATTCACTTGTAACCATTGACCTTACACACATGGACTGTAAATAAAAAATAATAAATTTTATACAGATATTAACCCACATTTAGTGTACAACTAAATATACACTTAGTGCAAATAAATTCTGAAGTTTACCAAAAATAGTTGATATTTTTTTCACATTATCTTTGACCAACTTGTGCACTCACTTTTTACCAAATTCTATACACAATATTCAATAAAATGCTGCATTTGCCATAACTCTTCTTATATTTTGCATTCCACACACACACATACATACAGTATATTGAATGTAGAAGAGACCTTTAGCCAAGAAAATCGACCAAGCACAACACAATTGACCAGAGTTTGAACTGCATTACTCCAGTTATTTTTTTTTTTTTTGATTTTTTTACCAATAATGAACACAAATAAAAGATATTCATATGAGTAACTTAAATGAGTACATGGTATATAAATAATTTTCAAACTACGATAGTTTGTGTGTATATTTCTTTTTAACTTTTTTCGGCCAAAACAACAGCCTCGTTTTGTATAAAAAAAAATAAATAAAATAGAATACACATAGATATAAAAAGTCAACACGACAACAACGAAGACTAAGCACCTCGACCAACGTCTGGCCAATATGTGCATTTGGCTTGATTGCGTGCATGCATCAAATTTTACCATTTTACTCGGAATCAGTTGTAGAAATATCGATTTAGTTGTATTTGTTTTCTCTACACATACACATACATATACATACTTACACACTACAAATATACTTGCACGAGTATCTATGAGGATGTCGATGATGATGGCAGCCGCAATTAAACAGTTTGACTATTGATACCCCCAATGTCGAGTGAGGGTATTCGCCTTTTGACAGTTAGGGTTAAAATGAAGCCAAATTAGTCGAATGTAATTCGACACTGAAGTGCTCATTCACAGCAGTAATGTCGATTTTACTGACCAAATTAATTGTAAATAATCATGAGATTGTTGTGAAGTTCATATTAACTACTTAGTTTACGCTAATAATACGTTTGCTGCCTATTTCACATTTTTCTGCTCGATGCTCGAAGTGGCGGCTCTAATTTTGTATAAACGCTTACATATATAATTATATTCATATGTATACATATAGATTGGAATGTGACAAAAAACAAACTTTTTTTGGAATGTTAATTACTAATTATCTGTAATTTATGGCGGCTACAAGTTTTGTGTTTTAGATAAAGAAGGTATTGCACACCACCCGCCATTTTTATAAACTGTTGAACTATTCATAAGAAACAAATTTTTAAACACACATTATGTAAATGGTATCCGATCGTAAGCCCCAATGGTCTTAATCCCCAAAACAATTTTGGTCTTTATGTTCATTTTTTCTCGGTTATCTACTACATAAAATTCAGTTTTTGTCTGTCTTTTATGGACGCGAAAGCTATCCGACCGATTTTGATGAAATTTTTTCAGTATTTTATTTAGAGCGCATATTTGGGGTTGCCCTCCATACTAAAATATATTTATAAAATATCATTTTCACGTAGACTGGTTAGTTGATTCACACCGAACTTACACCACTTAGCTTTTATATTAAAAGACATACACTGCGTTCATTAACTATATGTAGCTTAGGCAAAACTTTTATTAAGGGTGGCTCTCATACAAAAAATATTTTTACAATGAGCACTTGAAAAAATTCAGAAGAAATTTTCTATTTAAGGTGAAGCGAAGCAAACAGGGTAATGCTAGTGATTCTTATTTTTAATTTTGGGCTATAACACTTCGAAGAACGGACATAGTCTCCAAAAACAGGATACCGCAAAATAATTTTGAGCGACGTGTCCACAGTAAAAGTTGGACATATTGGAGGACATAAGCCCTCAGGTGGGGCCGGAAGTCGCCCACTTGTCATAACTATGTAGAATTACTGTAGCTAGCGAAGCCGGAATCGTAGGTAAATGCCATTTTCATGCTCAAAAAAAAAAATATGAAGAAGGTCCGAGTGCACCCTATGTATATATGAACACTTGCTCAGAATAACCCAAAAAGAAAACTTTAAAGTCCAGCTCATTGGGGCGGTGCATCGTTTTCCAAATAGTTACCCATGAAAAAAATAAATAAATTTTTAGAAAAAATATAAAATATTTTCTGTATTTCCAAGCAAAACCCATGGTAGCTGTGGCCATTGTTATGAGTGGTCATAACTACAATTATAACCATTAGGTTTATGACATGGCACCGATAAAAATATTTGTAATTCGAAACGTAAATATTTTTTTATTGTCACTGGATTAAATTGGCAGAAAATTTTAGCTCAGACATACGTGAATTTTTCACCATATTTTCGATTTTTGTAATGTTTTCAAAATTTTTTCGGATATATCAATATTTTTGGCTTATTTAACTTTTCTAGCTTAAAATTTCTGGTCATGGCGAAAGCTTGAACCTCTATAGCCTTCGGCCTAGGTACTGTCAATATTCATTTTAAAATTTTAAGTTTTTAAAATTAAGAAAAAGGAGAATTTCACTCATAATTTCACTTGCGGAATTACAATCCAGACCCAAAAAAATCGTGTTAAATCGTGTGTTGTGTTATTTTAATGCTGGTTCATTACACTTTACAAGGTTTTGATATGTCAATTCGTATGTAAAAATTTTGTATGCAAAAGACGTTAATTTATTTATTACCATTTGTAGTAAACGTAACATAGTATTAGTAGTAGTAAATACATTTTCTTTAAACATGTCACTAATTACTTCTTTTTCCTTAAAACTTCCATTTTTGTTTTTTCTTCCTTATAGCCCGCATAATTTACTTGTCACCATGAGGTGTACATGCGACGATATGGAATGAACACCTTTCTTCTAACGACAATAGCGACAGCAATAACAACAACAACAACAGCCAAAAGTAAAAACTTAATGCATACAAAACTACACGTTTTGAGCAGGACATGCAAGATTTAACGCAAACATAGCCGAGAACCAACATAGGATACCCTACCAACAGTTTGTAGGTATATTAATAGCACAGTAATTTTAGATCTTAAATTGTTTGAGCTGTGGAAAAGAAGCTAAATTTCATGCTTCCAAAAATGTTACAATTATTAATTGGAGGTAGTTAAGGGGGTCAAAATCACCAATTAATTTTAACGCAATAAATGTACAACCTTTTAGCAAATACAAGATTGCGTTTTCAAGCGATGTAAGAAATTTTTGTATTTAAGAGTAGTTTTAATCAATAAAATAAGTTTAGTTTACAGAAAATATTAAAAATAATATATGTAAGTAAAGTAGTTGATAAACTTTAATGCTGTCGTCAAACAAAAAAGTAGTCAGAAAAAACACAATAATGCCAGTGTGAATGCTAGTTTTGAAAACGCGTTGTAAAAGCGAGAATCATTCGTACTCGTATGTATATGAAGAATAATTTTTTTTTTACTAGAGTGTGAAATTTTTATTAGTCTACTGTCCCGTTTAGCGGTCTGTAGGGTGCTAAAATGAATAACATTCACGCATCACGTGGAATTCAACAAACGCCTAAAATCGCTGAAGGCAAACTGCTCCATAGAATTAAACATTTTTTTCTTGTTTTGTTTTAACAGGAAAACCAACGTCAGACACGCAAAGTTTTCACTTTCATTCGCGTTCTGTTCTGTTTTTTTTTTCTTTCTGCTTCGTGCCTTGTGCTTTACTGTTATTTCATTATATTTTCACTTTTATCTTGCGCTACATGCTATGCTACGTTTTATTCCATAAAAATAAAATCTAAACTCACACACGCTTAAAAATTTTTCATTACTTAAAAAAAGAAAAAACCAAAACAAAATACGAAAATCAACCAAGAATTCGCAAATAGAAATGGTCACAATGAAGCGGATGACGAGTGGCACTCTCCCTTGGTTTTGCATTAAGTCAGTGGACTATTTTTAGTTGTTTTGATAGTGGTGATATATACTTGTATATGTATGTATATTTTTATATAATTTTTATTATAGTTGATGTTTTTGTTGTTATTATTATTATTGTTTTTAAGTCGCGTGTCATTTTTGCGGACTGCGTCTATGTCTGTGAGTATTTGTGTTTGTGTTTCATATTTAAATACGAAAACATTTTACAGCAACTCCATTGTGTGCTGGTTAAATTTTAATTATGTTTTTGATATTATTCTGGTTATTGTATTTTTGTTGCGACAATGTGTATTGGGGATACAAAATATCGTTAGTAATATCAATACTCGTCTATGTATTTCCAACTCTTACAAGCAAACATATCCTACCTGGAACTAGTTCGTTCAATTGTAACTTTGTAGAAAGTGGATAAAAATTATTTGGTTATTTCTTTAATCGAAATTTCTAAATTATTTTTTGAATTTAATGCAAACGGGGTATTAAATAAAATAAAATAAAAATTCCAAATGAATGTTATCTCTATTAATTATGCCAATATACAACATAAGACTCGCAGGAAATGCCAAGATCACTGTAACTTCGGTATTACTTAGCTAAATATTAAACTAATAGCAATGTCTGTTTTAGCCCTGCACTACTCTATCGGTAAAAGTACGCGTAAAAACCATACATTTTTATTAAAATGGTATATGGTTTTGTCCGAGAGGCGCGATAGAGGTTCTATGTTTTGCCACTTGTTTGATTTACCTAATGCTGTTATTAAAATTAATAATAAACCGTATTTTAACCAGTTTTCGAATATATGTATATGAAGATTTACGATTGATTGATAGAGGCACATTACCATACTGTAACATTCAGTAAGCTACATTTTTATCTAGAGCTTATCCGAGCCATTCGTAGTATTTCTGTGAAATTTTGTCCTGTATCTCCTTACAGAGCATACGACCTCCTTTTTAAGTTCAAGCGATCGTTTCTACGATGATTAAGCACGACCATGTTTTCTGCTATCTTCTTCTCGCCCTCAAGTTCCACTCAAATGCATATTGGCAGCCATCAGTTGGTAATTTTTCATATATAATCTGTTTCCATTTTCGCCATTTGATTCGAACGGAGCTCGGAGCATGATAGCATCTGATGAAAAATTGGTAAAATCAATTATTGGTGAGGTTTGTAAATCGTGTAGCAGAGGCAGTTGGACAACCAAGTTCTATAGCCGTAAAGAAGAACTGTCTTCAAATTTGACTTAAAGATTTTGAGCTTTGTTGTTGTTGGCAGGAACGAACTCTGACTTTTTCCATTTTCTTACCTTTTATGTTAGTTTAGGTCGAGTGACAGTCAGTTTAAGAACCGATTTCTTTAGACCAAATATTGACCCATTGTGATACCACAGGGTATTTAACTATACCCTATCATTAAACCAATTAGATGTCGTAATAAAACTAAGTAGCTCATCTACACTAATACTTCTAAGCTCATTCAAGTCATCATATAAAAACAAATCTAGTGTTTTTTGCTACTTTCTAGCAAAGGCAAGGAAGGAGCATTCCTATAACTTCTACAGAGTTAAAATACCGAACACCTAATATCTTTCGTCATGTCTGCCGATGAGTCAGTGGCCAGTTATGACTGCATCAACTGACGAGACACTATGTCTAGTGAGGGATATCAGTTCTGGAGAGCGCTTAGCATTCCACTTCGGCCAGATTTGCTTTGTTATGTTGCGAGTTAACCCTTGAGTCCATCTTGTGTTAGCCTTTTTTAACATATATTCTTTCAACAGAAACTTGCAGGTAGTAAGTGGCATGCCAACACTTTTCTTGTTCTAAGGAATTTGTGTAGTAGTCCCCTGCTTAGAAAGCTCATCAGCTTTGCAATTGTCATCAATGTTCCACCAAGATGAGGTAAATGTTAAAATGCTGAGCCATCTCATTAAGAGACGAGCCGCATTTTCAGTACACTAGTGAGTTTAGGCATACTGATGCTAGAGCTTTAATAATAGTCTGAGTATCTAAGTAAAGTTCTATGTCCTTTTTGGAGACGACATTTATCTTCAGCCAGATTGCTACCTATTATAAAGCTACATAAAATCTATTACTGGAACACGCTACAATAGTCTGGTTACCTCGCATCGATTCTTCAGAATTGTATTACATTCCTTCGCTCTTTAGTTCCCCAGAGCAGAGATGCCCATTTCAGCACATATGGGAAAAGAGCACACATGATTTCAGCTGAGCACGCCGGCGCAGAAAAAAAGGGTATGAACTCTTTAGTGTATCTTAAATCTATGTATGCGATATTGAAACGAAAACCAATACCAAACCAATACCAAACCAAAAAAAAAGTCTTAGTGTATATTTTAACGGCCAAACTAGTTTTTAGAATAAACTAGTTTTTCTTAGGCCAAACTAGTTCATCAGAAACGTGCTGGGATGAACTAGTTTATGAACTAAGGTTATTATTTACTGCCGATTTTCTTGAAATTTTAGTATGTTAGGGTAAGTGGCAGGCCTTCGGCGGCAGCTCAGGGTTAACCTACGCAAATATGGGGCCAATGCTGACTACCCGATTGCAAATTTCGAATAACCCAAAAGTAAAAACAAAAATATTATTGATTTGTTTACGAATGCATTGCAACGCTTAATCATTAGATGAATTTTTATAAACAAAAAAAAAATTGAGCAACAGCCTAACAATTCCACTTGGAAAAACACATCACAGCCCACATTTATGTGTCTCAAGAGAATGCAGTCACCATGTTAGATGACGTCAAAATGATGATAAATGACATGTCATCATGACAACAACGACAACAGCAATGGCAACGGCAACGGCAAGAGTAGAACCAGTGCGTAAACAATGACATTTACCTAAAAACACCTTAGGGAACAACCATATTATTTACCAAAACACAAAAGCCAAAGAAGTTGGTATGTGTATTTCGAAGGAAATAAAAATAATAACACTCGCGATTACAACTTTGTTGTAGTCTTAAGTGTACACTATAGGGGAATGTAACCTGTTGTGGGCCGGGTTTCGTTTTTTGCCTGTAATTTCTATGCAAGTAAAAATTTTTCGGACTTTTTGATACTAATGGAAAGGTAGAGTCAATAGCTAACTAAAAATGGAAAAATTTTTCATTATTTTCCAAAAATCAATTTTTTCCACACATATTGTAAAAGAGCTTGTTTTTTACCAAAAAAAAATTTGTAACCGGTTGTGGGCCACTCCGGAAAATCAACTAGAAATGCGAAATCATAAAGAAAAACCAACAAAGAAATATAAAATTTTGGAATTTATTCATCGATGAAGCCTCTAGGGGCAAAAAACATCAGGAAAATGGCACTTTTTCAAATTAATTATCCTCCTCGTCAGTTTCGCAATTTTCGCATGTGAAATAGCTCTTTGTCATAGCAGCGCATTTCAAATGCACAAATCGATCGCAGCCACCGTTGCATTTGATGGAATTAGCTTTTGTCAATTTCGATGGCAGAAGGTCTAAACAGATCAGACAAAAGTCCAAATCTTCTTCGTCAGAAGAATTCGGCTTCTTGCGTTTGGCCGACGGTTTGGCTGGTGGCGTTGCCTTGCGTTTAGCTTTCTTAATGGGCTGAGCCCGTAGTAATGACCAGCACATTTCAAAATGTATTGGACGAGACTCTTTTCTTGATCCTGGTTGAAGATCTGTTGGAAAATTAGAGAAAAAAAAACGTTGAAAAAAGTCTGATGTGTTAGTGGAAAGTGCAAAAAAAACTACAAGCAAGCTTAAGACTTTCAAACGCTTTCATAAAAAGTGTTTGAATTTAGAGTGTTTACATTTAAAAAGCCGCTTTAAATTCACCGCTTGAAAAGTTTCACTTCAAATACAAACCATATTCAAAGGTGTTCGTTGGCTGCATTTACGGAGGTATTCCATCAATCCACTATCTTGTACGGTAGTAATGTCATCAAATTTGTCACTAACTTTCTTAAGATACCGCTGCAAATTGGTGCGGGGAACATTGTAGGCTCGAGCAGCCTCTCTGACGGGCATATTTTCTATCGAACAACGCTTAATGGCTTGTACGATCGCATTAAAATCAGTTTCCTTCGGTTCGTCTTTTTTTCCCTTCGGAGTAGACATGGCTGAAAATGCGTAAAAATGCATAAATTAAAAAATAAATGCGGTTACAACAGGTGGCCCACAACCGGTAACGGCGGCCATTTCTTAAGTGACTGTCAAAATTCGCGTAACGAAAAATTGTAAGCAAACCCGATATAAAATCGAAAAATCTAACGCAAAAACTGCATACAAATCCAAAACAATTACCTTTTCGCAATATCTCACTTCACTATATCACGCTCACAACATAATCAAAATTTACTTTCTTGTAAATTTTTTCGTCGATTTTTTTCGTTTCTTTGTAGCGCGCATCAAATGCGTCCTTTCACTTGTGTGTTCGCACCAATACTATCTGTCATTGTATACTACACAGAACCTCATACTCAGATCCGCCATATTTGGTAAACGTCAAAAGATATAACGGGTGGCCCACAACCGGTGATGGCCCACAGCCGGTTACATTACCCTATATCAAAATAACATATGCTATGTCTATTAAGCAATTAATTTGGAAAAACACTTTCTCCAAGAAAATACAACAGACTAAATGCGGAAACACTTTACCATCACCACCACGCAACATCATTACCGGAGTGTGCGGTTGTTTTGTGACTTCAACCCAAAAATTAATTAAAAATGCAAGACAAACCTAAGCAAATGAATTCACTGCAAGCTCATATCGATTATACTACGATACAAACAAAGGATATGCGACATAACGCATACGTACTTGTAATGGGTGTTTTTTTTAGATTGTTGCGGTTTCAAATTGAAATAATATACACAAAAAATTGTTCAAATGGTCTGTAGTTTAGTTTGTATTCAGTTTAATTAGAATTTTAATATCATTCCAGGTATATGAATTCCCTAGCTTAATGATAGCGCAGTCTGGAGTTCGAATTTGTAACAGCTTTTTCAAACATCGACAGAAGTTGACTTAAAAGAAACACCCTTTAGAAGCACAAACTGGCAAAAGGATACTATAACGAGTGGTGCTAACAGCAGACGCTCACGCACAATGCGCACACTCACATCCAATGTACAAAATCGAAGAACTCGTGCTTCATAAAAGCAAACTACTGGTCGTTATATTTATGTCTGAGTTGAGCGTCGAAGGGACGTTTCATGCTCAACACAACGTGAGAGCATTTTATTTGGCATTGTTTTGAATTAAAATTGTGGTTTTCGTTGTTGGAGATTTGTAAAACCTAACATAACAATTTATTAGTTGTAATACTGCAGCAGACAGACATCGGTAAATATCTGATTTATCACAATAAATGGGGTGATAACATCAAATTTTAAGATAAAATTTAATAAAAAATAACTATATTAGTCAGTGGAGATTTTTGTCCTGCAAGTAGAATAATAATAACATGTGTTATTACGGTCAAAATTTCTATCTAAAATATAAGTTTTTAGCTTTCTAGAAGGTCTGCTCTTTTTTCTTATTTTTGTGCAAAAGTGTTCATAAAACTGTCCTATACTTTGCATGACTTCCAAATTTGTCTTTTCGAGAAAAATGAGTTTGTATATAAGGAATCGATATAAGAAAACGTGAGAGAGGAAATAGATTTTTTTTTTATTGCAGAAAGTTAGATATTGAACATTAGTTTTAAATGAACTTGCAGTCATTAGCAAAGAACAATATTCATGTAAATTTACAGATTGATCAATGCAATTTCTTAAACCAACATGACAAGAAAACAGATGAATCAATTTTACCTGGTAATTGGTGTCATATATTTCAGCTATTACCACATATATACACAGCCTTATCAGACCAGTTTTGGTTGATTTGTAACATGTGAGGTTTGAACTTCGGCTGTTCAATGCATTACACATATTATCACAGCCACTCTAACATCAGAGCAATTGTGGTTCTGTCATTTCTTGGTTGTTGCCACAGCCTAAAAATGTGCTATGATTTTATTTAATTTTAAGTTCATTATACTGTACAGTGTAAAAAGCGTCCGGAATTGGGTATATGTGTGTTACTGGGCAAGCTAGTTTTTTGGGAAATTTAGTTTTTCCTAGACCAAACTGGTCTTCGGTCATGGCTCACGACTTACATCCTTTTGGATGCACAACTTCGTCTTCGCTAGCCACAGTTATTTTATATAGAACTTAGGGTGAAATGGCGGCCTTCAGCCGCAGTTCAGAGTTTACATCCTATAGTATTTACAACACAGGCTTGCCAAGCCAGCCAGTGTTTTTGTATTAAATTTCTTTGCATACCTTTAGGCATACAAATCAACTGGTTAAGCTTAGAAAAAACCTGTTTTCTCTGAAAACTAGACTGGCCGGTTACACACATATGTATATAATAAAAGAAAACAAAATTATTTATTTATCAAAATTTTAAATTGGCGCCTACAAATGGTAAATAAGGAATATTATTGAGGCGTCCTGAAGCAACTGTGTGAGAATTATGTGCCGAGAACGGCCAAATTTTTTGAAAGACAACTCAAGGTTTTTGTGCCAAAAATTCAACGAATGTTATTGAACGTATTCACTTGATGGAACTCGGTCTGACTCTTTCATATTCCCAAAGCAAATATTACCATTTCGAGGAAGGCACTTTAAGTCGTTTGAAGTATTAAAATAAAATTCGTTGAAGAAGCTAAAGACTCTTTCTCAATCATTCCTTATTGAGGCATACAGTGCATGCAACAAAATAAATTTTTATAAATAAATAATTTTGTTTTGTTTTATTTAACAATTCTGTATACAATTCTTAACACAAAATGAAGAATACAAAGAGAACCACAATCCATACATTTCTGGCTTGGACACATTTAAGATTGATGTGCAAAGCATTATAGCAGAGCAGAGCAGAGCAACAAATTACTTAAAAATACTAAGCCAAAACTTAAGAGGCGTGACATCACACACGACACGAGATCTATTGGTTTGATTTTGTTCACTTAGAGAAAGGTCTTAACAATTAAATACCTTTCTTCAATATCTACGATAGGAACCTCATTTGAAATGTATTGCTCAGTTTTACAATTTTTATTAAAAAAACAAATTCATAGCTTTTTTATCAGAAAAAATGCCTTCCTAAACGATGTAAAAAGTTTTTAAGCTTTAAAAACAATTGAATTTAACAGTGAAAACAATTGAATTGAGCGGTGAAAGAATTAAACTGGGACCTTATAAAGAAGTACCGAGCCGCTCACTTATTCAGACTATCATACAAAAATCCGGTGGCTAGAAAAGCCGATATTAGACTTTCCATAATATGTAAGCACTGATACGCATTAAGCGCCTTTTTTTCCACCACTGAGCAATTTTTCTGTTGCTCCGAACTGAGCGAAACACACACCTCAATTAATTTAATCGCTGCTTCCCTCAATTTTTTTAGCCGATCAAATTTGAGTTAACTAAGCTGTGAATTCGTTTTCAATAACATATATTACATGCATAGTTGGAAAGCTATTTTTCAGTGTTTAAGAGCAAAAATTAACTGAGGGTGAAAGTCGTGATGACCAGGCTCTACAGGGCGAAGTTTAAAAAAGTCAAAAATTAAATTTGGAAGTTACAAGGGGCGCAATAAAAATTGTTTGAAAAATGGATTCAAAGCACTACCTTGAGCGGGAACCCGCTTTTGAATTCTTATATCCATTTTTGACCTATTCCTATCGATTGGTGGATTAAAACTTTTTTCGAAGATGACTTATAAAATTTAATTTTCGATTCTATTCCCATTGATTCGTGCAATAAAAATTTTATAAAAAAATGGGTCCAAAACACCTTCAGAGATCAAAATCAATTTTCGACATTTTCCTACCGATTGATGTAGTAAAAATATTTTTGGACAGGCTAGGGCGAACCGCTAGTGAACTTCGAATTTCATCGATTGGTGAAGTAAGTTTATTTCTGAAAATTTTCACAAAACAATTCAATAACCATTTTGGAACTTTCTACATCAATTGACGCAAAATTTGTTTTCCAAATATGGGTTTAAAATGTGATCTGCGAGAGTCAAGGACTTTACCCGCTGAATAGGCAAATCTATTTTCGACCATTCTCCATTGAGATGCTGTAAGGTTTGCTCTCGAAAGGTAAGTATTTTACTATAAATTTTATTAGCAGTGTTTTGTTCGACAAGACGTTGCTTATATAAGTACTCGTTTGTTGTTCATTAAACTTTTTTATTTCAAATGGTTTACATTTGCGAAATAGCTCTTCTTTTTTCATTTCAAAATGCACAATAGACAATTTACAAATCTGCTGGGTAGCCCTGGCACTTAAGCAACTAACTAGTTACAAAGCAATTTTAATTTTACTAGTTAAGTTTGCGATGTGGTTTTTGCTTTCCCCATACAATTATCGTTGCAAGCTATAAATAGCAAGAAGCAGATGGCGTATAAAACGCAGCTATTACGAATAAAGAATTCTTTCGTGGAGTTTTTTTTTGCTTGAGTAATTGTTCTTTGCTTATTCAATGGAAAAAAAAAAATATTTGTTCAACTTTTTTTTAAAAATTTTTTAGTTACATGACTTTCTGAGTTAAAGTATAAAAGGTGCAAGGACTATTTTAAGTTGCTTAACAAAAAAAAAAGTTAACAAAAAACCTTTAATAACAAGTCCGTTCAGCGTTCTATAAAACCAAAATAGAATATAAGTAAAATTGAAGGGAGAAGAGAGGAAGAAGAAGTCATTACAACATTAAGACTGCTTTATGAAAAAAGTTAAATATGTTATTAAAAGAACAAGCAAGAAATCACGTGACTATATATAGCCATCAATTTATACACAAATTTGTCTCTCAAATACACGTGGGTTATAAAAATAAAAAAAAGAAGTTCTTACCAAACATGCAACTTGACGAAAATCACTCCCTGAGGATAAATGCTACCCCCAAAATGATGTACGTGTGTAGTATAATTATGTCAAGGAAAGAACGCTTTTCCATACAATTAACTCTACAGGCATGTAGCTTAATGAACCAGAAGGTACATACTAAACACTTGCACACGAAATGTTTTTTTCTTTGAAGTAAAAACGAATAACATATGAAGTGATTATTTAGAGATAAGTTAAGTTAAATAATAATGTGTGTTTTATTTTAAGCTTGCAAGATATATATACATGGGTCAATTAAAATTAAATTTTTTAGGCAGTAGGTTAATGCTTTATTTTTTTCCAATTTAAGGAAATGCCCAAGTCTATGCAACACAAAAGTAAAAGCTTTCTATTTCTATGTGCTATGAAATTTACAATGTATCTTATTGCATGGAACATTATAATGCAATGATTTAGGGGTATGCTTTAAAATTTTCATTTTCTTCTTTTCTTAAGATTTTTATATACCAAACAACAATGTTTTTCTCGACATTAGAAATGCATTTTCGAAATTAGGTCAAATATTTTCTCCATGATTGTAAACAAAAAGAAAACTTCCACTAGCAAATCTGAGCTGTCAGCACGAAGCTTTAAATGAGCACACACATAATAGGAGTCTACTTTTAGGCACACTGCAAAAACTTTAATATGATAACCTAAATTCTTATGCCAAAATTTCTAGCCTTTGTTGCAATGGCTGCATCAGGGAAGCAACACACCAAGATCTTACGTAGCATGTGCGAAAATTTCTGTAAAAATAATAAAAAAAAACAACAAAGAGATGAAAAGCTCAAAATGAGTAAAAGCTTTTCACCACACATATTATGGTGAGTACGAGAAATTGATGGGGAGCGCAATAACAACAACTACAGAGCAACTATCAGTACAAAAAAAAAAAAAACAAAAATAGAACTGAAGTATGAGAACTGTAATAAAAGCAGATTCCTGTCTCGTGGCATAATGTTGAGCAAACTCAAGACTCAAGAGGCTGAAGCTGAAGAAAACACGTTTTTTCCATCATTGCAACAAGAGTTTAGGTTTGGTCACACAAGTAGCTCCAGTATAGTAATGTTGAACTAAGGAGTGGTAAAATAAGCGCAGGGAAGGGTTATATTGCTAAGAGCGGGAAGCAGAGCAGGAGTAGCTAAATGAAAACGATTATGTTGCAAAGACACGTTTATTTTGCCTTAAATTGTTTGCTGTATATTTCAGTGATGATTTAAGTTGTTTTTCTTCTTTTTTTTCACTTTTATTAATGTTGTTGTTTTTGTTGCTGCCTATTTTTTGGCGTGGAAATTGTCCATGCTTTTAAATGCTGCTCCATGTAACTTCTTGCGTTTTTCATACATGGAGAGCAACATCTTTGCAGACCTCATAAAATCCTACTATGTACTATTGTATAGTTTTGAATTTAGATTTGGATCTTAAGATTTTATTTTGATTACATTTTACACAATTTTAGTCCAAATGAACTTTACTCTACTGGAGTAAGTAGGCATAACACCTAAAATACATCGAATAACATAACAATTGTTAAAGGGAATACAAGTATGCAAACAGCGAATTCCGCCAATTAAGAGCAAGGACGGGACCATAGAAAAACATTTAAAAAAAAACATTTAATAAAACCATTAATAAAAAACCTTTAAAAAATAAAATTTCTCGCAGATAACACTGGTCTACAAGGGTTTTACTAATCGGAAGTGGTTTTCCAGTGCTTTAAGTTCAGATGCAATTAAATTTTGGTTTATTGAGCTCGAAAGGGGAAATGACAAGCTAAAATTTGAGACCTTTCAAAAGATTCTAGGACTATGGGCTAAGTACCCAAGGTTATCCAAAAGGATCAATAAAGCCTTTTGAGAGATTCTAGGACTCTGGGCTAAGTACGCACGGATATCCAAAAGGACCAATAATGCCTTTTTTAGGGGTCAATACCCTCATTTTCTCAAAAACTATACGTGATGGACAACTGTTGAGCAGACCGAAAGTTGAAATTTG
This sequence comes from Meiosimyza decipiens, assembly GCA_963680825.1. Taxonomy (NCBI): domain Eukaryota; kingdom Metazoa; phylum Arthropoda; class Insecta; order Diptera; family Lauxaniidae; genus Meiosimyza; species Meiosimyza decipiens. The sequence goes on from OY804260.1 coordinate 57,900,228, forward strand.
CAGAGCAGGATTGTACTCAAGAAACTTCATTGCGACTGACGTCGCAACCATCTTCATTAATAGAGATCACAAACGTACGTTATTAAAACAATAAGGTAAATATTACAATGACAATAGCCTACCTAAAATACATTTCCAACTTTTGCACCTATTCTTATTAAAAATTGAAACGCATGCCAAAAAACTGACTTTTATAAACATGGAGGAAAGTTCCGAAAAAAGTTGTATCAAGATATTTTTAATCCCAACTATGGTCCTGACAAAAAACCTAGTTACCAGTGGGAATGCGAAAGCAAACCTTAAGCAACAACCAAATTTCCACCTTAACAGTTCATTTGTTGACCAGATAAATACCCTATATGTATAATTGTGCTGTATATAAACTAATTTTGTTTACTACAGCACTGCTACTGATTACATTGAACCATCATCAGGACTGAGCACGGAGACTTCGTGTCGCTCATAACGGGTATACGCTGGAAGTTTTTTCTTTCAAGAGCTCAAGACCTTATTGAGTGTGGAATCTAATGGAACCTCATCTTTGGCACCTCGCTATAGAGATGGCATCGGTCTTCCCGTCACCAAGTTAACTTCCTCAATCACAGATCTGTAGTATATTCAAATTTGAGGTTTTATTTAAAATTGATCAAAAAAACTATTTTTTTTAGAGAAAGAATTGATATTCCAAACTCAAACCAAAGTACAGCCTATGTTGTTAACAAAGGGACACAATATCTGGCTAGTGATCAACCTATTTGATATTTTCAATGGTCATCCTTTAAAGGAAACTATCCTTGACGTTATGGCAAAAATGTGACTTCATATCGCAAAAAATGTTGTTTTCTGACATCACTTCCATACAGAATATATGAGAACATATGAAGTAGAAACTGTCACGTTCACTGGAGCAATTCGGCATAGCTATGCCTAAGTGAAAGCTTGACACAGAAATCTTCGTAGCTAAATTTATTATGACTCGCAGTAGGTTCTATTCTCAATTTATTTTTAACTTTACTTTTAGGGTACATGCACTTTGTCACTTTGTTTGTCAAGCCTATATAGTGCATATATCTTAATAAGCGTTACCAACTGTATCAATTTAGCCATGTCCGTTTGCGAGATAGCTGAATGATTTTGGTACATAGTTCGTAGGATTGAAAATAGGTGAAATCGGTTCACGAATACGCCTACCACTTATTTAAAACGCTATATTGCGAGTTATTGATGTGGTGGTATAAGATTTCTCACAAATATTAGGAATAACTTAGTCAGACTTTAGGGAAATGCGAACAAATGGATGACATCTTCCATTCAAGCAAAAACTTCAAAACGCTATATAGAGAGACTCATTTAAAGTAATTAAAGTAATTTCGTGTAAACACTAGGAATGGTTCGGAAAGACTCTGGACAAGAACTGGACTGGAAAATAAACTGGATAATCTCCTTAGAAACAAAAACTTTAAATCACTATGATGAGTAGTTTTTTGGAGTAAATTTCACACAAAAATTAAATTATACAAGCACAAGGAGTGGTTCGAGCTATCATTAGACAAAAATTGGGCTGATTTTGACAAGAGGGCATTCCACTACCCATACAAGAATAACGTAAAGTCGCTATACTAAAAGCTATTTGAATAAATGTTGCCAAATCCTATATGGGAATGTTTATTAAAACCAGCCAGCATGTGGGGTAATACCATTTCAATAAACCTTTCCGCTTTTACTGTTAATACTGAGTATGTTATTTAATTTTTGGCGAGGTCAAAAAGTAAAAGGTGTTACCTTATTACACGGATTAAATTTGTTTTCAGTTAGAGGATAATCGCTGGCTTATGGACATAAGTATGCTTGTTCTTTCAAATAGGCAAAAAAGTTAACAGAGGGAGCGGTCAAGTCCGGTAAATGCGGCGGTCAATTAAAGTCAGCACAGAGTCGTTATATCCCTTGCAGTATGCGCTGTGGCTCCATTCTGTTGGAACCACAATTATGGATAGTTGTGCACAGCTGGTATCAAAGTTTTTCGACCATTGATGATAGCTATGAAATCAGTTTCAATTTCTAAGATGTATACAAGAATATATAAGAATTACTTATTGACATTTTTAAAGAGAGTGACCTTACCATTTGCAAAAGTTACAAAGGAATCATTCTCAATCACATTTAAAGCAAACTCAAGAGGTCACTGCACAAATCTGGCAACCGTACAAATCGCTCATATAAAGGGTGTTTTATTTAGAGGTTTGTTTTTCGAATAGAGATAAAACTGGCATTTTATGGTCAAATCTGGCAACTCTAATGTCATTTATGTTCAGTTTGCTTTGCCATTTCATCATGAACAGGTTGACAAAAGAACAACGCTTGCAAATCGTGCAAATTTATTTCGAAAATAATGGTTCAGTTCGCGAAGTTTACCGCAAGCTCCGTCCATTTTATGGTCGACATAATCGTCCATCAGAGCAATTAATTCGGTTAACCATGGATCGTTTTCGCACTACGTTTACTCTATGTGATAATACGCATCCGCAGAGACATCGAACAGTGCGCACCGAAGAAACAATTGCCGCTGTAGAGCAAAATGTTGAAGAGGACCCGAATGAATCGATTCGCCGCCGTGCACAGCAATTGGAGCTTTGTCCATCAACTTTATGGAAGATTTTGCGCAAAGATCTTGGCTTGCGACCTTACAAGATCCAGCTTGTGCAAGAATTAAAGCCGCGAGACAATGCAATGCGTCGTGATTTTGGTGTATGGGCCGAAAATGAGATTGATCTCGATGCTGATTTTCATCGCAAAATTTTGTTCAGTGATGAGGCTCATTTTTGGTTGAATGACTACGTCAACAAGCAAAATTGCCGCATTTGGAGTGAAGAGAATCCACATGAGACCCTTGAGACGCCATTACATCCACAAAAACTGACTGTTTGGTGTGCTCAATGGGCTGGTGGAGTCATTGGGCCATACTTCTTCCGAAATAATGCTGGAGAGTCAGTTACCGTTAATGGAGACCGGTATAGAGCCATGATAACCGACTATTTTGTTCCCGAATTGGATGGCATGAATGTGGATGAGTTGTGGTTTCAACAAGACGGCGCTACATGCCACACAGCGCACGTCACTATCGATTTATTGAAGGAAACATTCGATGAGCGCATAATTTCGCGGAATGGACCTGTCAATTGGCCACCAAGATCGTGTGATTTGACACCATTGGATTATTTTCTTTGGGGATATGTGAAGTCGCTCGTCTACGTCAACAAACCAGAAACGTTAGGGGACTTGGAAGCCAACATTCGTGGCGTTATTGCCGACATACGGCCCCATATGCTCGAAAAAGTGGTTCAAAATTGGACCTGTAGAATTGGCTTTATTCGAGCCAGCCGCGGCGGCCACATGCCCGAAATCATATTTAAACATTAATGGCATAAAATTATCCTTCCAATAAAGCCAAATTGATGGACATTAAAACGATTTTCTTGTGTTTTATTTCAATTCGAAGCTCTATATCTCTAAAAAAAACACCCTTTACATCCAGATCATAAAATCATTCCACCTATTACAGCAAATATTAGAATGGCAAAAGAATCCAGAAGTATTATTCGTTGACTTCACAGTAGCCTTCGAAAGCATATATATATATATACAAGCACTTTAAGGCACACTACGAGAGATTTTAATGGCACATCGTCCACCAAAATAATCTCTCTCCCATAATCGAACCAAAATCTGTGATCAAACAGCGTAGTTAATTCTGTTTTATTGAGAATCATGTGATCTAATGGGGCTTTCGGGGAAGTAATAGTTTTTCTGACGATAGCGCTCCGCTGTCATCAAGATCGACACAATATGCAGACTAAATTACCAAGGCTTAGCGGTTATACCTCGTTCTAGCAGTACGTTGGCAGCGTTCTCACTACTAAAGATAGGACCACAGAAGATGTAGCAACAAAAATAAACGAAGCAAGAGCTGTCTTTGCTCAAATCCATAAAATATGAAAATCAAACACCACTTCATACCAATTAAAGATACGGATAATTAAATCAAATGCGAACACCGTTGTAAACTCCTGGATGAGGTCAATATTGAGATCCAGGTGGCTCCGGGTAAGCTTGAATAACGAACCTCATTTAGCTACCAAACAATTTCAAACTGAACTGAGATTATAAAAAGTCGCTGCCAATAGATGGGTCAGCAGAGACGCCAGAGAAACTAGTCGATCAGCGTTGTAAAGGAACTTCCAGGGTGACAGATGCAGAAGAAGAACCTTGCGAATCGCATATGTACAATGGGGTGTGGCGGTCTAGCTTCTAATTGCATGTTAAAGCCATGGGTCGTGTAGGAATTGCAAAATTTTGGAAAAAGTCGTTCGAAAAAAGCGGTTGATAATCTAAAAAAAAATGCCACTGTGCGTTAAAGCTCTAGGGAATCCAAATCCGTGGACAGAAAATTGGGGACCTTGAGCCTTGACCTTGCATGAACCGACCGATGTCAATGGAACTTTGCCAATCATTGGCAAATTTACAAAGAAATTAATTTTCCATAGCAATTTTATTAATTGTCATGAACTATACGCAGTTTTGAGACTAGGACTTCGTTTTACTTAACTTTTATGGATCAAAAATTTTACAGAAACTTTTAGTTTTTCGACCATAATCTTTTAATACCAAGAGATTTAATTTTACTAGGTATCAATCAGCCTAGTTAGTGACCATGCCAAGGCCGCAAAATCAACCTAGACTGGTTTTTTCTGACCCTATATTATAAAATTGGTAAAATAATTAAAGAAAAAAAAGTTTTTGGTGTTTTTAGTGTTTCAAGCATATTTAAGGACTCTAAAGACAATACTACCAGACATTTATATCCCAAAATGTGTGCGTTTCGAAATAAAAGACTATATAAGGTCAAAGAAACGATATCTTATTGATAGTTTTTCTTGAAAACGTGCTTGACGCGCTTTTAGTACCCGAGAGCGAAATTTAGGAATAAATAAAGGGATTAATTTTGCTTTTATATAGCTTATATGTAATTCGTTCATTTACGTAGTTGCTCAGAATCTTTTATTGATAAGCATATTATATTTAAAGTTGTAGAGTTGTTATCGATGAGGATTTATTGGTAATTTACACTTCTCAATGTACGCTCAAGGAATTCCGTCAATTAAATATATGACCCAGCACAACTGCATTTCAAGATAATCTTAAATGAACTAATGAAGCAATGATGCTTTTGACCACTTCTCTCAAAAAGGTGGTAGTATAATCCACCAAAAAAAAAACCAGCATTACAGTTATTGGCATTCTAACATTATAACTTTTACATTGAAACAAACTTTCTGCCTTTAAGCCCCCAAAAAAAGTTTAACTCGTATGGCCTTGAGTTGAGCTAGTTTCCTTTCCTATTATTGGTGTTGACTCTGTAATATATTTCTGGCTCCTCCCATCTCATTTAACGATATAAATTCTAAAATTGTTTAGAAAAAGTAATAATTCTCTCTATTCCTAAATTTAGTTTCCAGACACAAGAGAGAAAAGTGCGATTTTTCTCTTTTTTTTTTTACAGAAATTTCGAAAAATTAAAAATTTGCAGCTCTGGTAGTAACCCCAGGAAATTTTCATTTTTTTTTTATGAGGAAATACTTGAATATAAATAAATTTTTTAATTCTAAGCGAAGAATTCTAGAACATGAGCTTTTTGAATATCTCTAGTGCTGGGGCTCTAAGCTGTATAACCGCAGTACTGAGGGGTTTTTAAGAAAACAAACTAGTAAAGGTGTTATCTTCGGCCAGGCCGAAACTCACATACCCTACACTGCATTAAGAGTACTCTTTAAATAAATGTTAAAAAAATGTTGAGGATTTTTAATAAACGAAAATAATGTAAAAAGGTTTAAAAATGTTGAAAAGTGTTGGAAAAAACTGAAAATGTCAAAAGAATATGGGAAATGTTGAAAAAATTAGAATAGAAATAAAAACACGAAATATGTCACTTCTCCAATTCCGCCCACTTTTGTTTCAATAAATGATATTCGTGATTTACATGCACAAACCAAATTTTAGCATAATAGTTTCTATAGTTTGCGTTATGTGCCGTAATTATTCTTAAAATTTAGGGCGGTGACACACCCACTGGTACAATCCACTCAGATTTTGATCCAAAAAAAGCCTTCCATAAACAAACATCTTACACCAAATTTCAGTATGATTGCTCATATATAGTAATGCCACTTAAGTTATTTTAATTGCATGGGAGGTGCCACGCCCACTGTTGGTATTTCAAAAGCTTTTGATTCATATGTACCTAATACCCAGTAAAACACTTACTTCAAATTTCAGATCAATTGCACCAATAGTTCACTTAAAATAGCACTTACAACTTTATGTTAATGACGGAGGTGCCACGCCCACTGATGCAATCTTGTCAAGTTTCATTGAATTTCAAAGCTTATAGTAACCGATACCTCTACACAAAATTTTATGAAGATTACTCTCATAGCACACTATCTATAGCATTAAACGTATTTTGTTTATATGGGAGGTGCCACACCCACCGGCACTGTTGTACCAAAATTTTGCAAGAAGACACCTTTTAGCGAGTATATCTGCTATATTAAATTTCATAGCGATTGCGTTGTTAGTTCTCTTTTATAACGTTTATAAATATTGTAGGCTGTGCCACGCCCTTCAACAAAATTTTCCTGAATATTGAATAAACTTGTATTGACGACTGCTTTCAGTGGCATCATTCTTAAAATTTTTATGAAAATCGTATGTGCCAATTTGGAGTTATACGAAATCCAAATTTTCAATTACTAAAAAGTGCCACGCCCACTTTTACGATTTCTTCCACTTTATGCGCAATTCAAGATGTATAAGATCTGTATTCGTGTACCAAATTTCATCACAATATCTTGCACGGTTTACGAGCTATGGCGTTATAAAACCTAAAATTTAGGGCTGTGCCACGCCCCTTTAAGAGCCTTTGCAAACTTCAAACCTAGCCTAATCTTAATTTTGTTTGCATCTTCACCAAATCACCAAGTTTCATCAAAATCGGAGCAACTTTTTTTCAAAATGGACTTGGGTATATTTACAAAGAGTAAGGGCGGAAGGCGTGGCCAATAACCGATTTCGCCAACTTTTATATGCTAGCAGCTTGCAAGAAGGTTTGACCTGTGTGCCAAATTTCATTGAGTTAGCTTGCTTAGTTTTCTCGTAAACCTGATTTCAACAGACAGACACACAGACAGACAGACAGACAGACAGACAGACAGACAGACAGACAGACAGACAGACAGACAGACAGACAGACAGACAGACAGACAGACAGACAGACAGACAGACAGACAGACAGACAGACAGACAGACAGACAGACAGACAGACAGACAGACAGACAGACAGACAGACAGACAGACAGACAGACAGACAGACAGACAGACAGACAGACAGACAGACAGACAGACAGACAGACAGACAGACAGACAGACAGACAGACAGACAGACAGACAGACAGACAGACAGACAGACAGACAGACAGACAGACAGACAGACAGACAGACAGACAGACAGACAGACAGACAGACAGACAGACAGACAGACAGACAGACAGACAGACAGACAGACAGACAGACAGACAGACAGACAGACAGACAGACAGACAGACAGACAGACAGACAGACAGACAGACAGACAGACAGACAGACAGACAGACAGACAGACAGACAGACAGACAGACAGACAGACAGACAGACAGACAGACAGACAGACGGACATAGCTATATCGACTCAGGTGGTGACGCTGATCAAGAATATTTATACTTTTCCATACCTGCCACGCCCCCTTCTATGCGTTACAAACGGAATGACAAAGTGAATATACCCTCTGTGTAGGGTATAAAAACATTGAAGAATTGAAGAATGTCCTGAATTGTGTTATTTATGAGTTCATTGCATGATATAAATTATTTTTTACCGTGCACTTTTTTAAAAAAAACCAGTGTTATTACTGTCTTCAGTGAAATGATAGATCTGTTCATTACTTCGTCGAATTTCTAATCGCAAAATTTCTTGTGGTTTATGAGTTTGGTAAATAAATACATCTATATAAACTGACTTTTTATGTGTGACCTTGGGTTCAGTGCTACCATTGAAAGATTTGCATTAATATTTTTCGTGTCGCACAGTGTTTTTAAACTGTCTATCAATTAGACCATATACTTGTCGACGTGCGTTTATTTAGAGGCAGGTAGAAAACTAAATCTGATGTCATAAATGGAAATAAGAATCCCGGAAAAATCGTTGTGACTAAATTTGCTTTATGCAACGTTGAAATGACAGCAGTATTCTGAAAAATAATAAAAAATTCAAGTCCTTTCATTATGCAGCTACATAGTTGTGTTGCCAAAAATAGTAATAATTTTAGATAGAAATATTTTTTGTGCGTAATCAACGTAGAGAAGACTGTTGTTGTTTTGTGTATGTTGGAAAAAAGGTTGAGACACTAAGGAATATCAAGAAGACATGCGACAGCATAAGTTCGAGGACGTAAATCAATAGTGGAATAGAACGGTTTTTGATTTGAGTTTTTTCTTTTTTTGGTTCTTTTATTTTTTCAAAAATCAGAAACAGAAAAATTCAATAAATTTTAAACTTGACCCACCTTTTTCTTGTTTTTTCTCACAAGTCAAGGCACTCAGCCTGTGGTACACGTTTACACCTCTATATCCTCTCACGTTATTTTAAGGAAAAAAAAAGAACGTTGCAACGTTTTGCTCTCAATTGGCTTTTTTATATGCTCTAAATGAATATCATAAAATTACACGCACATACACACAAACTATTGCTGCTTTTCTTCAAAACGCAGCACACACACACACACACACTAACACATGTTACGCGCGCGTGTGCATACGTATGTGTGTGTGTTTGTCGAATTAGTGTGGGAGGAAGCAAATTATACTTTTTCATTCATTTCCCTTTTCGAGGTTATAATTTCACATTTGCACTATTTTTCATAGCAGCCTTTTAGGTGCTGTTTTAGAAACTTCTCTTTTTTTATGATTTACGCTGCTTTCTTTTGCAACTTTCTTTTTTTTTCAATTCTATTATAAAGTCTAGCACATTTTTCTTTGTTGTTTTTCCGTTTCCGTCTGGCTTTGCAACAATTTATGTAGATTTAAAATTGTGCTGCATATTTTATGCGGTTGTAAGTGCACGCGCTCACACTGCAATAATTAATTAATTGAGTTCATTAAGGCCTCCACTTTGCAGCCTGTTACAACTTTAGCGAATTTTAGAAAAAAATAAGAGTCCTTTCGTACATACAGGAGTATATATGTATGTATGGGCTTATATGTTTTTATGTACGTGTTTATATAGTATAAAATATTGAACTCCTACGAACAAACGAACGAGCACAAGGACTGACGACGAGGCGACGTTTGACAGCAATTCATTTCATGCGACTGCAAACGGAAAAAATCCTTTTTCCCTATATTTTTCGATTTTGCTGCAACGAAATTTACCGTTTTTTGTGGGAGAACACAATTTCTTATTTGGCAGGCGTTTTTTTTATATTGCCATTTATTTTTAAATTTTCAAATTTTTGAAAAAATCAAATTTTAATAAGAATATTTTTTTAATTTACAAAAATTCCACAACAGCAGCAGCAGCAACGAACGCAGCGCACGAAATTAACGTCGACCACAACGCACGAACATCAGCAGCGATACTCAGCTAAACTCATTGCCATACGAATCATCATAGAAATCCTTTTTTCTATTCACTGTAACCACTTGGTTTGTTCGTTTTGTTACTCATTTATTCGTTGTTACTCATCTGCGCTCAATCGTTCGTGTTTTGTAGCGCATAAAAGCTCGCTACATTTTTTTTTTTTTTAAACTGAGCATTCACATGCCTTGTGCTCGTGTTCGTAGTCGCATCGTACTCGTTCTTTTTTTCCACATCCTTTTGACACTACTTCAACTGGAGGAGGATATATGTAGCTATAGTGTTTCGCTCTCACCCTGAAACTCTAACCATTGTATTTGTGGTTTCTCTCTCTCTCTCAAAGTTTTGCGTCAGTCAACACATGTTGGAGTGCACATGTTAGAAAACATACCCATTTAAGAAGAGCGTGTGTTATTAACAGTGTGCCATTTTTCTAGAGTTTCTTTTGCCTCTGTGCGCTTGGACTACTATGGAGAATTTGTTTGTTCAAGTGTAAAAAGGATAACAGCATAGTGTTCTTTTTGTGTGTGTTAACATCAAAAATATGTTTAGTGCTAAAAAAGTTTCAGCGAAGCCAAAGTGATGTGCACAAAAGATAGAAAGAGGCTTTCTAAATTTGTTCGAAATGAAATGATTGATATTCTATAAGACGCTCGTGATTTTGTCAAGAGTCATTTTTGTATTGAACGCTTTCAATTATTATACTGATTGTTGTAGCGTTCGAAACGCTCGCTAGCCTGTTTTTATTTCAACAATGTCGATTTCAAAAAAGTCAGAGCTTGTGCAAAAACTACAATATTTTGTTAATTCGGTTTTTACCTAGTACCTTACTAAAATTACAGTAAAAGTTCTTCAAGCTTTGTTTTATTATTTGATTAGCTTCTAAAAAAAAATTTATATATAATTAAGAACATACCTTTTATATAACTGCGCAAGGGTTGTATTCTGTACATATGTGTTTTTTCCAAAGCTAATAGAGAAATAAAAATAAAAACAAAAAGTTTTAACCATTTTTTTTTCAAGTGTAACAGTGTTCGAGTTAAAAATTAGATAATATATCAAAGTTAAGACCTCGGTGACTAGGTGCAGTACTGCGCTAAAGAACTACATTTTAATGTGAATGCTGAGCGAAATTAGTGTCTTACTTTCGCACCTTAGACATGTACCGCTTGAACAAAAGATAAGAGATGAGAGAATTTTGTTCAATTTACAGCGTCTCGATAATTCGAACCCAAGTTAATCCGAAGTCAGTTCCAAGTACTCACACGCTGTACCGTTTCATATTTTAACTATCGGTTTGCCTACATTTAGATGACTTTTCTAGCAAGTGTTACCTAGATAGTATATATTCCGACATTTTTATGGGCAGCCGCATATATGCGATTTGGTAGCGGACCCACTATTAGGTGCCAATTCGTTTAGTCAGACTACAATTAAAACTATTTTTATTGAATTTATTTGGCGGGGGGTGTCTAGTTAAACAATGGTTAATTCTTTAATTCTTTGGATGTAATTGCAATATTTTGATATTTTTCACGAAACATAAAACCCAAGAAGACCGTAACACGCCTTTAATCAGAAAATATGCTTTCAAAGCTAAAATAAATGAAATTTGGTACGGAGATAAGTTGACCATGATATTTACATTTAAGTGGGTGGTGCCACGCCCCTAAAAGCAAAATGCTTTTACAGCTAAACAATATTTATTTGTGGGGAAGATGACAGAAATACTTTTTTTTTTGCCACTTTTTTTATAATAAAAGTGTTTTTTGTATTTCAATATGCGAGTAATGTTTGAATTTCAACCAATGGTTGATTTCTAGTATAATGCAATAACGTTAATAATTAATCCAGTATTGCTATCATATTTAAACAAATTCTCTTAAAATTAAATATTAAGAGAATTTGTTAATTTTTCACTACATGTACTCTTCGTTCAGTAACATGAAATTTTCTCTGAGTGATTATATTGTGATCAAACAAAATTCTATATTTACAACTGATAACACGCTAATTCAAAGGAAAACATCGATTGCATTCAAAGCGCCAAAGTTGCCGCCGCATTTACTGATAAGCGCCAACAAATAATTTAGTAGTCAGACGTGATTCCATTCGAGTAGACGTATGTAGTTCTAGCGAAATCAAAAAATTATTGCAAAGTTCTAATCATAATTTTTTAATTGAAAACATAAACTTTGAAAATAGAAAAGAAAACAGATTGCACCACACGTCAATTAGATTAAAGTGTATAATTAAATAAAATAACGAAAGTAAATACAAAACTATTTGCATGAATGTACAATTTGCCAATGGAAAATTAATATTTCTGTTATCTATAGTAATTGATAGAAAAATCTAAAAAGTGAAAATATTTAATCGGACTTTTTGCTAAATAGCTGAATGTAATGAAGTCATTTATTAAAACATCATTTTGTTTCTTAATTGCCTGCCTTTTGCTACCAGTATTGCTAATATCATTTGTTTGTAAGTATTATATGTGGATCACTTAAGAAGCACTCTGCTCATAGCTCAGCAATTTTATATTAATCCAGTTAATAATTTGTATAGATTCATATTTGATTACTGCTCTTAAATACCATTAATTTTGTTTCTTTTAAAACGATGAACAAAATTATTAAAAAATTTTTTATTTCAAACAAAAAGTTTGTCAAACAATAACAATATCATCCGTAGTGTGTTGAACTTAAACAACTTTGATTCCTATGGTTAGTCATCAACAAAACCAACATCAAATGAAACTGTGATAAAAGACTACACTTTTTGAACTTTGTATCATACGCAAGTGGCTGCTATAAAATAAACTCTTCAATCTGTAGTCATAAATCTAAACTTTCATAATATTTTGGCTTATACTTTTCGTAGATAAGACTAATAATTTTAGTTATTGTTTGTTACTTATTTATCACAAAAATTTTTGATTGATCATACATATTTTTACTTAGTATCAATTAAACGAAAAAACTTTACCTGATGAGAAAATAAATTCATGATGTACTATATACGAGACCGGTAGATTTGTATGGAGCAAAAAACAAAGTCAAACTGACGGAGTCGCAAAAGTTAGAGGGACTCTTATAAATGGCGACTTTGTCATCAGATCATCACTACAAATCATGCATGATCAAGAATATATCACCCATTTCACGTCGGTCCGGCACGACTCCGGTCCGGTACGGTCACTTCGAAGGTTATTGACTTTTGTATACCGCTCATGGATCTCAGAAGATTGTAAGCGATTAGTTCCAACTCTTTCGTTCATTAAACCCAAATCGAGTCCAGTTTTGTAGTAGAAATCAAAAAGTTGTATTGACATTGGTCGACACAGCTCGTGCATAGCTTACGTGTGCAAGATAATTTATACACCTTTAGAAAAGTATTGAAAAAGGGCATTTAAATAAAAAACTAAAGTGCAAAAATAATTCTTCATTTTGACTTCAAAAAAAAATTTCAAAAACGTTCAAAAGAAAAAAAAACTTGAAAATAAATAAAAGTCAAAATATAAAGCGTACTTTTCTAATTACGCCTAATTTGGGTTCAATAAATTATGTTTGTGATCGGCATTCGCATACCAAATTTTATCACCATAGCTTGAATAGTTTAAAATATCTGCCGGAATTAGCCTTAAAATTTAGGGTAGTAACACGCCCACTCATACAGTCCAACTAAATTTTTATTTAAAAATAGCTTTACATAAACAACCAAATTTTAGTATAATTGCTCACAATTTGTTCGTATAGGAAGTAGCACGCCCACTGGTGCTATTTTGCCCGCTTTTGACTCAGATATACTTTATAGCAAGTAAGCCACCTACATTAAATTTCATACCAATTGCTGCTGCAGTTCACTTAAAATAGAGAATACAAAATTTTGTTAGTATGGGAAGTGCCACGCCCACTGATGCAATTGCCTTGAATTTAATTTAATTTCAAATCTTAGAATTACAGACACCTCAGCACCAATTTTTACTATATCAAACGATTTTTCATTGTATGGGAGGTGCCAAGTCCACAGGTAATATCCCCTTCCGTCCCCTTTTTAATATAAGTTACATTATAGCATGTACATTAGGGTGGGTCGATTTTTTTTTTTTTATCGGCTCGGTCTTTATATCGTAAATATATCTTCATTTTGAACATCACAGTGTACTTACATTTTTTAAGCGTTCATAGAGGTAGCGCAAGTACATACATATATCGGCCATATTAACTTTCATATCGGCTACGTTGTTAGATCTCTTATTATAACGTTTATAAATATTGTGGGTTGTGTCACGCACTTCAACAAGTTGTACCAGTAATCTGACTGAAATTGTATTGATGACTGCTCACAGTAGTATCATCTGAAAAATTTTTATGAAAATCGTAGGTGTCAATTTCGAGTACAGAATGAAATTTTTCAATTGTTGAAAGTTTTCACTTCCGCCCACTTTTAGTACAATTCAAGATATATATGATCTGCATTTGTTTACCAAATTCCATCACAAAAGTTTGCATGATTTGCGAGATACGGCATTATGAGAGTTAAAATTTATGGCGGTGCTAAGCCCCTGTAATAATCTTTAAAAACTTCTTACCTAGCCAATCTAAATTTTTTCTATACATATGTATGTACACCAAGTCCCCAAGTTTCATCATAATCGCTGCCAATTTTTTCTAAATGGGTTGCCATTATATACATAATATGTACATACAGTACGGGCGGTAGGCATGGCCGTGAACAGATTTCACCCATTTTCAACCCCAAAAAACGTGTTTGAAGGTGTGGTCGATGTGCTAAATTTCATTCAATTAGTTTGCTTGGTTTTTCTGTAAACGTGATTTCAACAGACAGACGCGCACAGAGACAGACTGACGGACGTGGCTAAATCAACTCAGGTGGTGATGCTGATGACGAATATATATACTTTTCTACACCTGCCACGCCCTCTTATATGCGTTTCAAACGAAATGACAAAGTGAATATACCCTCTGTGTATGGTATAAAAACAAATGTCGTTCTTTCTAAGTTAATGGACGAAACTTCGACTAAAAACCACAAATAATAATGATGGGAGCTGAGCTTGCTTTGCCTTTGACGTGAAATTAGATTTTATTTAACGACCTCGCCCTCTTTTATAAATTGCAATCGTAAGGACGAAATGAATATGTACATACTACTAGTGTATACTCTATGTATAGGATATAAAAATGTTGTGGCTTGAACTAGAGACCTTACATATTTTGGATCTCTTGGCGACAAAAATAGCTATTAACATTGTCTAGTATAACTGTCATGCACAATATTTTACTTCACTTTTTGATGATTCAGAGGTCTCTTACGTGCAGAGTACTTATCTCTCAATTCACAAAATCTATATATGCGGCAGAAGATCAACCTTTCACCATTAATTACGAACAGCATTAGTCAGATAATCGAAAGTACAATGATAATCGGTAAAACAATAGTAAAATTGTAAAAACAAAAATTCTGAATTCCATGAATTGCACCGATAACATATTTTTTTTTATACAACAAAGATCTAGACTCTGAACTTAAGACCATGCAATAAGAAATGCTTTTGATAATTTAATGTTTTGATTTTAATTTTTTATTTTCAGGTGTATACATTAGTACAGAGCTGGTTAACTATGTGCTAAGTATCAAGTACCCTACAATCACAATATCAAAATCAAAGAAAATACGAACTTTGATCGATACACCACGTAATGCGGGAATCTTTAATTTTTTGCTGCACGTCAAAGGACCGTGCGATTTTGAACAAATCAAACGTGTCTACGCTGAACACTTGACAGATTTACGTGACAAGGCTGGATTTTTAAAGTTTCCGAAATTACGTCAAAAACTGGTTACATGTTGGGGCCATTATGCGTGGACTAAAGACAGCAGGTATGTATGCACAGCAACTTATACAAAATACAGGAAGGTGGTTTTGAAGTTTTAATTCAAATTAATAAGCGATATGCTACTCGTACAAGTCTCCAAGACGTGCATTTAAAAAATTGAGCAATTAGAGGTTTTCGGGACTTGAAATGCGGAAGTTGGTGGTTTTTTGTTTAGGACCTACCATATGTACGTAAATATTTTTTTTTGTTTTGAGTAATGAGACCAAAAATTTAAGGAATATCAAAACCACAAGCCCTGTATTTTGTGCGAGTTAATTTTATAAACAAAAACATTGTAAATTTAAACAATAATTTAATTATTTTTTTGGAAGTTCTTTTGATATCAACAATCATGTGCTACTCAGTACACCCACATATCGTGGACGTACTGTAAATAATGACAATATACAAGAATTCGTAAGTGAATTGGTAACAAAGTATATACCGTCAGATCTACCGCAATGGCAGGTGATCGTTATACCTACTGCAGCGAAAGCAGCTGGTTTGGATACTGAAGGATTCTCAGCTGCAGAAACCGTAAGTTTAACATTTAGGAAACAGACAGACATGTCACCATGTTCAAAAAGTTTCAGGAATTGTGCACTTAAATGTGACACGTATATTTTTATAGTACTTATGCTAGTGATATTTTTCAGTGCTATATTTTATACCACCAGAAAATAAGTTGATTTAACTATTTGGATGTCGTAAACAAATAAAATCGAGGAGCCGTGTTTTTCGTCTTGCGAGGGTGGCATATATTTTTGGGCCTATATTTCACAAAAGTGTAATCAGACCCAGGATCTACGGAAGGGCACTAGATTTTATTAAATTGGGAATGAAAGTTGAGTATGCATAATTTTAGGTGAAGTCTTATACTATAGGATAAAAATAAGGGAACACAAAATTAAACTAGATGGAATTCTTAGAAAAAAAAATATTGCAAGAAGTACCCTATGATAAGCTTTTGGCCGTTTTCAGAAGCAAACAAAACAAAACAAAAAAATATTCTGGTACTAAAATTTTTCTACCAAAAACAATGTCATATATTGCTTGTTTTAGAGCTATTAAATAAATAATTAAAAATTCAATTCATTTTTGTCAGAATATGAACCGATTTTCTACCGTGTTTCAATCTGCTAGAAATTCAAAACGATTAGTTTTTTAATTGATACGTATGCATTAGAGGTCTGCACGTGTACACTTGAAACGACCATCAAGCCACTCGCCACGATTGTGAGTCACTCGAGCCCTTGTGCAGGAAAATCACAAATCAAATCAAAACAAATCGAAACTCTAAGCAAGATAGGCTCTACTCGTTGTTTATTGCATTCGACACCAAGTGGCTTGTAGTCTATTAATGCACTTGTTGCTATGACGTGTTGTCGCTTTGCGCGATGAATTTGAACAACAACAACAATTTGAATGACACGTATCAGAAACGATCGTAAGACAAATCATAACATATAGTAATCAATCTTTAAAAACTTGTCGGCCTTTTGGCGATGCATTGATATTACGGTTAACTCGCTGCATTCATTGCTTTTTCTCATGTTCGGTGTTGTAAATGTTTGGTTCGGTCATGTCGTGTGATCGTTCTGTTTTGTACGAGTCTATTGATTACTCGCAGAATGTTAATAGAACCATTGTACTCGACAGCGAGTACAATAATCTGTTTACTCAGCAAGCACACTCGTGCAGACCTCTAATATGTAAGAGATATTCGAAATAAATTTTGGGGAATCAAATATTGCTAAGCTTAATATTGGTTTCAGAGCGTCTCGCCACCCTATTAGAAATTTTGATAAATTTCTGAACCCAAATTCAGTTCGTCAGTTTACAATATACCTCACAACAAGGAATTGGGAATCACCTAAAAATGTTCAAAGAAATTCGCTCGAAATTGATTTTTCATTAAATTCTCTTCAGTGATTAGTTTTACGGAATATTTATGTGGGTAGCTCTTGTACCTTGAGTAACTCCCTAAAAACAACCATGTGACTTTTATTAGATATATATTTTCAAGTATAGTGTCGTCGAATCAGTACTACTTGTATTTTGAAGGGTTTTTGGATTGAAAAATAGAAAAATTATTACTATTTAACTAAGCTTTCAAAAAGTTTTAATATATTTTTTATCAGTCTTATACGCAACAGGATCACTACTATATACTGCTAAAAGTACACCATTTAATTATAGCTGACGAAGAAGATCTACATGTAAGTGAAATGTTGATGCTAAATGGTGGCAAGCAAGTTTTGGAGCTCGATGATTTGGGTTGTATTAAGCGACCAATGCAAAATCTTTCGTATTTTGTGCGCAAGCCAGAACATATTCAACATTTAATACAACATATCGGCAAACTTATTGTGAAACGATGGAATGAATTTATTTACGAATTTGAATCACTTGAGACACCAGATGGATATCGTCGCGTACAAATCACTAACATATCACAATTATTATCTGTGCTCCTAATTACAGCGGTTAACCTTTGTATTAACTATTGGAAAACTATGAAAAATCGAAAAAGACAAAGTGAACGAGCATCACAAACACTACAAACATCACAGCGCAAAGATCTTGAACATCCAAATCGGAGGGTATTGATCACACAGTTATTGCTACGTGAATTAGATAAACATAATTTAAACTGGCAGGTAGCATACGATGCTATACGCAATTCATGGCGTCTAGCAAATATTACAAAAGCTTGGACAAAGATACTGTGGAGAGCAAATATGAATCATTTTGTATATTTACCCTACAATA
Organism: Meiosimyza decipiens; assembly: GCA_963680825.1. Classification (NCBI taxonomy): domain Eukaryota; kingdom Metazoa; phylum Arthropoda; class Insecta; order Diptera; family Lauxaniidae; genus Meiosimyza; species Meiosimyza decipiens. Next base: position 57,918,627 of record OY804260.1, read on the forward strand.
TTTACTGTGAAATTTTAGCCTGTCGCGATCTGCTCTTTAGAGGTAAAACTCAACTCACATCCACCTACTGTGGACGCCTTGCTGTCTATTTGCCGCTGTTAATTTTCGCGCAAGTAGAGTTTTGGAAAATCTGCTATGAACTCTTTGTGGCACCCGTAAACATTTATGAGGAACTTTTTGAAAACCCATCCAAAGAATCGAATATACTGCAAATGAAATCATATTCAGGACGAAAAATAGTTTCATTTTCCAAGTCAATAGATGCGACAAAGTTGCGCGTACGCAATAACTTTAGCGATGAAGTGCGTGAATCTGACTTTACCTTGGCCTGTCTGGCAGGTGCCATACACGATTACTTCGAAACATATGAGGAAACGGCCAGCATACCACGCATGCTGAACACTACTTGCCGCACCATTGCCAAGGGTTACTTGACTGAAAATGCTGGTGATAAATTTGATGATATCGGCGGTGTTGTTTTTTTGCAGCTACCTCTGCGAGTGCCAGATCGTGAACACGCACGTCACATACATAACATTGTTGAAACAATCAGAAGTAAACAGATCATGATTTATTTGGCTTCAATGGGTCAAACGAGGTTTGATCTGTTGACAGCTGTTATACCAAGTGTATTGACGAAGATTTTCATCAATTATTTTGCGTATAATTTTCCCGTGACAATTACGGAAATACATGGTGCCACCTCAGAATTTAAGACTCATTGGGGCCAAGAAGTGGAGGATGTATTACTCTTCCGGCCACCACAATCAAAAACTTGTAAGTTGATTCTCGATTTTAGTTGATCATTAAAGATTTTTTCAATATTACAACTTTTTTATTAGGTTTATCTTTGAATATACATCGTTTTGGTGATAAATACCGCTTAGCTATAATGGCAGATACGCAGCTAGGACCTGATCATGCTAAGATTACGCGTTCGTTTGAAAACTATATGGAAGAAGCGATATTGTAAAAAGGTTTATTAAAGTTATTTACATGATTTCACTGTGATGAGAATATACTCTAGAACAATAAAGTTTGATTAAAAATGAAAAATTTCAGAGATAAAGTTAATTTATGAATTATCCAATAGCAAGAAACACTTCAAAATTATATTTTCAGATTTAAATCGGTACAATATGGGTTAAAAATAGAAATATCACATATTCCTTAGCGTAGTCCAATTCAAAAACAGGGAACAGGATCCACACTCATGTGGATTTTTTTAGAAACTTAAATTAAAAAAATACTTTTTTTATTACAATCTCAAAACTAAAAAAAAGGAAAACTTTTTTGCTGTGATTTAAAAATCAAATATTAAATTAAACATTCTGAAAAATTAATTAAAATCAATTTTTTTTAACATAAAAAAAATTGTATATTAGCATAGAAAATTTTGAAAATTATTGCAAAAAGCTATGGATGAGGAATCCTATCGACTTGAGTTAAGAAATCATTTCATGGGGCAGATGAAGAATTCTAAATTGCAAGTGAGTAAACTTTTTCTGCAATTGCATAATAATAATAATGTACTATAATACATAATTCCTAACATTTTCTTGCTAAATTAGACGCAGTATTTTAAAGATCAATCACTACGCACTCAGCAAAAAATGCATGAATATGACAGCAGCAGCTTCAAGCCACAGTCACGTGCAACCGCACCGCCGCAGCTAAATGGAAATGGCGGTGATGCTGATCGTGCACTGTTTGAAAATAACTATAGTAGCGAATCTTATCGACGCGCTAATGAATCTAACTTCATGCGACAGCTGCATGCCAAGGCCAATAAGGCGCAAAATCCAGCGCTACCATCTCCCAGTGCTCCACACAAATACGAACCGCCTAGTTATGATATGTACGATACGGATTCGAATTTAGGTGGTGGCGGTGCCGGCTCTGAGGAAAGTAGCAAATCACAGAAATCTTCCAAAACTGTTATGAGCAAGAAGAGTTCACAGGACTTGCGCAAAATGGTTAAGTCACAGTGTAAGCTGCACGAAGTCATAGACGAAACACTTAAGCAAATGTGCAGCACCGATGTTGATCCAATGTCAGAGGATATTGCGCACATGACCGATCCGTCCATGTCAGCAGCACACCATTGCAAACGTTGCGTTGAAAAGATACAAGAGCATTCCAGCTCAAGAGATGTCACAACTGAAATCGCGAAGGGTGACTTTCTTGAATGCCGTTCTGGTGATACCCTTACTATATCAGTGGATGATGTAGTTAATTCCAAAGTGATAAATCCTATGATACGTAAATTACAACGAATGTACCTTAATAATCTAAGGGAAGAAATGTCACTTATGGAAGACTTGGAACGTTTGCCACATAAGGTTAATGAAGTGTACAAAGCGACGATCTTTAAACAAAAGGATTAAATTGTCACATCGACAGCCATTTTATTTGTTAGAAATTGTATTTTTTGGAAAATTATATGCTTATTGCAATAAAATAAAACGTTTAGGTATTACGAACTATATTTTAGTTTAGTACTTTTCTATTTTCTTACTTTTTAGATATAGCAATTAAGATTAAGTTCTAATTTATTATCCTTGACGATAAATATCTTTGCAGTTGTTCATAAATTGAACCATCATGTTGTAACCGTCTTCGTCGAAGTCAATGTCCTCGCCACCAAAAAGTATAGCCTGCAAATTAGTGAAAATTGTAATATGTTTAGTTTGGGGGGTAATTACAATGAAAAAAGTTGTAAAAAAGTATTTTATTTATCTCCGGTAATATGCATTGCGACAAATGTATGGACAATGTACAAGGACAAACTAAGCAAACAAAATGCCATTGGGTTTTAGTAATGAAAATGGTCGAAGCAACTTGATTTAAGTTTCTATGATTTTTTCTTACTTTCGTCGTGTGACACTAACGTCTCAGGTTATTTTAAAATTGTCAAAACGTTACACTTAAAATAAGAAACCCTGTGAAAATTATATCTTGTTTTTTATATTTCTCAGATTTTTGAGCTACATGGATTAGCCGAGAATTATTTATGTTGTAGACGGAATGAGGAATATAAAATTGCCCGATAGAATTTATATTACAAAATATAATGATTTCAAATTGTATGGTGCAGATTAGGTACCTAAAATTAGTCGATCATTAGCTTGATTAAGGCAACTAGGCATAGGTATGCTGTGGTAAACTGACGGATATGTATCTTCGAATTTACTGTTATTTTGAGGCTGTTTGGTGATAGAAACTCACTATAGTTTCGCACGTTTAATTCTATATTCCAAAAAAAAAAAAACAATTTTTTTTTATAAAAATTAATCATTAAACTTATGGAAGAGTATAAAACAGAAAAGTAATCTAACTTTTTCTTTAATAATTAAATGATAGATGAATTTACAGCCAGTTAGCAGCGATAAATATTTATGTATGATTTTACAATTGATATAATGCTCTTATTTAGCAAACTTTTGATAATAAATCAATATATATTTTTGGTCAGCACTCAATTTTTAATTCCAAGCAAATGTGGTAAATTAAGGGATATGTTTTTGGAATTACTCCATATACGTCATAGCGTTTTATATTCCCAATCATTGACTATCACGATAGGCATGGAAACAGTCTGGCTTGCAGGAGAGGTTGCGGTTTTCTGTGCACATACCACTAATTACCTGTATTATATTAATTTTAAAATTATTTTGGCACAATTTTCCATTGGTTTTTGCTAATTTTTTCGCAACACAAACATATTTATTATTGAGCATTTTCGTCGTTCATAGCAGTCTTAGGACTTTGTCAAAATCAGGCAGTAGTTTAGAAGCTCAACACTAGCTTAACTGTATCGCGAGTCGAGTGACATAATAGTTTAGCCTAAACACTCTAGCATGGATTTTTCTCCACACCCGTTTTTCTACATTACCATGTTTTTCAAACATGTTCACGCATATAAAAAAAAAGATTTTCTATTTGTTTAAGATCAAGCGTACGAATCATATCTTTTACGTTTGAGAATGCTAATGTCCTAGCTCATACAAATCCAAATAATTTTTGTGTCCTTACTGAAAATTTCGTAGTTCTAACTTTCAATTTACAGAAAAAATATAGGTTAGTATCAATTAATCCAAATCAAATCAAATACCATACAGATATTTACAGAAAGACAAAGTAATAAAAAAAGAATCATTAACGCTCCTTAAATCACAAATCGCAGACTAATTATGTACTTGTTAAAGTTGTTCTCTCTATTGATTGTTTTTGCTATTTAGATCTTCTGTATATTTTTCCGTCTTGATTCGGCAATCACAATGACTATAGCAAACTTGAAGAAGACAATAATACTCTAAATTTTGCTAAGCTCTTTTTCTAAGTCGGATGTGTGATACAACAAAAGAGGGAAACTTTTTTAGTAATATTGATGTGTTGTTGTCATTTTGGGTCAAAAATTATGTGCGTGCTTGCCAATCCAATTATTTGCTCTTGCACTTTTTACCAGGTGTATTTTAAAGGCTTAGAAATCGATTAATTTATACTCAAGTTAAACATTCTTCAGTTTATATGAATGACACAGAAATGCACTTTTCAGTACTGTATCAACATCCATGACACAGAAATGCACTTTTCAGTACAGTATCAACATCTATGATTGTATATACCTACTTTGATCTCTAACTAAAGCTATATTGATTCGTTTTTAAATCATTTCAGATGAATTTTCTCAAGGTGCGATTGCTTTGTATCAACAAGAATGAGAATTACAAAAAGTAATGGCGAAAATGACAGACCCAATCCTCATCTTTTTGTAAAACATTTAGTAAAGTGTGCTAGAGGCAAGCCGGAAAGCCCCAGAATTTTTTTTTACTATTTGTTAAGGAATTTTTGCCTCCCCTCTGCTGTAATTCGTTACACATCAGCTTTTGTTAATTGATTATGGTGTTGAAATTTCCTATGATTATTGTTTTTGGTAGAATCATTAGCTTACGAGTTAAATAGTAAAAAACAATTTTGGGCACCTTTAAAACTAGGTGGGAAATAATTTAGATATTTAAAAGGGTAAATACTTGATCATGATGAAGATTTCGACCATATTAAGTTGCCGGTTGCAACGCGAACGCAGTTTTGTCAGTTTTTGTTGACTGCGCTAGTTATACCTATTTGAAAATTAAATTGAACGTATTTAATAGCAACATCTTGTACGGCGGCATTTAGTTATTAAGAATTTGGAATAACCTTATGATTTTAGATTAATTTCACAATATGAGGACACATTAAGAATGACACGACGCCGGAACATGAAAGCAACACTCACCTCTTTAGCACGCATCGCATCAGTGCCAGCTGGTGTTCCGATGATTTCAACCCAATTGCCTCGTCGTGCACCAAGGGGTTCAGTAAGCACAACGCGAACCTTATGCTGATCCGTACTCATTCCAGTGAGATTAGTTCCGGCTTCATCTTCCACACGCAGCATAATACTCACAGGCTGTCCAGCAAACTGACGCAACATACCGGCATTAACCAAGGCACGATTTTCAAATGATGGAGCCATATTTTTATAAATTTATTTCTTTTAACTAGCAAAACAAAATTAACTTATTTTAATGAAAGTAATAATGGCGCGCTTTATATTTTAAATGACAGCAAACAGCTGCTGTAGTGCTGCCATGGTTAGAAGATTTAGAGAAAGCTGCCACCTCATATAATTATTTAAGCGCCACTGCAAACATGGATAAGCTTGCGTAGATGTGTAGCAACTGCGACCTCCACGCAACGGAATGCACAAAAATGCTGTATTAATACACGTGGGTAAAAGAAAGGCTTAGGCCTGTTTTTCGTATTTTTTTTATCACCTATATCCATTTTGACAAAAGTCCAAACACCGAAAGAAAGTCCCAAATCTAAAGCTTAACTGTATCTGTTCCATTGATCGAATAGAAATTGAGTTGATCGATTTTAAATTGAAATTAACAACTTTTGATTTGAAATTAAGGTCACAACCCCACAGATTTCATCAGATCCGTTGCATCAAAGTATACGACTGATAGCTAAGGCATTAACTTATCCGTTAATGCAACGAATGAAGTTGGAAAAGGCTTTATATCTTAGCGATTTTAATTTTTCATTAATACCACAGTGTCATGAAAAGAATTGAGATGGTAAAAAATAATTACATATGAAAAACATATACATTTAAATTTCAAAATTTTGGATGCCGACATAATTCCTTATATATTTTTGGAATCTATTTAGGGGTTTGTAATACATCCTACTTTTTATTTAAAGCTATATCTGCAACTTCTGATGACCATATATCCGAACATTCATTGCGACATTTTTTAGCAGATTTATTTTTTAACACCTGAAGCGCTACATTCTCAAAAAAATATCAGCCTGTTGTTGCTAAATTAAGGCTGTGCGCAATTTTAAAGTTAGTTTTTTCGATTGTCGCTGGAAAGCAATAAAGAAAAATACTATGCGAGATGTATATATCGATATTCCAATGTTTGCTTGTTAAGTTGTCCGACTTTGCTCTACGTATCCGGTCTACTCAAACTTTTGCATAATTTGAAAACATATGGCAATATCGCATTGCAAACTGTCATTCGCTGATGTATAACAGTTTGCAACTCTGTTGTGAAAACTTTCAAAGAAAAAATCAATCATGAAAAATTCTGCTGTCGTGCTGCCAAATTCAAATTGAAAATTTTAAATTAAATTTAGAAATACACATTTCGCTTAAAAATTTATTGTAAATTAGTTGTAAATCATGCAAAACTATTGTTCATATAAATAGCAAATCGAGAGTTCTTGTGGAATACGAGTGGAAGAATAAAAAGTCAAATCAAGAGAAGAAGTGTTGTGTCTGCGCTGCGTTGAGGCTGCTTCCATTTAGAATTCAACGGACCATTGATTTTTCTCAGAGACTGGAATTAAACAAATTGAAAAACATTAAATTTTCTGAATAAAATTGAAAGCGACAACAAAAGCAGATACAATGAGTAAGTCGTTAAAATTTTAAATAAATCAGAGAAATTCATTTAGAGATTAAAAAAGCCCCCACAGGAAGTTCAAGACTTGCATTTATTTTTATTTTTTATTCAGCGAGACAGAATTTGTATTGCAGGTGTCTGAGGGTGGTTTTAATCGCACTAACACAAGTGTCTTGCAATTTTTTATAATTTTTGCAATAATTTAATGATTGGGATTTTCGAAAATTCCTTCATTGCCGATAGTGAAGGAATTCATTTAGTAGTGAGTGCTGTCAATGTTCCATACTCTTTCCACATTGCGCAATGTTATCGTATTATTTATACTATACTTAGCTCCTCACCTCCTTACTTTCCGACCACTAATGATTTGACATGATTTATGTTTGCGTCCTGCAGGATGTCGTCATCGTTGTTTGCGCTTTTGCTACGAATATAATTTATAGAACTACTTTACGCCAGCCAACGTAAGTTTTTTGAAAAAATAATCGATAATAGTTATTTTGGAAAGTAAGCTGACCCCCGTGACAACTTACATCGAGTGATTGTTGTTTTTTTTTTACAAAATCACTAATGAAATTTATTTAATCTTTATTAAAAGTGGTATTCGAACTTAAGCTGATATCAAGTAGTAGAAGATGTCGCAATCATTCTTTATGAAATTTAACACATTTTTGTTCCTTAATTTTTTTACACAAAAAAAAAAAGCTATAAAATCTGTCGTTATCTTCATTCGTTTTAAGATACCATATCAGGGCTTCAAATTTAGATAATTCAATATGTTTTGATTTGACATATAGTTTGCGAGTTATTTTTATTTAATAAAAAATTTCAAAATTTTAACTTCGATGCTATATGTATGTATATCTTGTAAACAGATCTAGGACTAAAAGTCTCTACCAAATAGTTTTTGTTACGGATAATAAAATTTATAACATACATATAAATGTACATATAAGTTCAATATGACATCCTAAGTACAAAAACCAGTATCCGCTCCCGCCTTTTTAATTTAAATATTTTTAGTTTTTAATGGCACCAGCTTTATAACATCTACTCAAATATGAAACGCATTATAGAAATTTACTCTTGCATTACTCTGTTACCCTACCTTGAATTGAAAAAGTAGGGTAAGGTGTGCCGAAAAAGTATAGATATAGTACACTATTAAAGTTTATAATTAATTTTTCCAACAACTTAAAATTTTTTATTTATTTTCAATTCGATTAGCAGTTTCTAAAAAAATGGAAACAACAGAAATACACAATTTTCTAGATATTCTGCCAAGTGAGTTTTGTGTAATTATCGAGCATGTTTATGACAAGTATTCTACTTAAGAATACATACATCCAATTTCAATTTTGTATATCAGCGCTTCGGTGAACCTCCAGTGTAAAATGCAACGGAAGATCCAGATTTTCGCAGTGAAAACCGGTACCGATCGAAATTTCAAAAATCGAAAACAACACCCACTGCATAAAATGAACAATTCGGGATCGAAATAGTCAACATTTGGAACCTTTGTTCAGATCCTACACTCCAGTAGTTAAAGGAGGCACCAATTATCGAAAATACAGCTTCCGGACATCTCGCGTTTATCTGTTCTATAAATAACTAAAAGATTGAAACCTTTGAATTGATATAAGGTGTTAAGTACGAAAGATAATTTCATAAACTATAATAGTGGTGCATAAAATACATAGTTTTTATAGAATATTGACCGGTTTTTTTATAACATTGTATTTTTAACTGTAATTTCGCATATAGATACATTAAAAAAAACCAAGTGTATTTACTTCAAATAAAATGTAATATGTTTCTTTTTCAATTACTAAATTATCTTTGCTATGACACTCATATATCTTAAATCGATTCAGGATCTCCCAACTATAAAGATATAAAGAAAGATATATCTAGAATTTCCGAAGAATATATTGGATACCTGTTCTAACTTTTCTTTTCTGGTTCGCCTCGGAGTTCGGAGTTATAATTTTCAGATCCATACACTTTCAAGACTTTGTATAACTCTTTTGTTAGATCTATATTAGAGTGTGCAGCTTTTATTAGGAATTATTGTGTTGCTAACCATTCTTCTAGATTACTAGAGTTTCTTCGCTACTTAAATTTTAATAGCTTTATTTCTCCGAGATCGGTGCTTGCCTATTAGTTTAGCTTATAATCCCGTCGTAAAATTCAGTTCTTGATATTCTTTTTTAATATTATCTCTGGTTTTACAAACTGTTCGCCTTATTAACTTTGAGGTACCCTCTAGACATTTTGCATAAATATCTATAAGAAAATGATGGACTCAATGAGCCTGTTACAGAAGAATTATTTCTTTTCAATGAATTATCAACGACTGATGATTTAATTTTCTCGTTGTGGAAAAATGTTTATTTATTTTAATTAAATATAGTTTATTATACATATTGATTATTTCTTACACAAAAATTTATCTGGCTTTCTCTAGTCTGTAAGAAATTCTACTGCAAATGACTTATAAACTTAACTAAAAAACTAAACAAAGTACAAAATTTCAAGGTCCATGCGCGGCCAATGACGTAATTAGAATTTACATGGACGCTAATCTCATAAAAAAATTTTTTTTTTTGTTTTTTAAATGTCACTCAAAAATGTTTGTGATTTGATGGAGGAAACTGGGTCTAAATGTGCATGCATTTGAGATTGTAAAGCCGCCTTATTCTATAATTTTTGCTGTTGCTTCAGATGTATGTTTTGTACATATGCTATTATAAGATTTTGCAACAGTCAAGTTACTTATCGTTTGGGAGGTGGGCTGGTAAGCTCAAAGCTCCCCCTTAGATCATATATTACCTGGTATTAAACCATGTTGTTATGATATGTAAGAGTATAAATTATTATATTTTAATGCCTATATAAACTCAAATCAAATCATACCTTTCTTCCTTTCTAACAGATGAAGAAGAAACCGATAAAATCACTTTAGATCTTTCGAAGAAGCAATTAAAAAAAGTGCCTAAAAAAGATGATGCCCAAAATGTGCGGATATTAATATTGGATGAAAATGAATTACAAAAAATCGATAATATTGATTCTTACTTAAAAATTGAGACGGTATGCTTCTATACATTAAACAAAAAACTTTTTAGATTCATTAAATATTTATTACTTTGACCTTATTCTTATACCTCGAACAGTTGTCATTAAGTAAAAATCAATTACTACGCATGTATGGTGTATGCCGGTTACATTGTCTATGTGAATTAAATTTGTCCTTTAACGGCATCCTGTCTATTGAGGGCCTTAAGGATTGTATACACTTGCGAAACTTAAATCTTGAAGGCAACAACATTAAAACAATAGAGCATTTAAATAACAATACCAAATTAGAGTGCTTGAATTTGGCGGAAAATAGCATTGGTAGTATTTCTGATATTTCGTTTTTAAAGTGCTTAAAGGTAAGTGCTATTAATTTTTTTTATTTGCAATATACAGGGAGGCGCGAAATTGCAGTTTTGGTTTGAATTTGTAATAACTTTGTTATTTCAGGGTGTATTATAATTTTTTTTAAACGCTGTATGAAAATCGTAAATTTTACTGACCTAAAAGTTCCATATATTGTGACTAATTTGCGCTTCGCACTTCGAAAGAGTACATTTTTTCTTTCCAACACTTTTTTCGATAAATCGTTTCAAACAGTACATTTAAGTCGAGGTCATTGTCGCTGATGAGCTACTTTACTTCAGCAAGAGTTCTGGAAATAAATAACGATTTTATTTCGCGTACCAGATATTAGAAAAATTCTAATGACGAAAGCACATACCGAAAAATGTACACAATATGCAGAAACATGACAACTTATTTTCAAAACTCTAAAAAAAAATATAAAAACAAAGCAATTTAAAAGAATTCAAACCATAAATGTTGTTTTGACCGCCCTGTACATAATTGATAAATTAAAGCAGCATTGATTTATTTGTGTAACTTAGTTTGCTACTTATATGTAAATTTATTTCAGGAATTGTATTTACATGGCAATCGCTTGACACACTTGCGCCAGTGTGATAAATATTTACCAATTTCCTTGGAAACCTTAACACTAGCCAAAAATAATATAAATGACTTGAATGAAATTTGTACCTTGTCGAATTTATGTAATTTAAATAGCGTAACAATAAATGAGAATCCCTGTGTAACCATGATCGCAGGAACTGAGTAAGTTTACATTCAATTAGCGCGTCAATTGTAATTTATAATACTTTATTTTACAGCGGCTTTGATCACAGACCTTTTGTAATAAATTGGTGTATGAGTGTTAAAATAATTGATGGATTTGTCGTTGATCCCATTGAAAGGTTTGCATAACATATCACTTTCGTACATATCGGGTGTATTACATAAAGCGTTACAAATTTTAGTTATTTTAATTTAAATATCTTTCTCATCCTAAAAAAAATATTCGATAGCACCCTCAGTGTATCATTTTGAGTCTTTTCTTCTGCAAATGGTGACATACTTGTGAAAATCCGAGCACTTGCTCAAACCCACCCACTTTTTGGCCAGTGCTAGGTTATATCACCACTACCCAGTTCGTTAACATTAACTCAAAAACATCTTCCATCTCGCGTTATAAGTTTTAGAATTGTATTTGAGGTGCCACACCCACTTGTTTAAACAGGCCTAAGCCATAACGAGTTTGGTACCATTAACTTAAGATGATATTTAAAAATTGAGGCAAATATTTTAACCATATTATTCGAAAATCAACATTTTCATATCATTGTAAGGTAGAAATGATGCCATTGAGACAAACACGCTCAAAGGTTCTGCTGGGAAACTCTACTAAAATTGCCTATTTTTATAGTGAGTTTTAACAATGATGACAGGGTATTTTATCGTGTAATGTTCTATATTTCCTAATTGCAAGATGGACATCGACTAAATTTTTAGAATTTCTAACTTTATATAAAAAAGGTGAGAAATTCAAACTCGGCGATTTTATTGGGACACACTATAGTTAAAAATGGGTTAGAAAAGAATCTGAAACATTTTCAATACTTTCTATGTCTTAATCTTACATACTATCCTCAAATTAGTTTTTTATGTTTAATGGAAGATGCATTGCCTAAAGTGTCCCCAAATCAATCTTGACTCAATATAAATATTAAAAAAGGCCACAAAACATATATATATATATATTTGGGGTTTTAAGTTAAATAAATTAAAGACTATAAATGACAGAATATACATAAAAGCTCTAATTCTACCAAGCTTAAGAATGTAAATCATTATGTGCATACCTTAACCTTTTTTAAAGTTCCACTGCTATAGTATTTATGTGCTTAAATTGAACCGAATTATTGAGTTATGTTTTTCTGTTATCAACTTCTCGCAAATTACCCCCAGTGTGCCAATAAATTATGTTTTTTTTACAGTCTGAAAGCTGAATGGCTTTACAGTCAGGGACGTGGACGACAATTTCGATTGGGTGAACAGTCAGCATTGGCCAAATATCTTAGTTCTGTTTGTCCGTTGATCGGAAAAGCACTAGAAAATGAAAATGAACGTAAATTGCGTTTGATACTTAGTAAAGCGCAACAGCATCAGCGTCAATTACAAGAAGAGATCTCAGAGAATTCAACAACATCAACCAACAATTCACCTTCATCTGGAAGAAAGAAACCAAATAGTCGCATACAGTCACCAAGATGTAATGCATATGCTATTTACAATGATTGCAATGTAACTATATTTTTTTTTTTTTTTTTCGTTTTGTATATTTTACATAAATAGTTTCACGCCTAAGTGGACGACAAGGATCACCAGAATCCATGATATGTAGCTATCACGGTAACACTACAAATGAACAAGGTATTAATGGTTTCTTAAAAATAACAAAAACAAATTCACACTTTGCGTTTTATATTTAGTTTCTAATACAAATCACGTGATGCAAATGACGACTTCATTAATTGAAAATAATAAAAATGATTCTTTGATGTCGCAAAGCTTTGATTGTACAAATATAAATAACAGCCTCATCACTAAGTCAACGAACAACCAAGAATCTACGCCTCGCAACATGACAACGAATCATTATAATGGTGATTTAAATTTAAATTTAGTTAAACAAATTCAAGATACAAAACATTTGAAGATTAAAAATAATTATTCTAGAGCGATTTTTTCACTTTTAATTTATTATATGTATCGTCGAATGAGTGCTTGTTTGCTGCACATCCCCATAAATTAGTAATTTTTTTATTTTTTTTTTATTTATTAAATTATTTTTTTATTGATAACATTAAATTTTGTTTTTTATTACAATAGATTAAGAAATCAGCGGATAATTCAATTCAGGATTTTATTTTTTTTGTCTTATGAACACAATACGAGTACATATTCATAATATAACTCGAGTCGTTTTGTACCATTACAGATATTGAATATGTTTTGGGAATACCGTTTCCCTAACGTAACTGCCTGTCTGCCTGTATTGTCATATACTTTACATAAAAACCCTCTTATCCTAATGTAACTGTCCGCATATTCGCACTGGAACGTGCTTTCGTATTTTCATATATTTTATATGAAAAAAAAAATTTCCGTGTTACCGCACTTTAAACCTTATTAATATTTGCCGCGTGACCAAGCCAAAACTTTGCCAAGATTTTTTTTTATTGTGGCATCATACAATAGATTAATATGCCATCAATCTTTAACAGAACAATCACTTGCGAATCCTCTTAATGGTGGCCCTCTAGCAGCTGCCTCAAAAATGGTCCCAGTGCCAGAAACTCTTATGAGTCCAGATGTTTGTCCTGCTTCGGTAGCACAACGCGTCACTGTTTCAGCTATGAATACACAAATACAAAATTCTAAAATGAACAAAAACAAAGGTAACCCTAGAAGCATATGTACATACGATACGTCAATTAAGACAAAATTATCACTGTAGTAATTTTTATTGTTTTCTATCTTTCAAAAATAGACAACATTAAAATGAATTCACCTAAAATGCGTAGTCCACATTTAATGAAACGTAATTCAGAACGTAGCCCAACGATGAGTCCACGAAAAATTAGCAGCAGCAATAACACGCAATTGTCAAATTTAAGCAAAGTACCACCGTCTGTTGCGGCAGTTCCACAAATAGCAGACAATCAAATGAAGTCGCGTTTGCATGGTAATTCGATGCATGTTACACCGCCACACGTAAGCTCGGGTTGTTTGACCTCGGAAGACGATGATGATGATGACGATAGTGATCACGTAAATGTAGATAAGTTGAAGACGATACGTAATAAAGCGGCACAGCGGTGAGAAAAAAAGTGTTAATATATACGGATGATGCATTACAAATAAATCCATTTTTAATTATTAGTTGCCAGCAGCAGCAGCAACAACAGCAAAAAGAAAATTTGGATATTTCAAACATAATTAGTAACAATAAGAACACTGAGTCGTCTGCGGTTGTCATCCAAAAAATGTGGCGTGGTTATCGTACTCGCAAGAAAACTAAAGATATTGCTGAAAAACTTCTTAAACGGCGTACACATGAATACATACAGTAAGTATGATTTAAACGTACTTTCTATTAAGAAAAATCTATTTTATTATTATATTCATCTCTCTCTAGTTTCCTTTATTCCTCACGGAGTCTAGGACCTTCACAAAACTCTCCCAAAGTGCTTGATCAGTGCCTTTTATTCTCGCCAATATTTCACCGATTCACTTTTTTTTTTGTTTTAGAGCTCGTTTTTACAACTCAAAACGACCGCATTAACTTCTACTCTGACGGTGGGTTCTAATCCATTGTTTACCAGAAGGCTTTACATGACACTTGTAGATCGGACAAAATATTACTGATTTTGCGTGAGATCCTTAAAAACATCTGCCAATCACTTTCTAGTTTATATAGAGATTTCTTAATTCTCTTTCAACTGTTCTTCTTCAAATATCATGGGCTCTGCTATTCTACGTTCTAGCCATACAGTTGTCAATTTTTGTAGTATATGACTATCCATTTTCTCTTTTGTCTTCTAGTCGACCGGCTCCACCTTTTTTTTCAACACTATAAACAATAATTTTTGTATTAACAAGTATTTAACTTGAAAAATTTTCAATACTTACACAAATTATTTTAACATTGCATTTAAGCATAAAATATTCTGCTCTTTCATTAAATATTTACTTAAGTTGGTGTTGAAGTAGTTATAAATAAGCTTTACTCATTACTCAGTACTCATTATTATTTGTACTTGCAATTAAAAATTTTTATCCATTTAATTTAAGTAAACTAACCAAAGATATGGAAATGACAAAGGCGCAATTAGAGAATGAACGGAAAATTCAACAGCTACAAATGCAGGCCATTAACGCTTTGTGGAAAAAAGTGTCAACAATGCAAGGAGGCAGCAACAGCGGCAGCACAGGAACAGTTGTTGCTGGTTCAAATCAATCGGGAACGGATATAACAGCCGCCACTGAGATAGACATGGGAAAAACTGTTAGTTTGGACAATAGCTCGACAGCAGTAGTAAATGATTTGGCCAAAACTTGTACGGTGCTTACAAATCAGGTAAAATAATAAAAAAATTACACTCTTAATTGTTTTAAATAGCTTTTTATCTCTACATACAGGTTCAACAATTGCAAGGATCAATGCGTGATATACTCAATTGTTTAGCACTGTTTTGTAATCTGCCACAGGAGAATATCAAAAAATTGCTATCGGCTAGTGTAGCTGATGCGCTTGCTACAGAGAAGCGAGACTCATCAACTGCAACACAAACCGAAATTGTTGCCGTGCATACGCCACAAATTGAAAATCAAACAAATTTTCCTTTTATAAATAAAATACGCCCCTCAACGCTGCCTTTAGAAATGCAATGTGCACTTCACACAGCAACAATCGTAGAGCGCAATGAGGATCAAGAATCTTTAAATGAGAGCGGTGTAGCAAGCGAAGATTGTAGTGGCACTGTGCGCATTGATTGCGAAATTGTGGAAGAAAAAACAGATGAAGAAAAAACCGATCAAGAGAAATTGGACGCAGCAACGGCAGAGCAGTCCGCACGATTAGGGAATTAAATAAATAAGAGCAGAAATACTCAACTCATTTGAATAAGTTTAAAATAAGTAATTGAATTTAAGTATTCATTAAAAATAGAATTGATCTCTCATTTGTTTTACATATATGCTAAATTTTTTTAATAAGTTATAAATCGCTGCATGATTTTCAAGACAAACAAAAAAAAAAAAATGGAAAAAACTTTCGAACTGAAAAAATAAACAATTTTTAAATAAAATCAAAATTTCAATTCCATTCGTTTTATTTTTTTTTGTAGAATATCACTCGTTTGCTGGAAGACCATTATAGCTCAATAAAACTAAATTTGGAGAAAAACACTTAAATTTTTAATAAATTACTTTTTATGTGTAAATAAAAGTATGCTTAATTATTGTATTTTTCAGACAAAATAAAACATGAATGCTAGTTTTCCAGCAAATGAGCGATATAAACTCAACGATAAATTTTATTTATTTATACCAAATATTGTTGTAATATGATAACTATGAGTAAAAAGTAAAAACACAAGGAATTGTTGTTTAGATACTTTTTTGGCTTTAGGCAACATAGGCTCCCTTTTACGAATAGCTTAATATTAATATAAGAATATACTAAGCTTAAGAAATAGCTAAAGCAACTCCTTGCTTGTCAATATAATAAAAACTGT
This sequence comes from Meiosimyza decipiens, assembly GCA_963680825.1. Classification (NCBI taxonomy): domain Eukaryota; kingdom Metazoa; phylum Arthropoda; class Insecta; order Diptera; family Lauxaniidae; genus Meiosimyza; species Meiosimyza decipiens. The sequence goes on from OY804260.1 coordinate 57,935,308, forward strand.
TTAATACGGAAGCACAAGCACACTTAAGAATGTAAGCATGTATTTTTTCGTTATTCTTGCATTAAAATAAAATTGATTTATTGAGATCAAGTATATATAATATATTTCTTATTACCTTATTTAAGATAAAACTAAATCGAATATTGTTTTTGGAGCTTTTGCCACCTTTTATTAAAAGTTTTTCACATTGTAAAAATAATCAACTTTAGTTAAAAAGTCAACTTGAAAGAAAACAAAATAAAAAATTAAATAATATGAACTTTTGTCAATAATTTACGATTTCGAAACTTTGGAAAAAATACAAATTTTTAAAAACACCAACAACTTGAAAAGAAGGATAAATAAACTGTTGAAACGATATGTTGCTTGAAAGTATTGAGTAAGTCATCATAAAGAATTTGTGCAAATTCTGTTTAATCTGATCATTATGAATTGTGACAGTATTTACACATGTGACTTAAGCCCCAATAACAATGATTATGAGACGAGTTGTTAAAAACTTTTAAACACATGCTATATTACACATCTTTCAAAAATTAATAAATCATCTTGATATATCACGCTCTCGTCATCACTGTGAGTGCGGGTTTGTATTGTCAGTTCGGTTATTTTAAACTACATAGTTACAAAACCGAACTGCAATTTATATTTTGTTTCATAAATTAATAATTTTTAATATCTGAATTATTACAGAAAATTAAACGGAGATATAGAAGTTGCAAAGGCCCAACTTAATCACGACCAAACTATACAAGAAATACAAAACGCTGCTATTATTGCATTGGAACGAAAACTAAATTTAATGGAACAAAATTTAGCAACAAACGAAAATAAAAATCTGTCCGAAGCGCAAAGTGATGCTACTGCAAATGGTAGTGTCAAATTTCATTTGGGTGATACTTTAGAATTAGAGGACAGAATTTTGTCTACAACTGTTGTTAAATTGTCATCAACTTGTTCAATGTTGTCGGAACAGGTACTGCTAATTTTACATGAAACTGAAAATTTCATATTAGAAAAAGATATGTTTTCACTTATTAACCTTTTTTCATAATAATCGACTGGCCTAATAGTTAAGGAAACACAAAAAAAAAATTTTTTTGTGATATCTATCATGCCAATGATCATTTAGTTAGTTTCAAAAGGACAACGTTCTGTTATGAAATGTGTAGTTTCCTGAGGTTAATCGCCATAATTGTTCCACTAAAAGGCCTTCATATTTATGTATTGTATTACCTACTTAATACATATATAATAATTGCAATTGACTACCATACAGTGTTGAGTATTTTCTTTTAAGTTCTAATAATTATAAACATTTATCGCTGACATGCTTAATTTAACTTTTCTTTTCTTTATACAGGTTAAACAATTACAAGATTCAATGCGCCAGTTAGTACAGGGTTTGTCATTTTTTTGTAATCAGTCTGGAAACGGGATTGAAGATATTCTTTTTAAAACGTGTACCACACAAAAATGTATAAAAGTAACAAGGTCTACGCAAACTGCAGCAGTTGCAAGGCCAATATCAATGCCTAAAACTGTGATGTTGGATAAAGTTTCCAAGTCAATGTCAAGAACTGTAATGATAGAACCAGCTTTCAAGTCAGCGTCGAAAACTACTTTAATAGATCCGAAAAAGATCCTTCATAAAAAGAAAAGTTCACATTCAAAATTACACGTAACAAAGTCCTCGCATTCCTCTAAGCAGACACATTGCTGAAGCAAAAGATAAGTAGAATAAGTATCTTTTTCACGGAATGAAAGATTATTAAAGTGTACTGAATATAAAAAAAAATAATTATAAATTATACTAAAAATTTAAAGTCTTAAACTTTTTGATAGAAATTAAATAAAAACTAATAATGTGAAAATTGGAATCACTAAGATTACTTATAGTATATTGCCGCGGTCTCTGAAGGATCGGACTGATTTTTGCACGAGGTGTCGAGGGGAAGCGGTTCAAAGGCTCACATTTTAGGCTATATTCACAGTACGAGGAAAGTATTATGTGCAGTATCAGATTGAACAGTTAGAAAATGTTTTAGTTTTTTTACTTGAGTAGTTTAAATCTGTCAAGCTTAGAAGGTATTCGCCTTGCGAAATTTTGACTCATAATACAACGATATTTTTTACCCAGAGCGCATTAGGATGGTACGCTTTATAACAATTAAAGCTTTTTAAAATGTTTGCTGTGACCATTATGGAGCTCTTAGATTTATCGACTCAATCTTCTTCATAAACGGTCATTGCAAACAGACAAATTATTCTACGCAGAATTTGTAGCGAGACCAGGGACGTGTCTAAGATCCGCGCGCCCTACCGGAACGGGGTTTTGGGTAAAAATACAAATATATTGTTTTGAACAGCAAAGAAAAATAAAAAAGGTCATCAAAGCTTTAGTCACACAACAATTTTATATTTACGATTATATTAATTATAATATACCTGATCAAAAAAAAAGTGTCATACATTTTTTGGTGTGGGCCCCCCTTCGTGGCGCGGCATATGATTAAACACGGCACTACCTGATACTAGCAATAAAAAATATACATTTATTTTCAAAAAATGATTCTATATTTTAACATAGTTTTGCCCCATTTTAATAAACCAAATCATCTACAAATTATCGTCGAATTTAGTGAACTATTTAATTCAAGGGAAATTGTTACAAGCTTTCATTGAACCAAATCCGTGTGGAATTGCTCTAGTAGGCATGACACCTCCCATACTGAACTGAAACTAGTTACTATAGCTTTTACTGTTTCCAATTCAAGCCCAAAACATGTTTTAGTCATATTAGATAAATGTGGTAACCAATTATAATGTATGTAGGACATTTTATTTCAAAAGTTAATACGATCATTCAAGTAGGTGTGAGAACAAATCAGAAAGTCAGAAGCTCAAATAAGAACTTCTGACGATTATCGATTCTTTACTATTTAGTAAAGAATGTAACAATATTGTTTACATATTTTCAAATTTATTAACCAAAGCGTTTCATGTAGCAAATAAATTTAACTTAAAATGGACAAAATAATTGCCAAACAGGTATGGAATGCACATTTTGTTTGGAGTTCCATGCAATTAGTCTTCATCACTTGTAGTTTCATCTTCACTTTCATCATCGTTATGATCTTGCAGCACTGGTCTATTAAGATTTCGCACCAAAAACTCGTCATCATTTGAGTCTTCGTCTTCAACCTCATCGAGCGCGCGTTTTTTAGTGAATTTTTTAGGCCAAATGCCGGCATTTGTATACTCCTTGATAAGTTCTGGCGTAAAAATTTTACAGATTTCAGCCTTTACCTTGCCACCCTCCTCAATTATATCAACGAGCAAGAAATCACCACGCTTCACCCAAATATTTTTCCGAAATTTTGTCGGCATCGAAACGAGAAAGTTCTCGACGTTCTCTTCTGGCGATTCCACTTCATGTAAATTATTGCCACGGCTACCAGTGACGCGCACGATGCGCTGTTGCTCCGTCGGCAGCGCGTAGTCATCATCCATCATTTCCTTGACGACATGTTTGTGGCGGATTACGCGGGACATTCTGTAATTCTGTCGGAAAGTAAACTGATGAGCAATAATGTTATGAAGGGGGATTCATCTCCTTACCTTTTCGTATAGTTTCACGAGTTTAATTTCAAATCAGTGCTTTTTAAGTTTTTTAAATTTTGTTTCACTTTAAAATGCATTTAAATAGTAGATAAAAGTGTAAGCAATCGCTTATTAATTGCGAAATTTGTTGCTTTATTCCACGTTGAATTGGGAAAATATTTCACAACGATGTCAGTTACAGATTGACAGCTGTTATTAATTGTAAAAGATTTACATTTTCATGTAGCCAGTACTTAAACAGAGTTGCTCTTCGAATATGCAAACATTTGATATAAAGTGAATGCATACTTACCTGCAAGCAATTGAAGTGTTAAGTAAGAGAAGCCTTCTGCGCGATGAGATGGCTATTCTTAAGCTTCCTACCTCAAACCTGCATTTTCCACAACGCGCGTTTCAGAATAGCTCCGGCTATAGTAAAGCCATGATGTGTTCCAATGCGCTTCCAATGTGGCTCATTGCATACAATTTTGTGTTATGCTGAAGCGCACGTTAGCTAACGTGCTTTGAACAAACGATCGTGTGAACAGAGCCTAACACAAATTATCAAACAACTTACAGTTATAAAGTGATTATTTTACATATTTTTGTGTAGGGACAGCATTTCACCCAAGTTTCTGCTTTTCAAACTTGTGTGACTATCATTTAAAATATTAGCTGATGTGGAGAAAATTCTTTCACTTGTGGCCGAACTCACAGGTATAGTCAATATATTTCTCAACAATTTCAGTTCATTGGCATTTTGCTAATACAGAAGTATCGTGCGCTACAGAGTTGGCTATATACAAACCGATTACCACATCAATTTGAGGTAAATGTCTAGAAGTGCGGACAACGCGAAAATGATAGAAAAATTGATTATATCAAGGAGGGTATTTTTTGTTCTATCGTCGACGGGTATAACGAAAAATCGACGCGCCCGCAGTTATGTTTTCTTTTTCCTACTTTTGATTCATCTATCTCGACAATTACAACCGGACCCCCAAGTTTCCCACAATCCACCCGAGTAGCCCAATCCAAATACACCTCGCGCAAAAAACTTCCCCAATCAATGACCGTTTGCCGACTCCAACCAAGTTCCCTCTCGCACGTTACTGTGAAAGATTCGATGCCTAAAATTTCGAGCAACACAAAATGACACACCGAAGTAATAGAAACGTGTGAGTTTGCGAAAAATGTGTTGCTCTTTATGCTAACTTTAAAGTCACATTGTTTTCGAATCCTTTTTTTATTTTTTTCCACGTGATTCATTTTACAACGAAAAAAAAACTGCGGGTGAGAGTTAGCGCGATTTTCGCGGAAGAGCTGGCATGGAGAATTACATTCCGGGCAAATTTTATCGCTAAGAATACCCCATGCTCCATTAAAAATTTCAACACATCCTCCTCGTTCATCGACATCACCTGAATAATGCCAATGGTGCATCCTGCACAACGGTTTATCGTGACCCCTTAAATAAAAAAATACAAGTGTTATCACGGTGCAATTTTTATCATTTTCGCGTTGCCCGCACTTCTAGACAATTACCCAATTTGATTTATTTCTAATATATTTTTTTTCGTAAATTGTGTGTCTAAAAATTTGGAAAACATATGAACTCTGTCGTTGGATGTTACATATTCAGAAACAATAGATGCTTCTGCTTCGCCAAAAGTATTCTCTCAAAAATTAAGACAAATCGGAATACTATACACGATTAAGTGTAAGTTCCAAAATAAAATTTTATCTCAAAACTTTAAACGCGTTACCGGTAAGTTTGAAATTTTTCTCAACAAACTTTTTTTTTGTTTTGACGATTATTTTTTTTTATAGCCAAATATGTGAGTGAAATTTCGGTCGAATAAACAATTTTGAATTTCAACATCCGCTATTTTTCAAAAAATCAAAATTTTTCAAGTCCCTTCGTCCATCCGGAGCATTATATCATTAACTAATGATTACACTAATGATATAATTAATTACACCCAAAAAAAAAACTAACACACAAATCAGTTGAAATCTCTTAGAACTCGGCAAATTTATAAGCTTTGTGACGTAAATTCAGCCATCTCCCATCTTTACAGCCTTGTTTGACAGCAATTTAAAGTATAGGCAAAATGTAAGACCTCGTTCCCGAAAGATAAAGTGCGATATTTACTCATATACATTACGATATTTACATATACATATTATATATATATGTATATGTAAAAATGAGCGTGGAAAATGAATTTTGTGTCGTGTTTTTCCGTGCTTCCTCGGGCTTTTACGGGCCAGTTATTTTCGGAATTTTGTGGTTAGGCCCGGGCCCGCACTAACTTGATTTCAAGGCCTGCGACCGCGCCCATCTCTAGTTCGTTATATCGGATAGCAAATATAAATTTAAATAAAAATTTGTTGAGCGCGTTCGCTATTTGGAAAGGCTAATGCATGCGAAAACTCCATTTGATTTATTATTATGGATAATCTACTCCAGGCGAGAAATCATATTTTGATAATGCAAAAAAATTTAATTAACTTTGAGAGTGATGGAACCTTCAACTAATTATCGCAATGTATTAAACTTTGCGATCTCTTTGGTTTTTTACTCATGACTTATCTACTACCCACTATTAAATACATTAAAACGGGAGCATTTTTTTCAATAATTTTATTAAAGATTTCAAGCTTTTTAGGATATTTAAGCTATATAAGGCTAAAACTAAAAAATACTGTTAACATAATGTTTATAAAAAAGGAGATAATACTTGCTTAGGTTTGTAACAAATCAATTTTTTTTCTTTATTCGCTATAGTATGTAGATAATTACGAATCGAAAGTAATTTTGAATGCATAAAAATAAATTTTTTGAAGAGATTATCATTATTTATTTAAATATTAATACGTATTATCTTTATTAAATAACTTCAATATAATAATTACACATGATAACCATAAAGGGAAAACCAAGTGAATAGAAAACATTTTTTGTTTTTTTACAATCAACATAAGACACACACGCTATCAAATATTACAATTAAAGTAATACTGCTAGATATATCGAAATTGCATACGAGCACAACATTATGAGTTCTTATAATATGGTAACAAATATCAGTTGGCCTATGTATATACATTTGTAATATGCTTCGTGGTTAAATTAATTTAAGAACATTGGAAGAAGAAAACTAAAGTTCAAATTATTTTTTAGTTAACCGCATTATACGCTCCTTGAGGCCACCAGGCTTAATTTTTGTAGTTTTAACATTTTTGCGCGCTTGCATTTGCATTTGTATTGATTTTTTCAAACTAAAAATGTAGAAAACGAAGAAAAGTTGAGATTAATGAAATGAACAAATAATTAAAAAAAATTATTAGCGAAGCTTAAAAGTATGCAATGAAAACAACTGTGGCCTTTGCTTGTAGTTTGTAATTCAGCTAGTAACAGTTGTTATATTTTCTATTGCATATCTTTAGGCGCTTTATATATGCATGCAGCATAAGTTTTCCAATGACTCCCATACTTACAACTCATTCTTCAAGATTGCTATTTCTTTTTTCCAAATATCTTTGAAATCAGTTGTGAAATTTGTCCAATATTCATAGAATTGGTCAGGTGTGCATTGCTCCTGTGCACGTGATTTTGGCGTAAAATGGTAGAAACGCATCGTATCTATAAAAAGATCACGACACTCATCCAAATCTTTGTGCAGTTTTTCAATTGTTTTAATAGCGCCCTCTATAAATTCCTCAATTTTGGATTTAAAGGGCTGCAAAGTTTGTTCTGTTGAAGCAGCCACAACTTTTTCGGTGGTCTTTTTACAAACTGTAACAAAAGAGGCAAAGTGAAAGATTAGTAACTACTCTATAGTTTAGTGTCACACCACTGTTGGCATTTGGTTAACAACTTCTAAATTATATTACTTACTATTTAACTTTTTATTCAGATCTGCGATTTGCACTTTTACCTCGTCAAAATCGACCTGTGCCGCTCTTTCTATATCTGATGGCTCAGGTATTGGCAACGGTATTTCTATTAGCAGCACTCCTTCCTTTCGACGCCTGCTTATATATGTGCGTACAATAAAATGTAACAATGTGGTATTCGATTCTTTTGACTTGACATCCTTTAATTTACTCAAAATTTCCAAAGTGAAACCATCTGCTTGACCACGTTGGCGGTTTCCGCCATTCATATAGTTACCGAGCGTAAGAATAATTGAGAAGACCAGCTTCAAATCTTCACTCTCGATCAAATAACGTGATAGGTACATTACAACTTCTAACTTACGTGCTATCAATGTAGCCGACTCTTCAAATTCCGCTTGAAAAACAATACAAGAGATACGTTCAGTTGACATTGAAATCTGTGAGATTTTGAGCAGAAAGTGTTCGGGATAATCAAGCGGTATGTCAGCTTTTGCAGCCTCCTTAATTAGTTCCAATTCTTCGCTGGTAGCTTTAATATTGATAATTTGTTGGAGTGTTTCTAGACTAACAATTGATGTATCCACATGATAAATAGCATGCTCGATTTCACAAAAGTCAATATGTAGACTACGTGAAACTATGCCCACATTCTGTGAGCGTTTACCATCCAACACTTTTATTGTTTTCATGCGTACTTCTTTCTTCTCTTTTGGCTTTACTACCGGCACAACCGCTTGCCGCGAGAATAGCTCTGTGAATTCTTCGATGTTGTCAATGTTGGTTTCTTCGATTTCTTGCCAGATTTCTTTGCGTGCATTGCATAGCTGTGCCGCTGCTGCCGGAGTTGCTGCTGTTGCGTCTGAAGGATAATCTGGTGAGCTATTACCAGAATCTGTGGCATCATTAGGCGTTCCAGCAGCTTGAGCTATGCTTGGAGGTGGCGTCGCTGGTTTTGCTGTTATGATACGTGTCCAATAGAGGGGTTTCATTGGTTTTGGCGGATTGACGGAGTTCTTGCGCATAGCTGAAAATGGAAAAAATATGAAATGTTGCGGATAACAAAACTTTGAGACTCAATATGTTCTTTAAGTTTAATCAAAATTATTAAGGTATATTAATAGTCCGAGAAGCAGCATTCCAATGAATTGGGTTTCTGTACTTTTTTAGTTAAATTTTTGGCTAAGTCCTTAGTCGAATTATTTCAGAAATAGGGAAATTGATCTCAGCGTATGATTTCATTAAAAAAAGTACGGGATTAGTTAAAATTTTGTTTAACTGAGCTGAGTGTCAAAAGCGAGCTGTAAGAACACGTAAATCCTTTTGAAACATTTTGGAACATTTTCCTTATGTATTTAAATCGATATAGAAATTGCTAAATTATTGCGACTTTAATTTTTTTCTTTCAAATTTCTGCTTTATTTCAAACTACAAAAGGAAAAATTTATACATTCTTCGGACAATACTACTATATAATACTTAATAACTTGACTTACTATTTGTCGATTGGAACCAACCGCTGTCCGAGGGATTCGGTAAAGGTGCAGGCGTTGTTGGTGTAGCTGACTTTGGTGCACCTGGCGGTGGTGGAGGCGGTACGGCAGATATGCTCAATTGCCAGTTAGGTGGTGCTGGAGGCAGCGGAGCATCACCACCTGGTGGAGCTGGTGGTGGCGGTGGTGCACCACTTGGCTGTGGCGGAGGTGGTGGTGGTGGCAGCGGTCCAGCGTTCGATGGTGCAGGTGGTGGCGGTGGAGGTGGTGGTGGAGCAGGAGGAGGTGGACCAGCATTTAGCGATGGCAGTGGAGGTGGCGGAGGCGGCGGCGGTGGTGGCGGCGCTGGCGTAGATTGTGCTGTTGGAATTAAAGATTTTGCTTGTGCCAAAATTATTGGTTCGGTTTGAATGCTACGATCTAATGTTTCTTTGATTAGCGCTGGTGTCGATGTTGATGCTGATGCATCTAAAATTGTTTCAGTCTTTTTCCCACCACAATTGCAACAGTATCCCACATTGCCATTTTCCAGTGTCTCCGTTTGTACACTCACGTCTGGCCATTGCTGACTTTGTGCAGTGCCATTGGGAGTTTCATATACGGTAACATCAGTTGAATTTAATAATTCATTTATTTGAATGCAGCGCTTTGAAGGTCTTCGTATTGGTATTCCTGCCGTAAGCAATTCATTGACTACTTCATGGACATCGTCTATTGTGTTACAACTTAGCAAACGCTTGCGCAAAAGTTTCACTTGTGCTGATTCTGTAAGTGCGCTTTCAACTTGTACACCCTTAGGTACGCGTGTTATCGCAGTGGGTGTACTACTGTAGGGCCAAGCGGAAACTTTATCCAGTTTTCCGGGTGTGAGTGGCAACGAAGCTGTTGGCGCTTCAGTATGGGTCCATTGGTACATTTGATAGGGCTGTAAAAATAGGTTAATTATTTTAATTTTAATTTATTAGAGGTAACAAAGCGGCTTAGTAACGCCAAACAATTTTTTATGCTACATGTATTTCAGTTATGCAACTTTTATTAAAAAGGATTCAAGTCCTTTTTTTCAGTCACAGACTTAATCTGATCGTGGATCCAAGCTACAACACATATCATACAACGGGTGGTCTGTTAAGCGTTTGGTTTTTGAAAATTGAAAGAAGAACAGATGTTTCGGCAGGCATCAAATAATCACTCAAAATTGGGTAGACGAATGTTTGCCTAACGCAAGAGTATGAACTCGTAATGTTTAACATTGTAGGAGCTATCAGAGCATATCCCTGCTAAATATACCTTACAAGATTATGTGCAACGTACTATGTAAGCATCTGTGGCTTTTACTCAGTGCCGTCATTTCACCAAATCTTGGGGGGGGGGGAATGGGCGAGAATTATAATTCCACCACGATTAGATGTGTTTATTTAATTAATGTATTGAAAAATAACTAGTATCAGATCCTTGGGAGGGGTGGAGGGCAATGCGTACTGTGCGGTATGGCAATAGCAAACTGCCAAGACTGTTCTCTGTTGCTGGACAATTATCAAAGTTGGGGAGCAGCTTATATACGCAAATGCGGTTTTCAGAAATGAAGATCCAATCGAGATATCTCATTGTTATCACTTAAGGTTTAGTAGAAGTGTAGTTTTAACTAAACAATTACTAGCGAATTTAGTGGCGTTGTTATCCATTACCACTAAAAGAATTAGTGGAAAATATTAATGTAATTTTTCTTTCATGAAATTTATTAAAGGAAAATCAAAATTTTCTCAAAATGTACTTTTCAATTTGAAATTCCATTGCCACAGTTAATGCTTTATTTTAAAAGTATTTCACTTCCACTAAACGTTTAATGGTAGTGTGCAGCGCTGGACTAATATATGGCTAGGGGAGCAGAGCGAACCTCAAGTAGTGCGAGGCTCCGTGAAACCAATAGATGCGAGGCCCCTTGCAACCAGCAAGTCACATAACAGGAAAGAGATATTTTTCCCCTTTTCAAACCTCTTGGGATAAAAGGCATGAATTCAAATGGATTTCAAAAACAAAAGAGATAATCCTTTAAAACGACATTTCTCCAATAACTTAAAAACTATTACAGATATTTAAAAATTTTTAGCATTTTTGAAATCAGCATTGCCAAATTAATGGAAATTGATACCCATTTTGAAGACAAAACCCAAACCACATGCCACCTTTGTATGGGTGGTAGGCGTGTCCGTAAACTGATTTTTTTCATATCCACAAATTGTTGTTTTTTAAACCTAATAAGCATATGTACAGAATTTAAATATCCCAGCGATTTTATTACTATTTACGGCCGCCGTTCCATACAAAACCAACCACTGTGCACCGTCAATATACATCAAAAAAGCTTTCTGAGGGCCACTTTCGACCACCATTATTTTAATGGTTTTTGCGATGCGCAGTAGCAAAACCGTAGTTATTGACGTATTTTTTTTTGTCATCAAAACATTTTTGGGGCGTAGTGTTCAGTTTTTAGCCACAGGCACCGCAAATCCGGCCCCGCAAATCCGGCGTAAAATTTAGTGAAATTCTGCTTCCAGCAGCAAAGAGTAAGAAAAAAAAACTCACCCATGCGCTATTTTAATTGCGTTCAAATAATTTGGTATGCTTTATAATGACACTTTATTTTATGAGTTTGAACTTTTGTGATGATTTGTGGATTTTTTTTTTTAATGTAGCGATGATCTCTGTTGTCTGGAAACAAATGTCACAACAAACCGAGCCCAAAATCGAAACCGAAATATTGCTAACAACACAAGATCAAGTGCCATCTTCTGTATCTCAGCAGAGTTAAGCGCCTACTGCATTAGCTAACTAAACTAACGATCTGTGCCATTGACTTGACGACTGAAGCAGCATGAAATGCTTTGGCATTAAGGCACATTAATAACCATATCGCGTGAGAGTCCCTTTGATACAGACATTACGCTTTTGTTAGCGCAAATGCGATGCGGAAAATTAAAAAACAGTGTGACACTCTGAAGTGTGAGAGATCAAGTGAAATGCGCGATTTATTTTTAACATTTCCAAAGTTATCAGTCACATATTTTTAAATTTAGATTTACAAGTCAGTGTGATTGCTATTGAGAAATTTGTCACTTATATAATCGCATGGATTGATTAGCTGCTACAAATGTACAGTGCTTAATAAAAAGTATTTTTCCAAAGCTAAGCTAAAGATTTTGTGTTATTCTACTTATTATTAAATTAATAAATGAAAAAATGTGTAACAAACTGTCTACTTCCTAATAGCGTATTTGTCAATAAGAGATTCTTATTATAAAAAAAGAAAAAAAAAAATCGAAAAAAGTTAGACCTAATGTTCTAATCGGAGCCATTAGCAAACTAAAGTTTATAACAAACAAAATTATAACAATTTTTTACCCATCCACCCTTCAATAAATGTATCATATGATAATCTCTTTTCAAGTATCATGAACAAATTCACTTAACTCAGTGTCAGCTGCGTCATTGGTTTAGGGCTTTTTCTTGGAAATGGTTGTGGTAAAAAAGATTAAACTTTTCCAAAAGTAATCAAAAAATGGGCACATATATAAATCTGTATACTTATGTACATGCGTTCATGTGCGTAATTTCATAACCGGCAATAATATTTAAGGATAACTTCTTTCCCTATCATAATTAATATTTTGCGGGAGGCAACACAACTCATAACTCCTCTATGCTTCACATAAATTGTAGATAAACAGATTGGCAACAGCATAAGCAACAAAAAAAAAAAAGAAAATGGGAAAGTGACCGAACAAAAAACCAACGAACAACTGTCATCTAAGGATTTTCACTTCGTACGATATGTGAAGTTTGTGTCATATAGCTTTGGCATATGGTGTGGACAACGCTAATCTAGCTGGTGATAAGAAAGTGGCCAGTATTCAATTGTACAAGTGAGTAGTGTAACCATGGAGTGTTGGCGTCAACAAGCGTTTAACCACAGCAATGAAAGAAGTTGAAACTTCTACCAACTTTATATGTATGTAGTATACATGCACATACACACATACACATATGATACATAAAGTTTCAGTGGACGACGAACAAAAATTGTGAAAAGAAACTTTCTTGTGGTTTACATTTACATGTCGCTTATCGTCGGAAATACGGAGGAATTACATAAGTGACAAAGGACAAAATCTGAGTCGTGTAGAGCAACAAACGCATGAATAAATCAAATTGCTGTGGAAAAAATATTTACCTATCTAAAATATCATTGTTTCGTTAGTGGTTATATGTAATTTGGCAAGGGAAAATAAAAAAAAACATTGTCTAGAGAAAATATTAGCATTGGTAGTTGTAGAACCAAAATAATACTATACTTAAACTCTCTTAGTAGAGTTCAAACGATATGTTACTTTTGACACATGATCTGCAAAGATGCAAAATTTTAAGGCAGATTTTACAGCATTAGGGTGTACTTTTTATTAATAAGTAAACAAGAAACTCCAAGAACTTTGTTCAAACAAGATTTGTAGGTCTTGGAACATGCTCTTGCCCAGAATCATGGCGAATGAAAAGTTGCTGATAACGCAGTTTCACTGAAGCAAAAAGTTGTCTTTGGAAAGTAATACAAAAGCTTCACATTTAGGGTATCCATATGAACATCTCTATTGAAAAAGATGACGGAATTAACGTGTACGCTAGTGAATGCAGAAAGTATCTAATTCAAAGTGAATGGCATCTTGCCTTAACTCTAAACACTTTACAATACAAAGGTCGAGGAATGCATGCAGTTCTATAATTTGAATTTCCAAATTATCTATTCTTAAGGTAGAACCCCTACTTCTGAAACCTCATAATTATATAAACCAAAATGCATGAGATATTGGAGCTCACAAACCCTCTAAAAATTTAACTCAATAAGGAACCATCACAATCACTCATTGAACGGCAGTCTATCTTCTATAGACGTATGACAGCACGTTTAAGGTCGTACGGAGTTCAAGAAAAAATACGAATTCTTCAGTAAAGTAACTTCAACTTGGTCAGAAGTATGGTTTAACCAAATATTTGGCAATTTAAATGTTCCAATTGGCAACAAAAACAAGAAGATCGAATATGTACATTTGCACGGTTTTGGCCACTTGAATGAAAATGGCAAGTTTGGTAGATCTCAACAATACCCACAAACTCTTTGGGGGAAGATTCCATTTCATTCACAAGCCGAAGCATAAGTCTACACGGAGTTCACCTGATGCTGCAAATTATTCACCTTTGCATTAGCGAAACCCGACAAAACTGTCAAAAAGATGTTCGCATAATGAGAAGTGCATACTTCGTTTCTAATCACTTTCTTGTTATGGTTCGACTACAAGTGCGCAAAGACTCTAACCTCCTAAGGACTAACCAAAAGATAAATGCTTACCAAGTTTAGTGACAGCAACGAAACTCAGGCCAACAAATGACACCAACCACATATGAACAAATCGGAAGAACTTGATACCTTAATTATTGCTGTCGAGTTGTGACACAAAAGACAATCTGATTTGATCAGGTACGAGTATAACAACTGCAAAGTTTGGCATCACGAAAAATTCCACAATGGCATTCGCAAAAGTTCGTATTAAATGTTTTTTTTCTAAGTACTTCTATCTACACTGTGATTATGAAAAGACGCTGGTAATCGAAAGACCATACCGACAGGAATAATGCTATAGAAATGACAAATGCAAGGGAAGACCAAGAATATTGTGATAAAGAATGATAGAAAATGATATGATTAAAATCAGGACGAAATGGCACAACATTAAGATCGAGCCAGGGATCGAAATGGTTTTTGCTCAGGTACTTGCAATAATAATGGAATTATAAGATATTAGTAGTAGTAGTAAAAGATTAAGATACTTTTTAACCAGGGCATTATTTCGTCAATGGGTAAGACCTGAGCTTGAAAAATGCTGCAGTAGCTCTGCGAGAATGCCACTCTGAAATCTTCTGAACATATCCCATGACTAATCTGCCTGTTAAATTAAAAGCTATCAATGACCTATTCCTATTCCTTTCAAAATGAAATGAATTGTCAACTATCCACCATACATTGAAACTTTAATACCCAAAGTGTATTAAGAAAATTTCATTGAATAGAGCATTGCTTAAGATATCATCATCTAATTAGAAAGCATTTTTCCATTATCTATAATAAGTCCTTTATCTGTTAAAAATAAGCGAATTAAGTTCTTCGAGCAACTTTGATACAAAAGATAAGAAAATTGTAGACACAACAGTTTCATATTGCTCGAAAGAATGCTAAGCCTTTTCGTACCTCACCTGAGTATTTTGCAATAAAGTATTTTGCTTAACTCCTTGTAAACTTATGAAAAAAAAATAGAAGATTTCTTTTACTTTTGTCTCAAGTGCGTTCGTTAACTTTGTAACATTGGGAGAGTGTTCTTCAGTTTCGTCAAGTTGCGTACTTATGTCAGAACTTCAATGTCATTCGTTAACCTCATCGTTCGAGTTCTTGAACTTAGTTATGAACTGGTGTCCTATCAGGGTGTCCTTCTGTCTGCGCGTCATTTTTATGACAATCACGATAAGAAGTTACTCTGCTTAAAAATTTTTTACTGCTATTGCTATGGTACTCTTTTACTTACGCTAAATGATTCCAAGTCATTTTTCTCTGAAATTTGTTTGAGCACACCGACATTTATCAGGTTGTTGCAATACTGCATCGTTAGAGCATTCAAGTCCTGTTCGCTTAAATTGCTACTTCCGCTTTTGTTGCCAGCGCCAACACTGCCACTTGATTGTAATGAAGAGATAAGCCATTTCATCAGCATTTGACCTGAAAAAATAAAAGTTGACAGGTTAACAAATAAAATTCCAAGCTATGGCATGTGGCTATGAGTGTAGTACTTATTTTTATGGTTTCATAAAATATTTGAAATGGTTGAAACATTTTCGCTAATGTTTTTGAAATGAAGAAATATTTTATTTTTTTATGTTCGTAAATGACAGAAATTGTATTTTGATGAATAACTGATGTATATTTGAAAATTTTTTCATTGATTGCTATAAGATTATTATGGTCTAATCTATTATTATGATGTATTCGAGATATATAGCCGTTGTCAAAAGTATTGGGCATTTTCATATATTTAGACCTATTTTCGATCAAGAATTTGTAGAAAATACTGAAGGGAAAGGTGCGCAGACGTTTTTGTTCAAAGAAGCATCAATTGGTTGAATGTATAATTGAAAAGTTTGGCGAAATTATATGCTTTGCATAAAATAACCTGCTTGAAGTACTAAGGGGGGGGGGTCAGCATTAAAATTGTTTTTTTTTTTAAAGAAAACAGTTTTAAAATTAAAAATAATAATTTTATTAAAATTCTCAGAATTGAAATATTTAAGGGGTGTCGAATTCTTTTGACAACGACTGTAAGCCTTTTTTTTTAAAAGGGCGAATACGTCATTTTATTTTTGAAGCAGTCACGACAGTTTCAAAACGATTTCACCATTTTAAGCGAGTTATAAAAAGAGCCAGAAGTCTTCAGAATACTATGGTTCTTAAATGAAGTTCCATAAAATGTTGAGTTTATGCATGCTTTAATATTCCCCTTCTAATAATTTCCCCTTCTTGCTGTCAATAGGTAAATTTCGCATTTATAATTATTCTCTTCACCAAACTGATTCATCTTAATTTGGGAAGATATTCTGGGTAGTTATATTTTCTTCAAAGATCCTGCTCGCACATGTCTTCTAAAATTCCTTTTATCTTGAAGTTTCACTTGAGCTGATATTTCAGTAATTTCGCAGTCATATGAAACAAATGGTTGTCGTTGTTGTTATATTGCTGGGTGGAAGGATACCTTCCAATTCTTTTTTTTTTAGCTATCAGCTTACCTTGTATTGGTGCGTATTGCGTACTCGTGCGCACGAAAATATGTTGTACACTAACCCTAAATAAATGCGTTGTGTACTACGTACACTACAATAGACTGGGGATGTTCAACTTCGTTGCCCAAATGTCGTCTTTTATCACATGAGTTTTTCGCTAGTATGTGTATAAATGTGTGTAGAAATTCAAACGTAAATAAAACATTACCCAGTAGAAATTCGTGGCATGGAAATAAATGCGAAAGCATTGCTTGCCTACACAAAAAGTTTTTAGTATCAAAATTCAACAATAAAAATAAGAAGTACTTTAATGGGAATTGCAACTATTTTTCCATGAATATGATTTTTTTTATAACAATGATGTTTTAGTCTTCACGTTTTTTTTTACAAGTCAATAATACATGCGAAAAAATTGCCTTTCGCAGAAATGTTTTTGGCCTGCATTTTTCTCAACTGCCATTGCGCTCTTCATTTGCACACATTTGATTTTTTTTTTGCACGTTTGATTCCGACTGGGATCAAGATCAGCAACTGCAGGGCGGGACGAATGATTGCTCGCTTCATTGATCGCGACCATGGTAGGCGAAATGGTCAACACTACAATAGGCAAGCAACATGAATTGATAATGTTCTGTTCCCAAAAAAGTTGATGATTTTTTTTGTATTTTTGGCACGTTAAAAAAAAATGTAAGTAAGGACTGTCCCAGAAAAAATTTAAGCTTTTTATTTTTTGTATTATGCTCTACCTGATAATCTTATGGGTCTAAAAAGACACAATAGTTGTTCTATATAAAGAGACGTTTAATATGATGTATATCACTTGAAGGTAGCGCTTTTAACGACAAAGATGTCTATCAAGCAACAAAAAGTCCGCGAACTGATTTTGTCCACATACCTGCAAAATTCAGAGTTAAAATATTCAGCTATAGCAAAAATAGTTGGTGCATCAGAAAAAACTGTCTTTACGATTATTTTTAATTATAAAAAGGGTCTACCTGTTTCACGCAGAAAACCAGAATTTTTTAACCCAAAGGTAGCGACGAAGGTGAAGCGCCTTTTTAAGCAAAATCCCGACACCTCAGTGAGAGATATGGCGGCTAGAGCAGACACATCAAAATCTACTGTGCAAAAGATAAAGGAGAAAATTAAGCTAAAGACATACAGAATTCAAAAAGTACCAGGCCGTTCTGATGAAAAGCAGTTGATGGCTCCGATGTGAGCCCGAAAATTGTATGAAAGGTACCTGACTAAATTTGATTGCTGTGTTATGGAAGACGAAACTTACGTTACGCAGATTTTAAGCAGCTACCTGGGCACGAATATTATACATCACCAAAAAAGGAGCATGTGTTTGGTATATTTAAAGAAAAAAAAATTTCGAAATTTCCGAAGCAATATATGATTTGGCAGGCCATATGCACCTGTGGTCTCAGATGCAGATTTTTTGTTACGCAAGGCAGAATTAATTCCAAAGTTTATAAAGACGAGTGCCTCGAAAAACGTCTTCTACCATTTATTCGTGCACATGGGAGTACCGTGATGTTCTGGCCAGATTTATCAACCTCTCATTACTATGAAGCTACGATGGAATGGTATGCAAGTAAAAAGATCAATTTTGTTCCAAAAATTGCAAATCCGCCTAACTGCCCAGAGCTTTGCCCAATTGAAAGATATTGGGCTCTTATGGAAATTTACAAGACTTCAGACATAAGTGGAAAAGATCGTTCCGTACTGTCGATGAAACAACTGTGCAAAATTTATTGAAGAGCCTTACGAAAAAAGTAAAAAATTTTTATAGAAAAAACAAAATTGTTGCTTAGTTTTTAGTTATTTATATTCTGAACACTAGCCATTATTAATAAAAAACGAAAAAAGACAAAAAAAATTACTGGGTATTTTTTTTATAACCAAAAAGCAAAACGTAAGTTTTTTCTGGGACAGTCCTTACATTTAAGAACAATCCTCCAATTTCCGGCTATCTCAGAAATTTTTCAATTCTTATCGAGCCACCGACTTTGGCATGAAATTTCGGGTTAAATCCGACTACTTGGCAACTTGAATAGAATTTGGGTACGTACGCTACGTATTTGGAGTGACTCCAAACATTTTGTATGTGCACCAATTTAAGGTTGCCAGTAAAACTAAAAATCCTTTCTTTGAGAATACAACATCTTCTTTCAATTGTTTGATAAATTTTTCAATTTGAATATGCACTTTTTTTCAAATGTTTAATTTTTTGCTTTCACTTAACTTTGGTAAGCTCTACAATTCAAACTTTAAATACATATAAGCTAAAATTAGCCTTAGTTCACTACATTTTTCTATTCAAAACATGAATCAGATTTGTTAAGTCAACCCATCTCAAAATTGATTATTGACACCAGTTGTATTAAAGCGAGCTTTTTTTCGCCCCGATTGCTTGCACTCACTGGCTTTTTTTTTTGTTTTTTATAGAAGTCACTGCTAATGGCTAAATTGAGAGGAAAGAATAACTTAACAATGTCGCAATCTTTCGGAACATTTTGTTGTTTTCCGTGAAAATTTGTTGATATTTTGTACAAAAAATTCTATAAGAAGGATTAAATTCTGAATAATAATTTATAATATCCTTACAATATATGTAGAGCTGAGAAGTATGGATATGAGGTTAATATTGTCATTAGACTTAATACATTTTCTTTATATTGGCTTTTTTTGGCCCTACTTCGTAAAACTTACAACTAGAAGTTTCTCTATGGCAACAACACATTAAGATTCCCATATTTTCATAAATTTTATTATTCCTTCTTCAGTTTACGATACTTTCAAAAAAACTAAATTCCAAAAAATTCAACAATCTTAATGATAGTCCACTGAATTTACAAAAAATTTTTATTGTTAAAATTGCTTCGTTTCGTTTTACCGCAAAGTGAAATTCTAACCAACTAACTAAAGCCGACAAGTTATGCCACACAGTTAGTCAAAGACTTGCAAATGTGAGTGCCATCGGAGCTTGCAATAAACAAAAGCTGTTAAATTACAATTTCACAGATGAATGTGCGTGCATTTTAATAACTAATTATAGAAAACAACGCTAAGGGAATGCAAATATCTGTAGTATATTTCAATAACTTGATTGTTTCCGTTTGTTATAGTAATTAAAATGCAAAATATTCTACTTGTGCTGAAGAAAGCAGGAAAGCTCAAACTTTTAGCTTAGATCTAGTGCATTCAAGTAAATGCAGATAAATGAAGTCAAACAGTTCCGAATATCTCTCTAATCGTTTCTCTAGAGAGACTATATGGATAATTTCAGCAATGCACAGCAACATTAGCGAAATTTGAAATTTTAAAGCTGTGGAGGGCTTAGTGCTGATCAGATATTGATTTACAAATATGTCAAATACAGCGTGTAATTGTGTAAATTTTTATGATACATTATATAATATACATATAATAATAATCAGTAGCGAAACTAGGTGGGAGGGGCGAAGAGGGTCCGTTGCCTCGGGCGTAAGAGCTTGGGAGCGGCGAAATCGTCTCTTAACGTATAATATTAACTCCAAGTTTTAAGAGATTTTTTTTCACATATTTAAATGTATTACTAGCGACATATTTGTTCTTCGCCCTGGGCGTCAAATATTTACGCTACGCCACTGATAAATAACGTTATAGGTATGTGACTTGCCAAATCGATTAACTCTATAGAATAAAGGGTTGGGAGAAACACAGAAACATATTGAAGATTTCATACATTGTGTATGGCGAACGAAAAATAAATTTTGACCCGTGTGATGTTTAATCAAAGTTTTAATGATATTTTTATCTCAAGTGATAACGAATAGTAAAAAACTAAAACGTCTATGTTACAAAATAATTTGAAAAATGGATTTAATCGATTTGGCCAGAGCAACTCACAGATATATAATACTTTTATTGAAGACTAGGCATAATATGCCTATTACTATGTAGAAATATCTTATACATGGACCAAAGTCCATATCTCATGCAATGCAACCATTCGATCAGTTATGTATATGAAGAATCCTAAGCAGCTAGTAACAAAGCTTTATAAGGAACTATTCTTAATTTGTTTTTAATAAGCGCTGCTCCCATTCGTTCAAGTACAAAGAAGTTACGCCCATCTCTGCTATCCTACGAGAGTTGTTAATATTCTTCTCGACAAGAACAAGTATGGGTAAATGCTAATTGTCTTTGTTTTAATGCAATATTGCGTGAGCAAATTACAACTTTCTCAATTGTCAAAAATCACAATCAAAACGAATTAAAAACTAGGTCGGTTCCAAAACTCACAATTGTCAACAAAATATCCTGTATGCATAAAATTGTTAAGTGACAAACGAAAAATGTTGTACACATATTTCTCCTTCAAACAAAAGTTGACAATTTTTAATAAAGAAATTTCTTTGGTTAATAATTTGTCGTCAAAAGCTGTCAAATCAAAATAAATTCTCATAGAACCAATATCACACACCGAATTTAAGCGCCTTTGGTGTAGTTTTCTTAATTATGTGACTGCGACCTATGTACGTCAAAGTAGAGTGAATGAAAAAAACATTTAATTTAAAAACTAAAACATTCTGATAATATAATTTTTGAGCCATCAATCAGACGAATTTATATTCATTTGTTTTTAGCTTAGCATTATCACTTCCCCACTACCCAAGTTTCATCCAGAGAGGCTTTGTTAGTTGTTGAAAAGCGAGGATTCTTTTTTGCTTATCAATAAAAGAAGCCTAAAAGCTATGCGTCTTCGTAAAAGGGAACCATTCCTTAAAATTCGCCGAAGGGGCCCGCGCTTTCACGACTTACAACTTTAGAAATCGATTAGTATTTATAATTTAATTTATTCCATGTAATTGTAAATACTTCACACTTTAGAGATATTTTACAGAGTAATAGTAAAATCAAAGACAAGGTTTCTTTTTTTATTTTATATCCTTGGCAACAAAAATCTCTTGAATTTTCTTTTTTTTTTTTGAAAAATGGAAGATACGAGAAAAATTGACTTTGAGCTCCTTTTTTAACGTTTTCGGCGTGACGCAGATCTTCCTCTATGGCTTGTTAGTGATGAACAAGTGCATCCGAAATTGATAAATAAAACGAAACAAAATTATGCATTCCTCAAAATTGTATTTTGTCGCCGTCAAAGTAGACCTCACGCGCCAGCGTTTGACCCAGTCCTCCATAGATTTTTCGTAAGCTAACTGAAGAATAGCTTCTTCAGTAAATTTGATTATGTATCTTTAATTGGCTCAAAGCGCTTCCTTAAAGCGGTAATTTTAGCTTCGAGAACAGAAAACTGTCAGACTGGGTCATATCATCTAATACGGTGCTTTGTTGATGACATTCGTTGAATTTTTAGCAAAAGCTCTTGCACAATGTTGGTTTATTGCGATGATGCATTGTCATGTTGCAAAGTCTCTGAGTTATCCCTACACAAATCTGACCGTTTTCGGTGGAAATTCTCAGAATTAATTAGTTGTTTTTTTTTGGAATCAGGATATTAGGGGAAAATAACTTACCTCTAACTAATTTAATTAATGTGCTAAAAATTCCCTGAATTTCTGAAACAAAAGTATTATAGAGCATACTTTTTCAAGCATTATCATTAACAAATATGGGTCGCGGACATTTCGACTTAACGAGACATAGTATTACAAAATTTGGGCACACAGTTTTTTTTAAATTTGATATTAGTTAAAACTAATTTTAAGAAAATTGTTATTACATAAAAGATAGTTCAAGAATGTATAATGGAATAAATTGTCATATTAGATTTTTCAATTAAATTGTTCCTTAAAATTATAACCCCATTTAAGACTTACATTTCTCATGATTCATCGTTGAATCCTCACACAATGTCCACAAGCAACAAAGTGCCAAGTTATACATCTCCGATGATGTTAGTAAACCCTTAGGTTTTACGAGTAAGGACTTAACACTGTTGTAGTTGCGGTTCTTTCTGTGACGATAACCACCATTAACGTAGGTGGTAAGTGGATAACACTTTGCAACCATATAAGAGATAAAGTGCTCAAGGTCATTCGTGCAAAGCAAATTACTCGTACCATTACGTACATTGAGAAAATGACGCGATTCTCGAACAAATAAACGACAAAATAAACTTTCCACCATGGAGAGTGAGGTGAATAAGGTGTGCGATGACAGTGGTGGCAGGGAAAGAAAGTAAGAATCATTGTGTTTAGCAGACAACAATCGATGTAAGTCTGGTACAGGTGTCAAATGTGGAACAATATTATCATCATCTTCAACATTACTTTGACCCAATTGAGGCGGATGTGCTGGAGTGACCATCATCATTGCTGCTGCTGCTGCTGCTTTTGTTGCTTCTGAAGCGGAAACGGAAGTTGGTATTGTGTTGAACTTTTTGCTCGACCACGTAATTGGTTGAAAACTCAAGGGTAACTGCTGCTGCTGCTGCTGTTGTTGTTGTAACTCTGTACTGGAGTTGTACATTGTGGTTTGGCCATATGTGGCCAACAAAGGACACCAGACACCAGATAGTTTTGTTGTTTTCATTTGCATTGCTGTTGGTATGTAGGTGCTGTTGCTACTGATTTTTGTATCTGTTAGCATAGTTGTGTCTCTGGCAATTGTTTCCGGTTCAAGTATTAAGCTGGGTGCTGCTGCTGCTGCTGCTGTCTGAAGCAGTTTGTAGTCTCTTGTTATTTCTGAACTTGATTTTGTTTGCCTATCCTCAGAGTCATAGCATTCATTGCTGTTGTTGTTGTTTATCTCATGATGGTGTAAATTTCTATATTTGTGGTCATTTGAATTGAATCTTTCAATTAACAGTGAATCCTCCTGTTCTTGTTGTTTTGACTGCTTCTGATAATTTTGATTTTCATCGAACAAGTCTAATTTTATCCAACTTTTTCGTGCTATTTTATTGCGTTTATTTTTAGTCATTTCGTTTGTAGTTTGTAGGAGGATAACACTTTTAATCAATTTTAAATCTTTTTATAAATTTTCAAGAAAAAAACTTTCTACACTTAACGAGCACTTTAAATATTCACTTCATTTAATGTTAGTCTAACGTTTGTTAATATAGACGCATAATGTTTTTAATACCGTGTTATCAGCGCAAATGATAACCGTTTACTGAAAAGCTTATTGAATCAACTCTCGACGCTGAACAAGCAACAGTTGATACTTTAAACTACAATACTTTTTTTTTCAAAAGTTTTTGTTTTGATTGCAGTCTTGTCTTGTTCTTGGCATTGATATCTTTGATGTTAAAGTTTTCTATTTATATTTTCTTATTTTGCTAACGTTTAATTAATTTGGGCTTTGAGTCATGTGTCACTGTTTATACCGATGTCTAAGTTCTTTTTCACCATTGCGATTAGAAATATATCATTTATTGTGATTGCTCGATTTGACGTTTGTACATAGAGAGAAAAATGAAGTGATTTACAAGCAACATGTCAAATTAATTGCATGACGATGAAACAAATTTCGGTTATTGATAGTAAAAAGTCGACAAGTTATTGAATAGTATCGCATAGGATCAACGAATATCGAAAAATATCGAAAAGTATCGAAAAATTTATAAAATATAATGTATGCCAGAAAATATAGAAAAGTGGAAAGTAACAAGTGCATAGAAAAGTAGAGCTAATAGTTTTAAAAGTTATTGTTTAATAACTAAAAGCCGATTTGAATCGATTTAGGTCGAAGAAAAGCCATGACTTATTTGTAGTCATAAGTTATCTGCGATGTAAGCTACTAAATAAAAATACATTAAGAAAAGTAATGAAAAAGAGATTTTACCTTCCCGGATATATATTATCTGAAGCAGCAAGTATCAAGAAATGTAATAAAGTCGACCTTTCGTGGTTACTATCGTACAATTCTGGTGAATTAATGAAGTATCGTACGCAATTGTTTGTTTTTGAACACTTTATAGAAAAATCGTGAAGCCATAACACCATCACATGTGAAAAAAAGGACAATATCTTCCATACTCAATTTCTTGGCTGATGTCTTCTCAATATAAACAGATTTTAATAGTTTAGAGCTATTTTTTAACATAAACTTTCCAATACACATTAATGAGGTGTTGCAAGCTTGAAAAAACTCTGTGCCTAAATTCCAAAAATTTAGTTTCAACCGATTTTCTCAACGTTTCTTAAACAGTTATTTCAATTTAATAACAATTTCATTATATTTATGGTTAACTTGCCCGACTTTGGGTAAGTTTAATACATGTGAAACGTAAGCGTTGGTTCATATAGAATATGTTTTAAATATTATGCACATCAGCGCCTTCAAGACAAAACATTTGTATGCGAAGGCAAAGCCCGAAAGAGTCACTATGAGAGACAATATTGCCACTACTAACGGGTGATTTTTTAAGTGTTTGGTTTTGGAAAATTTGGAAAAAGAACAAAAAATTTGCAAAAGTGAAGGAAATATTTATTTGGAGCGATACATGAATTCCATTCAGTTACTTTTTAAAGATTATTTCATGTAAATGTTGTCCGCGGCTATGCCTTCCAGCATTTCAGCCGGTATCTCAACAATGGTAGCTATATAGTAATGCTGTCTTCCAGGACTGTAATTGTGGCCAGTTTGTCCCTGTATACGAGAGATTTCACCTAGTCTAGTGAGGTCAAATTGCATGATCTTGGCAGCCGATGGACTGTTCCAAAACGTGAGATTAATTGCTCACCAAACTCGCCTATCAATAGGTCCATGGTATCGCATGCCGTGTGGCATGTGGCACCATCTTGTTGAAGCCACATGTCAAGCAAGTCCAAATCTTCCATTTTGGGCAAAAAAAAAGTCGGTAATCATCGCACAGTACCTTGCTCCATTGATTGTAACGTTGCAATTTTCAGTATTTTTAAAAAAGTCCGGTTCAATGATGCCGCCGGACCACAAACCGTACCAAACAGTGAACTTTTCAGGGTACATTGGCAGCTCTTGAACTGCCTTTGGCTGCTCTTCAGACTGAATTCGTCAATTCTGTTTGTTGACGTACCCATTGAGCCAAAAATGAGTTTCGTTGCTGAAGAAAACAAACAAATTTGCTGAGAAACACATTTCTCACAGAGCACGAATTTTGATAATAAAATTCAATAATTTTCAGGCGTTGTTCATTTGTTAGTCTACTCATGTAAAATGGCAAACTTTACTGAGCATTTTTAATTTTAGCAAATGTTACGAATCACGCGTGAGGTGTCAAAAAATTTACACTGAAAAAACAAATGGCAAAAAATCACCCGATATAAGCTAACCCAATGCACAAAATTTTTTTGGTGATTAGTATTTTAAATACAGATATTCTTAAGTAGTTATAAACGTATACTACAGCTAAGGCCAATGGCTATGCTTATGCTCATTATTGAGACATATATTTTAAAATTTTTGATCACATTGATTTTATACACTGAACTAAATTTCGTACTTAAAAACTATGTATGGCTTTCATTGAAATTTTTATTGAAAAGGTGCATTTCGTCAATGCATTTTCTATAGACTGACATAGTAGCAAATGTATACGTACATTCGGTCAATGTAATAACATAAGATTCATGTATGATACATTCTTTTCATGTTTTCGTACATAATAAATATGTCCATTTACACTGGCTGTGTTTTAATCTTAAAAAATGCACTTTATGTAGTTTTATTTTGGAAATGCGTACGTTGTCCGTTCAGTGTAGTTCGGAGTAGTACGAAAAGTATGCTAGCGCACGATTTATGTACTTTATTAATTAAATTGTGACAAAGTCCACAGTCTGTAACCATTTCTGTAGAATAGAACGTGAGCAAAAATAAAATATATAAAATATCGAATAGTTTCAACGAAAAACAGAAAAACAAAACTAAAGTTTTATTTTTCTCAGTGTATTTCTTTTATGACTACTAATAAGCAGTATAACGTCTTCTGGTCATAACCAAAACATCACATTTTGTTAAAATTAACGGATAAGATAAGAAACAACTGAGAAGTGTTCTTATCACCGCTAAACGTCACGTCAGTTTTTAGACTGATGGAAAAACAGTGTAGTCGAATAAATGATGTACTGTTAGTGAAAATCAGATCAATAGTACTAGGCGTACAAATATGAAACCGGTAATTTTTTATTCAAAAAAACACGTTCATTTTGCGAAAATAGTTCCAAATTTAATCTTCAAAGTAATTTTGTCATGGCGAAGTTGAAATTCGGGCCTCTTCTGACGTATAGCACGGTTCAAAGCGATCAATTGTTGATGGTAACGTGCACCAGTAACTGTTTCACCTGGTTTTAGTAGCTCATACCAAATAACACCACGCTGATCCCAGAAAATACACAGCATTGTCTTTCGGCCGAAGCGATTTGGTTTTGGCGTTGATTTGGGTCGTTGGCCGGGGCTCAAATATGATTTTTTTCGTTTGGGATTGTTGAAATAAATCCACTTTTCATCGCCAGTGATGATTCGATGAAGAAAACCTTTTCTGTTTTGTCTGGCGAGCAGCAATTCACAAGTGGTTTTTCGGTTTTCTTGCTGCCTGTCGGTCAGTTCATGTGGCACCCATCTACCGACCTTTAAAATCTTTCCCATGGCCTTCAAACGCAAGGAAACGGTTTGTTGTGTCACATTAAGTTGTTCAGCGAGCTGTTGTTGCGTTTGATCATCATCTTCGTCCAATAATGTTTGCAATTCGGTGTCTTCAAACTTTTTCGGTGGCCAGCCGCGCTCCTCATTTATCACATCAAAATCACCACTTTTAAATTTATTGAACCACTCATTGCACTGTGTACGACCAAGAGCATGCTCGCCGTAAGCTTCAACAAGCAATCGATGCGATTCAGAAGCGTTTTTCTTCAAATGGAAACAGAAAATCAATGCTTCCCGCAAATGAGAGATTTCAGGCACAAAATTCGACATCTTTACAATGAATGAATGAACAAGTAAGACATTTGGTGCGGTTCGGAAGCTCATACATATACGGCTATCGACCGCTAGATGTCATTACCGCATTTTTGAAAAATAGTTTTTTATTAAAAAAATAGCAGAGCTTAAGAAAGTTAATATTGTGATATCCTGATGAAATTATTTGTAAGTATGACATTAGGATCTGTGCTAGAGATATGGTGTTTCGATAGAAATTCAAGCACCGAGAGAATTCGCAATGAGACTAAAATCGCTGCAATCACAGTATTCAATTTCTATGTAATCTTAAAATGGGCAAATAGTCCTTAATCTATATAAAAGTAGACTTCATCGTTTTAAGCAACTCTTACTAAATGATCAAATTATGATTGCTTTAAGCTATTACCTTCCCTGATAGCAAGCCCCTAGAGTAAGTCTTTGGATTTTCCTATTATTCACATTCGAACACTGGAATTCAAAAAAAAACTTAGATATCATGTGATAGAAAACTTACAATAGGAAACCAATATTGACTTGGCCTTTAACATTTTTTTTTATATATTCTTCACTTGTATCTTATTGGAAAGTTGATAATTTTCAGTCAGTTCCCAAAAAACATTATGCTCCAAAGCAACGGATAAATCGTTTAACTGACGACTTAATGTCATTCTTCATTGAAAATTAATGATGAATCGTTTTGCTGTTGATTAAATGACGCTCATTCTTCAGTGAAAAGTGGAACCAATAAATCATTTAAATTCCATCATCTTGTTTAAAGTAAGAACAGTTCCTCAAGACATTTTCAAAGCGGCATTTGATCGGGTGAGACATTTAAACTAATCCTATATGGCGTCGGTAGATCGATAGATAGTTGGATGTCAATCTTCATCAATGATCATTCTACAAATATTGCGCTGGATGAGGTTGTATGTAAATGAACCTTTATAAGGCTGGTGTGCTCAGAACTATCACTGACTTTCTTTTAAGTGTTAATTACATAAATTCCTTCGAAACGCTTTATGACATCTTAGAAATTGAGAGTAAGAAAAGAATAATGAATGAAATACTTGCCAATAGTTTTAAAAATATATTCGAGAGACAGCCCAGGATTAAGACAGGGCTATAGTCTGGGCTCCAAGCAGAAAAGAGTCCTCAATCAGCGTTGTTTCAATATATTAAGATATGGCTGGAGGGTATATAGACAAAGCCTTTATTTGTGCTGAGTTGCAGTTAAAGAAAAACCTTTATATGTATGGAATGATCTTTTTGATCTTTTTTTTTTTTTTGCTAATCAATATATAATTTAATATTTTGATGCATTTTTACGAAATATGAATTTTTTTATTTGTATCATTAAATTTTTTATGTTTAACATACATATAAAAGGCGCTTTTCTCGATTGCAGACCCCGGGCACCACTTAGTCTGCCACAACCGACTGAGGTCGTCCAAATATAGTCGACTTAGTAAGATTCAATATTCTGATAACAAGCAATTATTTGCTAGGGAGAAACTGATCTAGGATAGCGACTTGCCAAAGCGTTTCGCGTATGAATCATGGGGAAGGCTCCCAAGCGATTGCTAATGAAGGCGAAATTATAATTACATTGTTCTTTGCTCTAACCATCTAACTACATTTGATATATACATATGTATTTACATTTAATGACTTATACTTACAAATGATAGATAAGTTAGATCGAATCATGAAGCAATGATATATAGGCAATTTAAAAATGTCTTAAATACCATTCTATGTATATTAGTTATGAAATCAATGCATAGAAAACTCAGATTTCCCGCAAGCCGGACATTGACCAAGTTAATGCATTCAATCAGTGGCGTCACTTCACCGAAACCTTGGGGAGAGGAGAGGTGCGAGAATTATAACTCCACCACTATTAGATTGTTTTATTAAATTGATATATTGAATAATCACTAGTATCAGATCCTTGGGGGGGAGGGGGGGAATGCTCTCCTAAGCCCTACAAAATTGAAGCCACTGCTTTTTATGAATACGGTGCAAGCCCTGTCGCGTTGGTGGTATTGTTAAAAAAATTTACACTTAAAACTTAATTTTTCGTTGCATATTTTGAGGCCCTCTCTAAATCATGCAGCTCTTACTAGGTTCTAGGCAAAATTTTTCCATCATCTTTAAATTTTAATCATTAAGTATGCATTCTCACGGTTTTGATTTATGCAATTTTTCTATGCAAGCAAGTCATTGCAAAAATTCAATGCTTCTGTAATAATTTCAAGAATTCAAGTTATGTGAGTAGCATACTTACATCTGCAAATAAGCTTTATGAATGAATGCAAAGAGGTAGAAAAAAGAAGAACATAAATAAACAATTCAATGGAATTTCATTTTGTTTATTAAACCATTTACCCAGTTCTCCCTTTGATTTTCTTATGATTTGCTGCAATTGTGATAAGAGAAAAGCGCTCCATGAAATTCAGCATAAAAATATGCAAAGGAATTTTCTACTTACTACGAGTGAGTGGAATTTCAGCGAATTTGAGCAAAATTTTAGTGCTTTGAGGTAAAAGACGAAAAAATGGGTACACGCGGAAATGGATGCTTGCGGATTTGATAACAATGATTTAACAATTTTTATAACCTTAAATAAGAAAATACCATGGCTTACAATAAAAATAAAATTGAAAGATGGAAAATCATTTTTTATTTGTAGGTCGCATAACTTCGACATTTATTAAATATAAAAAATGACAGATATTGTTACAAGGTTTTTAAAGAAAAGTTTGTTTTTGATAAAGCGCTGAAAGAATTCTTGTAGCAGCACCGCAGGAGGAAGAAGTAAATACCATAAACATGTAATGAATATAGAACATATATTTGGATAATTTCAGATTAGTCTAATTTTTGTGCTTGTTGACAGTTCAACTGAATTTCGCATTTATTTATGCGATCTATGAAAAACTTCAGGAGGGAGTAACTCATGGTTGAGGAACAAATTACAACAGATTTACAGCATGGATTGCAGTAATGTTATACTTACATACATAATGTATGTTGCGAAAATGAAACATTTTGCAAACTATATATGGATTCTTCAGAGCTGTTTGTCGATTTAAGGGCAACACGAAATTCTTGCGTCAACAAGGATGTATCAAAGTTGAACAATTGATTGGGGATATGAATCTTTTTTTGAAGATCCTGAAATGACTTTTCTAAGTATAGAGTTAGTAGGAAGTGAAATCATCAATTGCCATCAAGCGTTAAAGGTCGAAGCAGCGATGGGCTTTAAATTAACTGGTTCAAAGTTTAGTTCCATATCCATCAAGAAAATAGAAGTCATTATAAGCTCTCTCTTGATTTTTCAGAGGATGTGCTTATTTAAAAATAATGATAAGGATCTTAAGTTCTACCTTTGACATGAACTTGCGCTATGCACAATGATATTTTTTACTGAAGAAGAACGGCATAGATCACTTATTTAATTTTACAAAAGACTTTTCACCATTACAGAAAGAGCTCGTTCTTCAGAACCATCGTTGTGAAATTGCCTGAAATTTCTATTACATATGTTTGATTTTCATCACTGTGCACCATTGCGTCGTTTGTTCAAAAACATTTCGGTCACATCTTCAATATATGAGAGCTTCTTCGCCGATACACGAAACAATATGCGACCGATTGGATATAATTCTACGGAATTTCGAATTTAAAACGAAATTTAGCCAATAATGTTTCTATGGAGCTAAGGCTCCGTGACTTTGACACATAATCATTTCAAAATAGAACCAATGAGTTTAAGCTTGTGCTTTTGTGAACTTAAGTCAACTTTCTTTGGTATTTTTTACAGTTTTGTGCTTTTACATCAAAAATATGACTCGGCGATTACGTTTCTTGACGGGTGAACAATTTAAACATTTGGTGTACGAATTCGAAGAAGATTTAAGTGAGAACGATGGGAGCAATGAATTGCATGTGGGTGTAATCGAATTACTGAGTTCAGACGTTGACTTTAGTGAGGATGAAGGTAAGGAATCGGACAGCGAAGAAAATTCAAAAAAGAAGGCCCCGTATCCGAAAACGTTGAACCAATGTATATATCGAAAGACAACATAGTATGAAGCGGAATATCATTAGAAAAGCAGAGGGATGTCGTCAAAGCGCTAACGTAATGAAGATGTTAAAAGTTACGCCTTGTCTCAAGTGAACTCAAGGATGCTTTTGGATTGCAAAAAAAGTTCCATTGTGCATATCAACATTTGCGTTTACCAAGGACATGATGACATTAGTTTCGTAAGTTTGGTAAGTTGGATGGTGAGAGAAGTTTGCCGATACTATCACTTATTACAAATCCACTTAAGGGGTTGTCGAGAAGATGGACCAAATAATCTCTTGCTACAGCTACAAGAACCACAATTATCGCTGGCCAATGACCATTTTTTGATATACGTATTTGCTCTCAAGCGAGATCGATTCTGCGTGAAAAATTCACGAAACGAAAGATATTTTGAGAGAAATTGCTTTGGTACTGGCGAAGTCATATTCATATGATGGCACGCAATAATTTGCAAATTATTTTCTGCTATATAGAAAAGGGGCATTCATTTAAGTTGTAAGTAGTTAATATTGCAACTTACGAAAATATGAAACTGCTCAATTCATTAAAGTAAGAACCAATGTGTCTATATTAACTGGACAAAAAGTAGACGAATTTTAAAAATGCGGCGACCCGCTTCGCATACAAGCAAAAACCTAAAATGTAATACTGAAGAAGTTTCTTATAATAGCGTGCCCAAAACAATTTACAAAAAATGAGTCGATTCGACAAAAGGGGATTGCACTCTCAATATAATCAGTGGCATAAAATCACTATACTAACATCAATATCTGTAAGTGGTTCCAAATTTAATATTGGAACGTTTGGTATAATTATAATCAGCCAACACATGATATAGTATAAATAAATAATAATATAATTTATTATAACCACTTATTTACTAAAGGAAGTTAGAGAGGGAGGGAGGAGGGAGGGTCCATAAATTGCTTTTCGCCTTGGGTTAAAAATGTGCAAGGTACGCCACTGACTGACACTTGCAATCAATTACATTTCCTTAAGCAGTTGATTGACAAAAAACAAATTAACTGAGTAGAGTCTGTAGCAAAATGAATCAAAAATCTGTCGTCGCACTCTGCTTTTAAAGCCCATATTTGTATTTTAATCGCATTACAATTCAGAGGTTAGACCCTTCAAAAGCGAAGATGACAATTTGAGAACATAATTTCATAAAAGTGTACTTAAATATATAAAAAACAAATTTTTTCAATCTTGCAAATTTCTCAAATTTCTAGTACTCTGTATAAAAAAAACATAATTTTGAGCTGCAGTAGATCTGATATAATTTAATATATTGTCAAAGCTTTAAAAATTTAACAATTCAACAAACTCCGTTGTCATTTTTCGATGATACAAAATAAATCAGCTTTGGTTTTTTTACCAATTTATGAAAATATTTATTTCGTAAGGAATTTATAACATTGAAAAGGATGGCAGTACTTGATGGCTCAATAGGAGGTATTCAAAGTTGTCTTACACCGCAGCCGGTTCGTTTTGGTTATCTGTTGAAACGCGAATCTTATTTTTCAACATTCTGCAAAGGTTTCAGAGTACTGTAATTTGAACGCAATAAATTCCCCTTAATTCTATACGACAATCGTTGCACCCTTCAAATTTCTTTTTTCAAGAAGTGCACAAAATTCTTAAAACTTAATTTAGAGGAATGCGTTTGCTGTTGGTACAGAGAAAGTCAAAGGTTCTGCATTAAAAATGATGGCAGCGCATGGCGTGAACAAAGAGAATGGCGCATTTTGTTGATTGAACGACAATTTGTTGCTGCGGTAACGCACTTATCCGCCTTTGTTGTTGACGAAAATAGGCAATTGTTTAGCAAAAAATACGTGAATTTAAAAATGTTCTCTTTGACAGACTTGACAGTAATCCAATCATATTTACTCTGATCGTTGCTTTGGTTTTGCACATTTGTATACATCAGCTCTTCATAACTCAAAGAAATATTTTAATTCAATTAGTGATTAATAAAAAATATTTAAGAAAAGTGTCTAAGTGCAATGACATTTTTGGTAGCAAAAGTATCAGCGTCAAAAACTTTCTTTATAAAAGAAAAAATATAATTAATTTATAAATTAAACTCAGTTTGAAATATTTATCAAAAACTCGCGTGACTTTTTCATTTCTTTAATTTTTGCTTTTTCTAATTAAACTTTTTCTTTATCCAACTCCAAAAATTCTCCATAACTTTTTAATCTGCATAACTTTAATGTTGAAGAAAAAATACCGCGCCGTACACCGTTTCCGTTTTCTAGGAGGACGCTCGGGTTCATTGTCTATTAATAGAATAGCGGCAGAACATTCTTCCGTGGTCGTTACTTTTTGGGTGCTTTTCCTCTTTTTTATGTCTATATGGGATCATAAAATTTAAAAATTTTCTCTGAATGCTATCTCATGCAAATGGAAAAACGGATTTCACAGCTTTGATTTCGCGGATAGCTCTCTCCTACAAAGCTGTCCATTTTTCCTTTTGGCGCAAAACATGAGCTCATTTTTCAGTCTTGTATCCAACAAAAGACTTTTCCGTTCATGCGTCCATTTTTTAACATTGAGATGTAAAAAATCGTACTGAGCTGCATATAAATTAAAAAATGTATGTAAAAAATGCACCTGCCGTAATCCATTTTTTCAAAGCTTGACAAAACGTTCAACGCGTGTATCACAAATTCTTTTGTTGCAATGTTTGCTTTTTCCTGCACAACATAAACCGCACGGTTGCAGATACAAACACAAAACTTTGTAAGTGTTGCCGTGTTTGCGTTTAGGAATATGAGATTTTGCAGTGCTACAGAGCAAACTGCATTTTAAAAGTTAGCCAAACTAATTATTTTACATAACCAACTCACTTTTTATTTGGTTTTCTGATGATGTAAAAGATATAAGAACGAAATTGAATATTGGATTGAAATATTTATTGATCTTTTTTTCTGCTAGAACTATGAAGAAAAAGTATGTATTGTAGTACAATGCGTTTCAGAAGCAATAACCCAATTTCATATAGCTTTTTATATTAAAAAATCATAATATTCTTTTGTTCCGTCCTTCATTAAAGATGATATTATTGATGAAAATTTGATCACCTTTTGTCGCATGTTTCATTGTGTTTCTCAATACTTCCAGCGGTAAGTGCTCTACTTCAGAGCTGGTAGAGTCAGTGGTCTGTTCACAATGAATAAAGACCTCAAGTAAAGAAGTGTGAAATAGACAAATTATGCTCCAACTACAGATGGTGCTGTAGAGCTTGCCAGCCACAATTATCGGAGTCTGTCGTTTCTTTGATGTTTTTCAATATTCTCTGCTAAATGAGCTTTTCATGGTTCGACTTGGATCTTGGTCAACGGAAACTAAATCAACAAAGTTATTTCTTGAAGAGTGTAGTTGTAATAATTACCTTTTGGTTTTTTATTAGACGAATGACGATTTTTTTTTAGAAAATTCTTTATGATCACTTTAAACTTTTTTCTGGATATATGGCCAAAAGCTATTCGCTATCCATACATTCCTATATGCCCTCGCTGTTATA
This sequence comes from Meiosimyza decipiens, assembly GCA_963680825.1. Taxonomy (NCBI): domain Eukaryota; kingdom Metazoa; phylum Arthropoda; class Insecta; order Diptera; family Lauxaniidae; genus Meiosimyza; species Meiosimyza decipiens. Next base: position 57,970,691 of record OY804260.1, read on the forward strand.
ATGTTCCATTGTACATCGCCGTACAAAACTTTAAGGTATCAACAAAAATAATGAAAACTTAATCATCGCAATTTAATTTCGATTTAGATTTGCGCTACCTTGTGTTCAGTCACTAAATCATAAAAAATAAAGTTATGAAAATAATAAAATTAAATTTAAAATTAAAATTCATTATTCGCGAAATTTTATTTAATTTTTCTAATTTCAATTTCAAAAAAATTATGTCTAGTAAAATTGCAATATTTTCGCTACTAATCGTAGATTTGTATGTATACGTACATAAATGTATACATATATGGTTAACAGTCACAACCACAACACAACCACAAAATTTTGCTCCCCATTGACTGCCTTTCTTTGCTGTGGTTTTGCCACTATTTAATGCCAAATTTAACACTTACACAGTCAAACAAATTCAATAAAATAATTTTGCCCAGCAAACATCTTTTTGACTCTCTAGAAGAGTAAAATTTAAATGCTTAATTGTATTGCATATACTAAGGCATTTCTTAAATTTCTGATTTGAAATTCTGATTTGATTTTAACCTCTGTAATTTGCATTGTCCAAAGCAGCAAAGAGCATCTTCTCCGCAACATCCAAAGTTGCTTCCAAGCAGGTGCATTTTGGCGGATTGTATTAAACGATATTTTCGTATTCCGACGCATTAAATATTTTTAGTTCGCCTCCAACAATAATCGTTTGATCTGCCTATGATTCATACCCGATTCTCTTTGGCGATTCACTGCAGCTCGACTACAGCATATGCTCTCGCAATGAAATGATCATCTCTTAGATCAAAATATGACTATATTGCAATAAAAAATGTTTACTGGGACAGAACTCATAATTGCATATGAACATTTGTAGTGTTTTACACTTCCGTTACGTGTTTATCTCTCTTGCTTCGTCTACTTCTATTTATCGTTTTTATATTCGCTTACATTTGTCTTTCAGTTGCTGCATCTGTCCGTCTGTTTGGATTTGAAAATTTGCATTTTGGCTTATTATACGGGTACAAACGAGATTATAAAACAATTTTGTTGCAAGTTGCTGATTTGTGATAATTATGAGAAATACGTAGTGAGTAGTTTGAACGGCCTCAAACTAATGTTGCACGTTGCGCGGTCTACCTTACATTAGCATAAATATTTCAGTTTTCGGTGCAAGTTTCTGAGATATTATTGTGTGCAGTATTGTCAAGTAATTTACTTAGTAACTTGTACAAAATTTCGAAATAACTTAAGAAATTTAGAGAATATTTGCGTTGATTCCAAAAGATTTTATTTCATTATTGGAAAAGTTTCGTAGGCACATAGAACTAAAAAATATCTTGCACGTTGGATCAGCGAGCACTTTTTGGTTTTGGGCCATATACTTACTCCATTACGTAAATAATATTTTGAGACACTTAACTTCTGTATGAAAGTAAAGGCTGAAAGTTGCATTTATGCTCATGATCTGTAAGTCCTTATCTTTTCCACGCTATGAGTATGTATAATTATTATATCTTATGAAATTTTCAATTTTCAACTCGGTCAAACAGTTTTTCTGGCACGTCAGGACTTTGAGATACTCCATCCAAAATTTTCCAGCCTAAAAATGATGAAAAAATGATATTTTTGGATTTCATATACCGAAATTCTGACGTAATTCAGTAATTTAGATACAGCAAAAAACCAATTTGATCGTGGCAGATCAAATAGGACATTTTTAGAACTTTAGATGTGTTGATTAAGTCTCTCTACTCTCTTATGTGTTAGAACGTTCCAGATAATTAAACGAAATTTTATAATTTTCCCCCACCCTTAGGTTTAAGCTGAATATCCTCAATATCTTAAAATGAAAGTAAAACTATGTACCTACTCAAATTTAAATTCAGCATTAAATGAAATGACAATTTTCATAGAGATCGTCAAAAGACTAAAGATTTGCAGATCATAGGTAAAATTTTCAGCTTTCGTAGCTATGGATAAAATATATCAAAATTCTGACATCACGGAGGAATCCTATGGCAGGATTGAGAATCAGAAGATTAAAAAGTATACAAAAAGCGCCATTCAATTTACCATGCCGCTGTCATTAGGTAACAACAAAATAATTATCGTTACGCATGGGTTTCTCGATCGAACCCAAAAGTTCAATTCAGGCTAAGTAAAGTAAGGCAGGCAGCTTGCCGATCGAACGGTAACATCACTCGGAAACCTTAAAGGATGTACTGCACCAGTTCTACTTCTTTTTGATCTTTGCAGCTTCTTCAGTAGTCCCAGTGGGGTAAACCGAGCATTCTATCTAACGTCTCGATAGCCTGTAAGAATACGAATCATCGGTTGGTTAAACTTCAAAAGTTTTTTTGTCCTTTTTTGATTCAAAGTGGGCCACAACGGTATAGACGTGGCTAGCCATCTCCTATTGATTAGGCCTCATCTTCTGTTATCATGTTCTGTATAAAATTCTTGTAGTGGAGTACTAACATTTGCCACTATGTACTTTAGTGACATCCCTGATTCTTTCTTAGCAAGTTCGCTAGATCATTCATTACCTTCCATGTCAAAATTATTTAATTTGTTTTTATACAATGCGATAATCCTGGGCCTCAATTGCACGTATCTATCGAAACATACATATCTTCATATTGGAGTATAAGAGATTCGTCACATCAATTATTCGCAACGCCTGTTAAATACCATAAGTTTCTATCTGAGCTGCTTTGGATGTGTAGCTTAAACGCCCCGTTCAGTATCAGTCTCCTCGAGATGATTTTTAAACTCGTCCTGTAATCCATCTTTGGCGCATCGGTGAAGATTTGAATTTTGTTACCATCAATATTGATAACAGCGAACTAAATCTCCTTTCCAGGAATATGAATTTTATAAGACCAATCAATTCTGGTATGATATAGTCGCAATCAAAATTAAGATGATCGGGCCAGGAGGTCTTCTTCGGCCTAAATGGATAGTTAATCGGGATATTTTTATGGCCTACGTGACCATTCTTTCAAGTTTTCTTGCTGGCGTCCTTAACCCTGAGACTAATATCAAGGGAATATCGCTAATAAATTTTAAGTTATTTGGCCTATTCCATGCCTTAAGAAGCGGCATTATATAACAGATTTCGTTCACAAAATCGAGAAGCTTAAGTGTTAAACATAAATATTCGACCTGTCAACCTCTAGATGAAATCGAACGGGCAAATCCATCAACAGCATTTTTTCAATTTCAGTTTCAGAAAATCGGAATTCGGAATCGATTTGTTCAATTTCATGGCAAAATTCAATCATTAATTTTCCATTCAATTCAAGAAATCTATATTTGACCATATTTGACCAGGTCTGCGCCGCCTTTGGTGATGTTAAAAATTAGTTTTTAAACTTACCACTTGGCGTTCAAAATTTTTATTTAAAACAGAATGGTTCATGTTCTTAAATAAATGGATAGTTGAATTCTTTTTTCAAAGAAATTATATTTCTTGAGATGCAAACAAAATAATGCAATTTTTATTTTGATCACTTGAATAGAATAGAAAATATACTCATTATATGACATTAAATCAATCGATTCCCATTCCTATTCCCTGCAATATATTTAGGAAAATTCAATTTCTTGGAAGTAGAGTTTGGTCTCTAAACTTGAATGTTATATGAACTTAAAAATCCGACCTATTTTGTACAACTCCTATAAAATTTCACAAATGTTACCAGGATAAAAACCTCTAAATGATGTTAAGTAGATGCTGTTAAAAACTCATACTCTCAAATATTGCACCATTAATTTTGAACACTAAAAAGCATTTCTTAATGATAGCACAGTTACAATAATATTTGTAAGGTAAATCATTTTGAATTTAAAACTTTCTAAGCCTGACTGATTAACAAAATATTGATATTTCCATCTGAATGAACAGGCAATTTTGCAACTCAGGACAAAACTTATGCTAGTAGCTAAAGAAAACACAAGTTTAGGCGTATTTGTATGGTACAACTCCTAAAAGTACTCTATAGAAAATTTGTTTTAAATAAACAAGAAATTACAACTAGAGCGCAATTGCGAGTGCGAGTACAAATTTCTAAAGAACAAAGATGAGCTAGCGCTTACTTCACACGCTTCAATCGCTCCACACCAAAAAAAAAAAAAATATCCAAAAAAAGTGGGAGAGAAAAAACAAACTTACCTTCGAACTTTTCATACGCAGCGAAGCTTAACTTTTCCGGCACATAAGATGAACGCTTCGAACCGATGGCTTCCATATGCGCTGTCATTCCAGCGGAACCACTTCCGCCATTTACAGCTGCTGCTGATGTTGATGAGCCGGCTGCTGCTGCGGCAGCGGCGGCAGACTTTTCAAGCGTAAACGAAGCAACTTTTTTGAGCACATTGCTGCTGGGTGAAGCGCTGCAAGAGGAAGCGGTAATGGTGTTGGCAGTTGTGGGTGCAATAGTTGTAGTAACAGCTGGCATCGATTCCGTTTCTATGGGTGCAGTTGAGGAGGTGATGATGCTGCTGCTGCCGCCGCCACTTGCTGCCTTGGAGGCATCGTCACATGGCTGAGGTGTTGGCTGAGACTGAACAGGTGCTTGTGCTGATGGTGCTGCCGTTGATGATGATTTAAATGAAATTATAACAGTTGATTGGGTTTCCGCCGGAGATAGCGTAAGTTTTGTAGTATCTGTTGAAGCAGAAAAAAAGTAGTTGTAGTAATGGTAGTGATGGTAAGAAACGTAGTAAAAGTTATGAAAAATATCATTTTAAATAAACATTAAATTTTAAATAAAAAAATCAGTTAAAGAAAAAAGTTTTCGAGTTTGTCGGTAATTTGTAAAATTTTCAAAAGCTGCGGCTATGTGATGATTGCAGTGAGCGATTGCCGTCAGTTCTTTAGAAAATTCAACATTTTTTTTTGGTCACTATTTTTTTTTTGGTTCCTTAACTTCAGTAAAAAAGTTCCTTAGCAAAAAAGGTATTATGGAAAATAAGAAAATTAATAAAAACTATCTAAAACATTCTAAGTCTACTGGCGGCGCAAACAAAAAAATTTAAGAAAACTTGCTGATGCGATTTTGCGAGACTAGAAATGGCAATGAAAAAGTTTTTTATAATCATGTGGCAGAAGTTATTGCTATAAATACAGTAGGAGGGATATCGATATATCTTTGCTGCAATAGCTTAGTGGATTTAGAGCAACCATCTGTTATTGTGAAGGATACCTGATAATTAGTAACCATTAAAATTATCTTAGTGAACATCCACCAAAATTATTCCTAGAATAAAATGATCTGATCACTTTTAACGATCTTAAAGAATGATTGAATTTAGTGGTTTGAATGAACTTCATGCTTGGGATGATCTGCAGAGTTCAAATGATATTAATGACATAAATGTACTACATAAATCACTTGGGTGATATGTTTAATCCAAGTCAGCAATTTCCAATGTTAATGTTGAATTAACTGATCAATTTCAATTATCTTAATGATATACATGATTTGATTATTTGAGTTTATGGAATCATCTAAAGCAGCGATGGGCAAGTATAGGCACTTACCGCCCTCATGGCCCGAACCGTTATTCGACGCACAAGCAACCAAAACACAATTCGCAGAATTTCAACGCTATCGACGCACAGCGTTGACTTGAGTTCAAGCGGAAACAAAAACAACACATACCGGCGTTAGCGACGACGCCGCATTGTGTCTCGACGAATGTAGCAATGGTTTTTGCTTGTGGTGCAATTTGTTTTTTTTCGTGTTGTTGGCGAATTCGCAAATCAAAGCAAAAAAACTTAAAAATGTAGTTTATTGTTGCCCGATGTCGTTGTTGCGCCCTTTTGCTAGATTTCCATCCCCACCACTGATCTAAAGAATCAAAACGATCTGAATACTTTATGATTTGAATGATTTATGTGTTTGATTAAAATACTATGAAGATTTCAACAATCTTTATGATTTCAATGATATCGATAATATTTAAATGAAATTGCTTACATAAAAATGGTTTGTAACGCTTTGGCGCAAAACATACCGAACCGATTTTAATCATTTCCATTTCTAAACAATATATTTGTGCTAAATAAGGTTATTGCATACTTATTTTGCTTGTTTTTAAAATTTAAATATCAGTTTTTGAGGATTAAGATTTTGCAAAACTTCACACAAAAATTGTCATTTTATTTTTCGCTGCTGATGCTAATGCTGCTTCTTGAAGTCTATTTTTTTATTGCTGTTTTTTTTTGTCATTTGTACCGATCGTATTTCAAGAACAAACTCTCTTTTAAGCGCTTTTATTTTTTTTGATACTTTTGAAGAGAGAATATAAAAGGAGATGTTAAGAAAGTAATTTCATTATATAAAAAAAAGCGGTATGTGCCCGAGCGAAGCCGTAAAGTAAGTACTGCTAGTGAATATGTAAATGATCTCAACGATTTGAATCATTATGAACAATATAAACGATCTGAAATGTCTGAATGGTGCAGATAATCACATGATCGTCTGAGTTACCTGAGTTATTCGAAAATACGTTCTATAGATATATAGAATCAACTATATGTAGATAGTGATATATCACGTGGGCTGTTGTGATACATAAGCCACAGCTGCACAAAGTGCACTTTTCATCGCACAGATGGTTATGTTGCCATATTTTTTTAAGGAGTCAAAAGTTCTATTTCTTACAAGGGACGTTTTAAATTGCTTTTCTTTATGTAAGAATTATCATTTTCGAAAAAAATATTATTTTTTCATATGAAATTTTTAACTCCAGCTTTCTGAGTTGCAGCATTGAAGCTCGGGTAAGTGAAAGGCGTTGGACAGCACCTTCAAGCATCTTCTTAATTTTTGAAAAATTTTTGTTTCACAATGAATCAATGCAATGGAGATGATTACCAACAATTAGTATTATTGGCATAAACTTTCTCGAAAAAAGAGAATTCATTCAATAAGGAACATTTCTTATACAATCTTTATTTTTCATTTAAAAATGTACTTTTCTATCTCTTGGTAATTATCTTATATATATAGAGACGTACAAAACATCTCAAATTACACCTCATATCATTTACATAAAGCAAAAAAAGAAGAAGAAAATCTCCAGAGAAAACTGCAAAAGACACTTTAAAGACCTGAACTGTTGCCGCTACGCAACCTCTTTTTGCGCACTAATGTCTCACAACGTAATTGCCTTACGTTTTTCTTTACTTAACTTTAATTTTTATCTGCTGCCTATACTTAACATCATTATTTTTATTTCTTTTATGATTATTTCCCAAAATAAAAGCGAGCAAGCGCTTCGCTTCCTCGCTAGCTAGCAGAATATCAAAGCGTTAGAATCTGTCGATGGGCCTTTAAGAGCGACAAACAACCAAAGAGGAACGGCAACCTTTTCAAGAGTTGGCCCCAAGTGTGCCGTTTATAAAGATGGGCGCCGCGCATTTCAGCGCATACAAAACAACTTGATTTAATTAAAAATTAACTTTCAACACAAAACAACAACAGTAAAATCAAGAGAAAAAAAAAAAATTGATAGTGAAAAAAGAAAAGCGCACGGGGTTAAAAAACACAATTCTTGAATTAGGGCCATTAGTGTAGAAAAAAATAAAGAAGAAAAAAACGCCAACAGTAAAATGAAAGAAAAAACAGCAAGCATCCTCGCCGAAAAAGTTCGTTGAGTGGGTTCTATCAACCCATTGCGTTTACAAAAAAAAATCGACGTGTTTAAAATTTTAAAAATTTCGTTCTTCTTGTTGCGCGTCATTTTTAAGAGGAAAAAATTGTTTATTTTCAGTTTTTCCTTTTGCATTATACCTAAAGTACTGTCTACTCTTAAGGTGCACGTAGTACAGCTGCAATAAGTAGTAAGGGTTCAATTGCGTACACTGAAGAAAAATATGAAATCATATTTTCAATTTCAGTCAGATTTGCGGGATAAATTCTATTTGCAATCTATACCATTATATAAAGAGGTACCGAAAGTTTGTTTTTTTGTTTGTAACGGCTAATCTCTGGAACTGCTGTTACGATTCTAAAAATTCTTCTACTAATAGAACCTGAGTAACATCGGATGTATTTTATTTTAATAAAAATAACCGGCGTGGCAGCTTTCAATAAAAAAAAGCTATATCTTAGCAGCTATGATACCTAGAGTCTTAAAATTTGGTGATACGATGCAAATGGTCTATGCCAAGCACCTCGCAAAATGTGTATGGGATTAAATAAGGGGGCATGGCATCTTCCGTGCGACAAAAACTCTTAAAACGCTATATCTTGGCTCCTATGGCAGCAATAATTTTGAAATTTGATGTTGGGATGTTTATAAGTTTCTCATGAAATATGGGCGGGATTAGACAAGAGGGTGTGCCACTTTTCGTACGATACAAACACTTAAAACTCTATATCTTCGCTTCTTTGATAGCAAGAGTCTTAAAATTTTGTGTAAACTTGATACGTGGATGTACATTGACTGTGTCATTGACGGCATTGTGTATTGCAGAGTGGCACCTCCCATGCAACAAAACCACTTAAATTGGCTTTCTTCGAACTTATACCAACTTGTGAAATTTGGTGGATACACCCAATTGTCTGCAGTAAGGACTCTGTAAAATGTAAGCGAGATTGTACAACGGGTAGTGAGCGGGCAAAGCCGCGGGAACAGCTAGTTGTTACATAAATCTGAAGGAAACCTTAAGAAATCAATTATGTTGAGCGTCTAATACGATTGAATACTAAAATATCGAACAATTCAGATCGTACAGCAAAAAGGCGCGTAGAAGTCAAAATCCACCTCCTTTTTGTACAGTCAAAGTCTAATTGTTTCTAGCATTTGAGTGAGTCCAGAGCTTGTTCAGAACATTCCAAGTATCTGTATGAAATTTTATTGCATTGCCTCAAGTACATTCAGTAGAGTACTTTGTTTGTATTGTTGGTAAGCGAGTGTCAAGCTATATTGTCAGTGCACCCAATTTCATCGCTTTACTTTTCGGCAATCATAATTTCCAGAGCAAGACAGAAATGCAGATATACAAATAGACAGAGAGATATACGGACATAACTATATCTACCAAGGAAGTGACGCACATTAAGAATATCTATGTTTTGTTATACCCATCATGACCTGTCCAAAGATTTACAAATGGAAAAATCGAAGTAATCATACTCTGTGTGTTGGGTGGTATCAGAATTGGTTGAATAAATCAAAAATATGTATAAATATAAACTACTATAAATTAAAATGTATTTAAAAAAATAGACTCTTAATTTCTGCCTATGTACTTTGTCAAAAATATTCATAAAAATAGGTTTCCTAAAACTACATAAATGCATGAAGTTAGCAAAAAACTTTAATATTCGATAAGTGTTACCTAAAACGAAGTTGTATCGAAAACAAAAACTGATTGAGCGAAATACGGGATATTTTGGGATATATTGAGCAAAGACACCCTAGAACCGGTTCGGTTTGTTGCTTATTGTTAGTTTCTCTAAGCTGTGAATGCTCCAGAAACTTAAAATATAAAACAACAACTTTTGACTTCAATTTCCATGTAGTTAAGTTCAAGCGATTGAAATCTTTCAATGGACTGGAGCGATATGTGCCCGTATTTTCGAAATTAAAAAAAAACATTATCAAAATATAAAACTGGTGCTGTGAGAGGATCTATTAAAAACTAAGCATAATTTCTTTACGCTGTTAGGGTTCAACCAAAGACATCAATGAAAAACAAAAAACCTTCTAAAACTAATAACAACAGATTTTTGACTGTTAGCGATTGTGATCTTTCTGGCCTTTAGTGTGTCTTTTTAAAATGCTGACCGCAAAATGACTACTATATTTTTTTGTATGTTTAAAAGGATTGATATTAATGTTTAAAAGATCTATCATAGTGACTTTGATTCAATAAAAATTTTTATTTCAGTGTAACAGGGATGGTGTTTACTAAAATGAGTGCCTGGATCATGGTACCCGTTTTTGACCAATTTTTGTAAAAATATTTTTTTTTTCAAACGCAAGATAGCTCAAAAACAAATAAGGACAACACTAAGGGAGGCTCGAAACCCTGGAAAGAAGCGTTTTTGACCCGAAAATGGATTCCCGGACTATGGTGCCCTCATACGAATTTAATGACAAAAAACGATCACTACATTTGGTACGGGTTTGGTTAGCAATCGCGAGTAAAAGCCACAACAAAGCGAATACGATTTTTTGTACGTGGGGCAGAACGTTGCCATTCTGTTCCTCTCTTTTATTTCTGTTTGCTATAGTACGTGGTGGTGTTTGAATCAAAAAGCGAAACAAAGAATGTGAAAAATAAGGTATGAGCGTTACGATAAGGTGCAGATTTTTTCATTCCCTGACATTTAGGCATATCACTGTTAGTGATTGATAAACGATTTTATATTAACTTTCGTGCAAAAGTTTCAATGATCATCACTTTGTAATCAATATCTCTCACGATGATAAAAAAAGTATCTATCTTTTGCTTAATAGTCTGACGTAGAAATATATATGTATGAAAAATATTTCTTTATTTTAATCGGAAATCAGACAATTTCAAATAAAAAAATCTTTTTAGTTGTTTTTAACAATAATTAATTGATTGGCTATTGGCTGTTGTTGTTACTATTTTATAAAATTTTGTTTATAAAATATTGCAATTTATCAATTTGTAAACTATCATGAGTATTGATCGCTGCTAGTGATCGCAGAAAGTTCAGTTTTTATTTAATAAATAAGTTTTTTTTTGCAAAATCAATTTTTTTTTTTTATATCATATTTTATAGAATGTCAACGCGGACGTTAAGTTCGATACTAGGTCTGTCTACAACATAAGTGTTTTCGACACGTTTGATCACATATACCTAAAATAGTACATTATAAAAAATTATCTATCGAACATAACTGTTGTATTTTTGTTTTTTTTTTCTATGTGGAGGGTAACCTCTGGAACTAACTACTAACTAACAGAAAGCTACACTATCCCTGAGTAACATAAGTTTTATTTTTATTTGAAAAAAATATGAGGCGTGGCATCTTCCACAAAACAAAAATGCAAGAGTTTTAAAATTGTGATATCGTTCAAATGATCAATGCCAAGCTCCTCGCCAAATATGGGCGGACCAAAGGAACTTAAAACGCCAAATCTTGGCTCCTATGGCAGCAACAGTTTTTGACGACTGAGGGTGGCATCTTCCTTGCGATAAAAACAATTAAAACGCTGTATCTGGTAACTTATGGTAGCAAGACTTTTAAAATTAGGAACAAGGGTGTATATTGTCTATTTTAGGAACCTCATATAATATGGACGCGAAAAAACAACCTTCCTTATAACAAAAATACTTTAAACGCTATATCTTGGCATCTATAAAACAGCTACAGTTGTGAAACTTGATGCATTCATGTGTACATGGATTGTGCCAAACTACTCGCAAAATGTGAACGTCATTGTGTATTGGAGCGCGGCGCCTCCCATACAAGACAAACAGTTATATTGGCATTCTTCGTACTTATACCAAGTTGTGAAATTTGGTGTATGCACCCAATTGTCTGCAGTAAGGACTGCTTAAAATGTAAGCGAGATTGTGTAACGGGTAGAGAGCGGACAAAGCCGCGGGAATAGCTATTATATAATATAAAAATATTTCTCATGTATTTCAACTTTTAAAACAATTTAGCTTAATAAGTGCCCGCTGACTACTGCATATCAAGGTTCTTCTTGAACACCGTGCTCAAGTTGTGTCAAACATCTTCGCGTTTATTTCTTAAAGCTTCTCTTGTCAATTTAGTCTCAATATTTTTAGTTTCAATATTTTTTTCTCAGCGTATTGGCCCTTTAGAAATGTTGCTGGTATCTTAAACTGCAAACAATAATCATTAGGCTGCTTTTAAACAATTTTCGGGGCCAATTAACAATCAACAATTGAGAGTCGTGAACCTTTGTACGCGGCGGCGGCGAGTACTCGTCGTACACGGTAAATGGGACAGCCTTAAGTGGGTGTGGTGCGTATCTCTTATCGTTTAATTAAAATTTAAAAAGTTTGTCAATTTGTGTTTTGTTTTGTTGTACATAAAAAAACAAAAAAAAAAAAAATAAAACATTTGATTACTTTAACTTTAATGGGTTGTTTTAATGTTGGGAATTTACTTTTTTTTTGTTATTGAAGAGCTTAAGACGAACAGAATGTCGAACAGATATGTGACAAGGATAGAACACAGCTGTGTCATTTTGGAAAATCATTAAAATTGCTGCTAGCAAATTGATATAATTTTATTTTTTGCTTTGGAGTGAGACTTTGGAATGTATTTTTAATGCTTATTCTCCATTTACTGTTTAAATTGGAAATTTTGCATTTGGTTTTTTTTAATGAATTTAAAAATGTCAACAAGTTTTTTTATTATTTTTTTTTTTTAAGTTCAACGACTAACTTTAAGCCTAAGACCACTAATTTCAAATGACTCGATATATAAATAAACATTTTTAGAGTGGTTACTAAATCAATATCTTAGTAATTAATATCCACAATCCAACCTATAAATAGCAACCCAAACAAATAAAAACAGAAGTCCAAAATCTGGTAGCAAATAACAAATGCAGGCATAATTATTATATCATATCCTTTAAATGCTTGAACGATTCATAATATTCACATCAATTTGTTTATTCATTTCGAATTCAAAAGAGACTATCATAATAATAGAAGAGGCACTCCCATTATTGTCACATTAGTTCCACATTAGAAAGGGTAGTTTTTTGTGTTCTTGTATCATAATACACAATCGGACACAAGTTAAGGAATTATTTAACTTCCCATGTGACTAAGGCATAAATGAAACAAAATAGTGACAGCAAAAAATTTGGTAAGATAACCAAAAGGATACAACAGGACATACATATTAGAGGTCTACGCAAAACAACTTGCTGTGACGTCAGACTATAGAAGTTACTGTCAAGTATAGGTCAAGAATTTTTAACCATTCCCTAATGATTGGAGCAAAAAAAAATTATATCTGAAAATGGCTCGAAAACTGGCATTTCCAAGGTCCGGAACCACCCTAAGTGATGTCCAAAGTCCTTTTCCGATCTTTCCCTATCGATTGGAGCAAAAAAAAAAGTTGCGCGAAAACGGTCCTTACCAAGTGATGTTTGAAAGCCACTCTCGACCTTTCCCTAATGATTGCAAGAAAACAAATTTCTATAAAATAGGTTAAAAAAATGTCCTTTTCAGGATACGGAGCCACTCTTAATGGCAAACTTACTGAATGGCTCACTGTATTTCTCTGTACGGCACAATATAAATCTGGGGATTTCCAACTCATATATTACATTTTACAAGAGTTATATACGCAACTTTCGACGTCATTTGCAGCGCTCACCTCGCTTACTTTGTCTTTTGTTTTGTTTTGATTTTATTTATGATTTACGTAGACAAGAGCTTGGTATACTTTACAATGTGGCAAGTGACTTGATGGCAGATTCAAGTGCGCTTACGCAGACCTCTAATACATATCTACGTAGATATCAGTTGGCCGTAGGTACAATGTAAACAATAATAAAAAAGCAAAATGAACAACTAGTTAGAAAATTTGTTACAATTGCAAATCAATTTTTGAAATGTTGGTGAATACTGATGTTCAGATGAGTTTTGTAGTTTTTGTTTTTGGGGGAAATTCAAAAAAAAAAATCCAATCTAAAATGCAAATACAATTACGACCATAATAGACATAATAAAATTCACAGCACAAATTTATTAGACTAAAATAACAATAACGACAAAAGAAGACTTGCAGCATGGTACTGTTGAACTTAGTCAACAAATACCAACATACATAATTGTTGGAATAAATATCTTTACTTATTTAGTGACAATAAAAAAGCAACATCACAGGCCGTATGGTATTAGCTAAAACTTAAAATTATTTGCAAATTTAGAGTCACCACCCACAGTGTGAAGTTGAATTTACAAGAGTTTTCGGTATATTTGCCAAGGCAAATACAAACACACTTTTTTTGAAATGATATTTATTTGTGTGTGTCCATTTTAGATATTAGGGTGAACTTTGGAAATAAATATCTTAAGTCAATATTATAGAGCAATGTCTTACAAAAATAGGATATTTTTAGCAGTGCAAATTTTTCGTAGTAATTTTATTGAACCTTGTAGCTCGTCATATATATAATTGCGAAAAAAAAAATTAAAAGTCTGTGTTGTTTGTCAAAAATAATAGCGTAACACAAAAAAGTTGGGGAAGACATAGGTCTGCTTTAATATCTCACTACTTTACGCTTCATATGTGTAGAAGTGTATTTATAGCTCTTCAAGAAGTGCTTTATTGCCTTATGTCCCGTTTACCCTAGCATACTAAAGATAATCGGGAGTAAGAATTAGAACAGGATAAAATAGAATTTGTTTTATTTGCATTAAAAATATATTGACCCAAAAGCCCAAAATCTACAAATTCATACTATACAAATATATTGGTTATATAAATACTAAGAATCAGAACCACTATAAACAAGGGGTGATTTTTTAAGCGTTTGGTTTTTGAAAATCGAAAAAAGAATATAAATTTTTGCAAAAGTGAATGAAATATTTATTTGGAGAGATACAATGATTACTTGCATTTATTTTTTAAAAATTATTTTATGTAAATGTTGCCCGCTGCTAGGCCCGACGTGGTCATCCGTAAGCTCCAATTTTGGCATACTTTTTCCACCATTTCGGCCGGTATCTCAACAATGGCAGCTGTAATATTGTCTTCCAGCGCTGCAATTGTGGATGGCTTGTATCTGTACACGAGAGACTTCACGTAGCTCCACTAAAAAATAGTCTAGTAGGGTCAAATAGCATAATCTTGGTGCCAATGGACTGCTCTAAAACGTGAGATTAATTGCTCATCAATCTCGCCTTTCAATAGGTCCATGTTATCGCGTGCCGTGTGACATGTGGCACCGTCTTGTTAAAACCACATACCAAACAAGTTCAATTCTTTCATTTTGGATAAAAAAAATTCGGTAATCATATCGCTTGGTATCTTGCTCCACTGACTGTAACGTTGCGATTTTCATTACTTTTGAAAAAGTACGGTCCAATGATGCCGCCAGTCCACAAACCACACCAAACAGTGCATTTTTCAGAGTGCATTGGCAGCTCTTGAGCTGCCTGATAAGGACTCTCATCGTTCGCTATACGAATCAAACAGGTATAAAATATGCCACAGAATACAACAGAACAAACCCAAGTAGCCCTGAGTGTGAATGGGTGCAGATTGATTCGACTGAGATGCATTTTTGGACATCATTTTGCATTGCGACGTGCACAATACTACTTGTGATCGAGCGATTAATTTGTGAAACCGGCATACGCATCTTCTTTACCGAGCGTCAATGCTAATGCTTCGATTTTTTACCGTCGTGAAGACTATTCGTTTTGACGATACTAGGATTCCGGAAGACTATAATATTCATAATAATATCGGGCTTATGAGTCGATAACAATCTATGAACAATTTATTTGTATTTCGCTGGCACTTTCCTTTTCGTCAGTACATTTCATCCGAAACATACGGAAACATCACAACGGATAATTATGTGTGATACCACATTTTCGCTAGCAGAATAACACAAAATTGGAATTATATGTGACCAAGAGAAACAAATCAACCATGCACAGGACTGATGCTATTGACATAAACTCTGAAGCCCGAATACCGATAATTATCTTGGATCATATCAAGAAAAATGGAGGTTTTTATTGTTAATTCCATTCATTTTTCCAGGAATGCATTCATTGAACCTAATCATTGTTTTGTTCTATATTTTGAAGGCATCAATACGATGGACACAAACTTTTCGTGTAAACGTGAAACCAGACTCTGGCCTTTGGCTCTGTTTTACAATTTGGTCGACATCGTTGCTTGGTTCGCAATGTCGGCATGGTATAGGGAAGCCGCACTATGTAGCATGCTTGGTTATGAATTTCCTTTGGATACACAATGTGAGTCTGAGACGCCACAATTGGAAGGCAGCTGTTGCAATAAGATTCAGGGCAAGTGACACTTATGCATCTCGGATGATAAGCGTCAAAGAAATTCACGCAAGCGCTGCAAAATATACAGAAACCCAGTAAGCGAAATAACCCGCCACGCGTGCTAGACTAATTTTTTCTTTCTATTATTTCATGTATTTTTCAGTTTTCCTATTTATTATTTCTTCTTAAAGACATAAGATATAGATGACGAGGTACATATCAAGAAGTTACGTTTAGATTTTCGGTAAAAATTGAGTTATGGATGAGTTATACAAAGAGAGTAGAGTAGAGTTGTACATAAATACATAATATGTTTTCACGAGATATAGACGAAAATAAAGCATTCGTTCTCATGTAATTCATATGGAAAACTAAAGTACCAATAAATATAAATTCTCAGTTTCCCTTGTACTCGAATTTTTTTTAATATATCTGCAACTAATAAATCTGCTTGAAACAAAAATAATTAAAAAAAAAAAAAATTTGAGTCACCCTAATATACAAACTAAACATGCAAACAGACAGACACACTTTGACACTTCAATGTAAACTTTATTATTGAAATGCTATGGGGAATAAGGAAAAAAAAGTTTTGTTTGAATTGTCAAAGTCGCAGTTCGATAAATCGTCGTTTCATTGAAGTAAATTGTAATTTCTGCTGCGAATGAACTAACTTGAATTTTTTTATGCGTGCTGTTGGTCTTTCTTAAAAGCTTTTGGACTCAATAGTGCTTCAATTTAATGATTTATTTACTGTCTGATTTTAAAAAGCATCTTGTCTTTTCTAAAGTGTGGAGATGTTCTACGAATAGAATCTGCATGTTTGAATATTTTTAAAGATATTGTAAGATAGCAGTTTCTTCGTAACCCTTTTGAGTAAATTTGAGAAAAAAAATTTTATCATATAAGAGCAGAAAAATAACTTATTTTTTAATTGTCTGGTATAATATTGTATGCGTAGAACACCAAAACATTACAAAGTGTGAAAATGCAATATCAGTTAACAACAAGTCAGAGCATGGCACCATCCTCAGTGACCTTAATGCTGAATATATTTTGATTTTTGCAATGGTTCTTCACATATCTATACAAAAAGCAGGACTACGCAGATTTTGAAATTTATCATTAAATTTCTTTAATTTTTAATTAGATATGGTTGGTCTTATGCAAAGTTAAACTTCACGATTTTTATCTGTAAATTAGTTTTGGTGGCAGAAGAGACAAACAATTTGAAAATTATGTGACTCAACATTTTGCAACGGTTGAAACATTTGAACTTAAATGAAATAAGTACATCACTTTCAATGTGCCAGTTTATTAACTAAATCAAAGTACACTGAGAAAACAATTTAATTATATATACCAAAAATTGGTAATAATTAACAAATAGTATATTTGATATAGGCGAATTAAATATCTGATATATATTAAAATTTCATGCATTACAGTGAAATGAATAATATTTTTGGATCAATTAGATATTTGGTAATAATTACCAAATCATATTTTGGTTGAGACAAATATTATTTTGCAGCAATCATTCGCTTGTTAATAATCAATAAATCATGTATTTGACTAAAAAAACACTTTTTTTTTCGCAAACGTATGCATTCATTATGTTGATGACCAACAACGATTTTTCCAATATCGTTACATTCTTAGATATGATGTCGTTTGTAAAGGGTGTTTTTTTTAGAGGTTTGTTTTTCGAATAGAGATAAAACTGGCATTTTATGGTCAAATCTGGCAACTCTAATGTCATTTATGTTCAGTTTGGTTTGCCATTTCATCATGAACAGGTTGACAAAAGAACAACGCTTGCAAATCGTGCAAATTTATTTCGAAAATAATGGTTCAGTTCGCGAAGTTTACCGCAAGCTCCGTCCATTTTATGGTCAATATAATCGTCCATCAGAGCAATTAATTCGGTTAACCATGGATCGTTTTCGCACTACGTTTACTCTATGTGATAATACGCATCCGCAGAGACGTCGAACAGTGCGCACCGAAGAAACAATTGCCGCTGTAGAGCAAAATGTTGAAGAGGACCCGAATGAATCGATTCGCCACCGTGCACAGCAATTGGAGCTTTGTCCATCAACTTTATGGAAGATTTTGCGCAAAGATCTTGGCTTGCGACCTTACAAGATCCAGCTTGTGCAAGAATTAAAGCCGCGAGACCATGCAATGCGTCGTGATTTTGGTGTATGGGCCGAAAATGAGATTGATCTCGATGCTGATTTTCATCGCAAAATTTTGTTCAGTGATGAGGCTCAATTTTGGTTGAATGGCTACGTCAACAAGCAAAATTGCCGCATTTGGAGTGAAGAGAATCCACATGAGACCCTTGAGACGCCATTACATCCACAAAAACTGACTGTTTGGTGTGCTCTATGGGCTGGTGGAGTCATTGGGCCATACTTCTTCCGAAATAATGCTGGAGAGTCAGTTACCGTTAATGGAGACCGGTATAGAGCCATGATAACCGACTATTTTGTTCCCGAATTGGATGGCATGAATGTGGATGAGTTGTGGTTCCAACAAGACGGCGCTACATGCCACACAGCGCACGTCACAATCAATTTATTGAAGGAAACATTCGATGAGCGCATAATTTCGCGGAATGGACCTGTCAATTGGCCACCAAGATCGTGTGATTTGACACCATTGGATTATTTTCTTTGGGGATATGTGAAGTCGCTCGTCTACGCCAACAAACCAGAAACGTTAGGGGACTTGGAAGCCAACATTCGTGGCGTTATTGCCGACATACGGCCCCATATGCTCGAAAAAGTGGTTCAAAATTGGACCTGTAGAATTGGCTTTATTCGAGCCAGCCGCGGCGGCTACATACCCGAAATCATATTTAAACATTAATGGCATAAAATTATCCTTCCAATAAAGCCAAACTGATGGACATTAAAACGATTTTCTTGTGTTTTATTTCAATTTGAAGCTCTATACCTCTAAAAAAAACACCCTTTATTTATACAATCATATATGCCCAAATACTTAAGTAATGTTTTACTCAAATAAAATTAGGATTAACAAATGTATATTCAACCCAAACAAATTTTTTCAAGCGACTCAAACTCATATAATGTTTGACCCAATAAGCAATAATTTAAATTTCAACTAAGGACATGGTAATAACTAGCAAAATTTGTTGTTGGTTAACAAATATTTTAAAAATCTATCAACGAAATACATTTATTTAAAAGAAGCTTTTCTCAGTGTACATTAGAAAAGCATAACTTACTTCAAAACTGTACTACAACCAAGAATAGTTTTTGTAAAATTTTAGACAGCGAGCGAAAAAAGCAAAGATTTCAGTGGGTATTTGGTTTACAAAATCTTCAATTTTTGATTTTTCGAATTTTTCTCAGATTCCAAAGACATAAGATTTGGTGTGATCCTTGAAGAAAACTTTCTTGTGCTGATTGAATATAAACCTGAGGGGGCGTTTTAGAAAGGCTGGCGAAAGGGTGGTGTCGAACAACGCGTTACGTCAGATTGTTTTTGAAGTGAAACTTCTTTAGCAGAGGGTTATATGAATAAATAAAATAAACAACATACGCAAGTATTAAGAGTTAGAAATCTCATGTTTTATTTATTATCACAAACGCAATTAATACAATCCGATACTTTGCGAAACATAATTGTGACGTCTAGGTTAACATGGTCATTTGGGTGTTAAATAATGTTTAACGTTTAGTGTTTAAGTGAGGGTGGGAAAAAAAGTTGAACACACTAAATCACTTTTTAGGGTTTATATTATAATAATTTGTAATTTATAATATAAATTACAAATTATTATATTCAATGTCACTGTTATTTGTAAACCGTAAACTGTTTTATGTTAAAATTGTAGATTGTTCGTACAATTGTTTAATTGAAATTTTATGGTTTTGCACTACGCGTTGTTGCTGTAGCCGGTTGGCTTGTGGAATTCAGCGCAGCCACAACGAGTAAAGGTGCACCTTGCGGTGAATAGCAAAAGTGAAGCAGATATGCACGATGGACACTAGTTTGCGTTGCACCTAAACATTTAGCGTTACAAATTTCAAAGTCTACAAATAAAGCGTTACGTAATATTTGAACGCCCTCTTATTTTGCAAATTTTCATATTAAAAACACCTCGAAATCCACAAAATATGTAGAAAAAAAAGTGTTTAAAAACAAGAGATAGAAAATTTAGTTCTTGGAATTATTTATGTTAAAAAAGTTCTGAAGCCTCTCTTAATTAAATTTTGAAAGAGTTATAAAATATTGCAATGAAACGCAATTTTACCATTCCTTTGTACTGGAGAATTGAGTAAAAACCCAAAAATATTTGTAGATAACAAATTGACAACCAATTGTTAAATGCAAATAAAAATTTGACCTACATTTCCAATTGTTAATGAAAAATGCAATAAAAATCCGGGCACGTCATTTTGTTTGTACATTTAATTGATGTGAAATGTTAACCATTTAATTTTTAAATGCATTCACGTTAATGAACAAAAATTAAAGTCTGCATTTAAAATAACAATTTCCAAAATGTTTTTATTATATAAAACGATTCTGTTTCATATAATTTATGTAACTGTGAGCAATCCTCCTAGCAATATAAATAATTGAATATCAAATGAAGGTCATAAACATTTTTAATTAAATGAAGATTGTTAAGATATAAAATAAAATTAATAACTTCTTTTCTACCGCTACGGAGTTGTGGAGAGAAATTCCATAGGTAGATGATTTGGCTTTCGAAAAAACATTTTATTACGTTTAGAAAATTGTTTTTTTTTGCAATTGATTTACATTCAAAATACGAAGCTGTATATCGGTTTCATGGGCAAATATTTCGATCAAAGGATATAAAGTTCTTGAATTTGACGAGGACAACAGCTTAATGGTAAAAATTGGATGTATCGATCTATGAGCCTTCTCAAAAGCGATATATGACTTAAGCCATCGTGTGAAATTTGAAATATTCAATAATAATTTCCAAGTATGAAACATATTGTTGGAGCTTCGAGAATATTTTATTAGCAATGGATAATTAAACAGGATTTTTAAAATGTTACTTTCTAAAAAAATCATTTGTCATCTTTTAGTTAATTAATTTTCCAAATATGTTCTCTAAGTCTAAGTGGGAGAAATATGATGAACAGGGCCTATACCAGCAAAATCACATATTGCACATTAAACTCAATAAAGTGTTTACTCAATAATCAAATCTTTTGGATATTCTATTTAATTTTTAAGTTACATACCGTCGGTATCGGGTAGAAAGGTCCTAACTCATTTTTTCCTCGAAAGTGTCTTTTTTGCCGATAAATCGATGAACCACAGCTATATTTTATCGATATTGAAATCGTTAGTTAGATAAAGGTCTAAGCTAATTCTCCCAAAAGACGAGGAAAATAATGGGAGGGGCAAATCTATGTTTACATTTATGAACAGCTGTATCGATTTTGAAAAAAAATGACGTCATGTTATAGGTAATCACAGGGGCTATAATTATGGTATTCAAAACTGCCGTTTTTAAGATATGTTGTATACTCGATTTTTTGCTGAAAATGTTCAAGTGTCGAAAATCATTGATGCAAATGGAATTTAAGAAATTTCTCGTCACTAACGTTTACGATTTAACCTCTCCAAACTGACCCACTAAAAATTTTGGGGATTGCATTTAACAAAACTTTTTTTTGGAGGTCTTAAATCTTTTTCTCCTCCTGTGAAACTTTAAAAATATGAGTATATGAACAATCCCATTTTGGAATTATGCGATTGTAGCGCATGAGAGCAATGAACGAATTAAAAAAACCGAACGTTAGATTGGAGCTGTTGGCGTTTGTTACATAAACTCATAATATTTAAAGTTCAAGTAAAAGACAGTTTTCTTTTGCAAAATAATTTAAAGGAAAATAAACTTACTTTCTCCATCTGAACACTGAGATAGAAGCCAACTTAAGCACATTTTAAACTGTTTGCCGTAGCACCTTCTGAAACACAAAATCTGGCAGTCGCTTCTCTTACATCTACGTTTGATAAACTTGCGCTGGTCACTATATAGATTTGAAGGCAAATTCTTAAATAGCCGCTTTTTTGTATATTTAAAGGAGCTAAGTATGTTAAATTGAAATTGGATAGGCAATAATTAGCGGTAAATTGAAAAAATTAAAATTCTTTATGGTTCTTAAAGGTGGTGACTAATTGATTTTAAAAAAGAATTAAGGTTTGGTCTCGCTGTTTGTCAATAGATGGCGCTAGCGGTAAGAGCTGGTCGATTTGGTTCATATCGAAACGTTATCAATCTAGCCCAAACTTATGGTAAACAAACCGATTTGACATTTTTAAGATTTTGCGTTTTCATAGTCTGTTTGTGGTTGCTCGAAAATGACTGATTTTGTGCCAAATAATCGTCATTTGCGGGAGGTGTTGGTTTTCTTCTTTCAATCGAAGAAAGCGGCGGCCGACGCGCATCGAGAGCTCCAAAAAGTTTACGGAGATGGTGTTCTGAGCGAAACAACGTGCCGAGATTGGTTTCGTCGCTTTAAAGACCAGGATTTGAACATCGACGATCGACCACGTGAAGGAAGGCCAAAAACCTTCAAGAACACGGAATCGGAGACATTGCTCGGTGAGGATTCGGCCCAAACGCAAGAATAGCTTGCATCAGTATTGGGAGTTACCCAACAAGCCATTTCCAAGCGAGAAAAACGGCCCCAATACGAACAGAGATACGATAAAGTAATCCTATTGCATGACAACGCTAGGCCACACGTTACTAAACCAGTGAAAACATATTTGTAAACTCTCAAATGGGAAGCCCTACCCCACCCGCCGTATTTCCCAGATATTGCCCGTCAGACTACTACTTTTTCCGTTCAATGGCCATGGTCTGGCTGATCAGCAGTTCAACTCCTATGAAAACCTCAAAAAAATGGCTTGATTCGTGGATAGCCTCAAGAGGCGAACACTTCTACCGTGAATTTGCATTTCGACCCCCAAGCGGGTGGTAAGGGGGTAGTAGCGGGAAAACTGGCAATTGAATTAATTTTTTACTGTCATATTCGGTTTCAGCGACCTCAAAAATGTAGAAATAGTTGGGACTACTCTCTGGCTCATTACTTTTTTTTTTTTTTTTTGTGTGCTTGTATAATCGATGAAGTTCATAACCGACCCTCAACCCTCAATTATTGCAACACTAACTATGTACTGGTTTTTGAGCGTCTTACCGACCTACTAGAAACTTTTAATAAACCAAAATGCATCAAATTGTCTTGGACTATTTCTTTTTTGTAGAGCATTATATATTGCCTACAGTCCCTAACGTTTCAACACTTAGAATATCTATTTAGTAATTCCTTATACGCGCTATAGCGTAACATTTTCATTTCATTGCTTCGTTATTACTTGGACTCATATTTCAAAATCATATTGATTACAACATATTAAAATATTAACAACAAAGTTTAAATTGCGTAAAATAAATTCAATATATTTTTTTAATAAAATAAAAATTTAAACTCACCCGCAACAGATGATGTCTCGTGCATACCAACGGTAGCAGCTATAAGGGGCGCGGCACTGACCAAACGCGACGACAAATTTTGCAGCTCAATCTTTTTCGACTTGGAAATATTGAAAATGTCATTGGTGCTCATGGTTTGTGGTGTTGGTGAAGCAGCAGCACCAGTATCGTTACTGTTGCCACTGCTGCCACCACCGCCACTCAACACTTGCGCCAACTTTTTACCCAACTGCAACGCCATTTGTTCATCAACAAAATCACCTTCGAGCTCAAGATCTGGACTGGGCTCTGTAGCTGAATCTGTGGTCGCTACCTCGTTGGCAGGCAAATGCAGAAAAATAACACCGGACACCGACAGTTGAGACAATTTATCAGCACGATGACGTTGCTGTAATTCCAAGATCGCTTTAGCTGTTGTGGGCGAAAGTATGCCTGACGTGTCACCAGAAGTAGCACTAATGTCACTCAGCGGACGTTGCTGTTGTTGTTGTTGTTGCTGGCGTGCTAGTCGATGTTGTTGTTGTTGCTGTTGACGCCTTGAACGATTTGGTCTTTTTGGTTGCTCGTTGATAAGACCTTTGATGTACAGTTCTGCTGCTTCTTCGCCATCTAGTTCATAGGCATCAACATCCGGATTCTCGT
This sequence comes from Meiosimyza decipiens, assembly GCA_963680825.1. Taxonomy (NCBI): domain Eukaryota; kingdom Metazoa; phylum Arthropoda; class Insecta; order Diptera; family Lauxaniidae; genus Meiosimyza; species Meiosimyza decipiens. The sequence goes on from OY804260.1 coordinate 57,994,865, forward strand.
CATCATCGTCATCCTCTTCTGTTAAGAGTTGACCAGCAGTTGTAAGCAGACGTGGTGAAATTGGGTCTGTAAAGAGTGAATCAGAACTGGATGACATCTCCTTTAAAATAACAATTTCACAATTCCGCAATGTGTGAGCCGTTGTGGTAATGTTGCTGTCATCATCACCAGCATCACCAACATCGCCAACATCATCATCTGTGCGAGTACGCAAGAAGAGATTTCGTTTTGCAAGATTGGAGGGGGAGAAAAAGAGAGTGACAAGTTAAAATTGTTTTTTCTGCCTCTAGGTAGCGAAAAGTGAGCTACGCATGAATGAAACCACTACTGAGGAGAGGAGAAGGTACTACTTTCTGATGATGTCTTATGTCCTGTTTTTGAGATGGTTGGAAATGACTTGATCAAGTGCTTGATAGTGGGATTAGAGAAGTAAAATTAATTTTCGTTTGAAAAATTAGAAGTTTATGTGGGGAAGGAGGAATTCCACTCTTAAAATGTGTGCAAATGTTGATATTGAACAAATAAAACCTAACAACAAAAATTATAAGCATTGAAATGAACTCAAAGTGCTTTTTATTTAACCGACAATTGGTAGTTTATTTAGTTTGTCATACGCTGAAGGGGGAAAAATGACAAAAAAAAAACATTTTAAGATATTGTCATATTGGCAATCATGTGCAAACAAATTAAAATAAAATTTATTTCACGCATGTCGAGCTATAAATAAAAGATAGATAGACATGATGATGATGAATTATTTATGCAAATGGATATATTCATGAATTATTTGATTTATGTTCAAAAATATGCCAAAAATTGCAACAAATAAACTTTTTATTTGTCAAACATTAAATGATTCATATTTAATAACTGACAATGAGTAACAATGGGAATGACTTACGTAGTCTACAAAAGAAAAAAAAAAATTGCTGCCAGAACTTTGAAAGATTTTGGGAAGGAAATGAGTAACAAAGGGTATGAGTTAGGTAAATTTAAAAACACAACAAAAATTCCTGCCTGAGCTTGGAAAGATTTTGGGAAACAAATTGCTGCTTACTAAATGTATAAATGGTCTCAAAATTGCCAAGTTCCGGCATATATATAAGAGATTTTAATTCAAAATATTAAAAATAGATCGGCGTTTTTATTGATAAAGTAAACCTTCCTTGAAAGATTCATTTAAGCACGATTTCTTAAATTTTTTCGTAGTTTTTATTGGGCTTGTTTTGATGAAAAATAAAGCCTCGTCATATCGTAGGTGCGCTGGTTTCTTTTTCTTCGTGGGTTAAAATCTTTGGCACTATATTAGGCAATAATTCGATCTAACTCGGTGTTTGTGTTGTGACGTTGATTCCATCTATTAGTTTTGTGCAAACTAAACTAATTTTCCTTGAAAATGTCCACAAAGTTACTTTAATATAACCACTATATCCCAATGGACTATAATTAATTTTCAAGTCCTGGCCGGGAATGTTATATCCAAGCTGGTGGCCTGAATTCATAAACCTCTGAAGTAGCCTGTAATTGGAAGTGGCAAGTTCACGGTTTTTTTTTACATAAATGGTGACTTGGATGCTGTATGAACTGAACTTTGAACGCTCTGATTTTTTTCATTTATGTGCTTCATGTAAGCTAACCCCAAGTTCCTTGTAAGTTTCTAGGACACTAGGTGCTGCTTTTCATGTAATTGCTGTATGAGTTTTTTTCTTTTCCAACAAAACCAACAATAAATGAAATAATGGATGCGGCAACACTGATCAAAATAACAAAATACCATTGCTCTTTTACAGGGATACGGTTCCCGTAAACAAGCTCGAAAACTTTCCAGTACCCCTTTTTTCTTGTCATTGACATTGATCGAACTGAATCTGTTTAGAGTAAAATAATATCCAGACTCTTTTCGAAATATATAAAAATGTTATAAAACAAATACGAAATAATTCAAAGATTTTTCATCAATGCAAACTTATTTCTCGGCACACAACGTTTCATAAACCTTTCAGAAATCTTACGAAAGATCAGTTACTTTTCACAATTTTTTTTTATTTCTGAAGACTATCTGCAATATGTGAATTATGATTTCATTAGAAACGTTTCTCAAACGTTTCATAAACTTCATAACATTAACGGTTAAAGCAAAAATTTCTTTATTACGTCGGCGCACTATGAAATTCTTTGATTTCTTTTTATACATGACACCTTGCACTGCTATTTTTTTTATAACGTCATCCGTCGAACTTTAAATTTATTGATTAGTTCTTACCCGTGTCATTACTTGCGTTGATAATTGGCAATCATTACATGAAATTATACTTAACAGAGAAGCACCCTACAATATTCTCACAGTTCTATGCTATCAATATGAACATACCTGTTGTATATATACAATTTAGATAACGAAAAAGGAATACCTATTATTTAATATTATTTAGATTTCATAAAAAAATTCAGTGAACATTATGTCTGGAAACTTTCAGAAAAACTTCAGAATGATTATATGCGAAAAATTTCATGGCTTATCAGAAAGATTTCAATTGAAAGGTCCAGGAAACGTTAAATTTGTAGCTTCAGAATGATTACATGTGAAACTTTCATTTGAAATACATAAGAAAGATTTCTGTAACGTTCCGTTCGCAATATTTCAATAGAAACATTTTGGTACGTCACGAAGTACTTTTGAAACTTTCTAAAACGTTACATGCGGTGTGGATAATATCGTGTTGCTTCAGTTTTATATATAATAATCTGAATAAATAAATATTCTAAAATATTTTCAAAAATATTAGCTAGGAGCATATTGGAATTTCATCAGGTAAAACGTAATGAGAGGAAATGCTGTTCAAACTAAGTTCGGGAATTGTATCTGTCTAACTTGTTAACCCTGTCGATATCTTAAGTTGCGTAGCACAAAAAGATAAATGGCTACAGCCAGAATGTGCTAAATACGGTTTTTTAATCTACACGTAATGCTTACTTTGAAAATGTTCAAATGAAGTTATGAATTAAGTTTCAAGCTGTGGCAATAACAAAATCAATGATTCATTGAAAACTGCATTTTTAGAAATATACTCAATGAAAATGCCACATTTTGAAGAAATTTTATTCAAGAATGGTCAAATGATGTGTGCAACAAAAAGTAGTGATTTTATGTAAAAATCAGTAACCTCTCCGTATCAGGATTCTCCTCATAACTCCCACATAACTTCATATGTGCAACGCAATTTAAAATATCGATGACTCAATGTATCGAAATTTTGTAAGCCATTATTCCTAATCCATTACAGTGATTATCTTTGGCCTATTCCTTGACCATTTTCAAAAAACTATGTCACGTTGTAACCACATCTAACAAATGGTAAAATCTATGTAAAGTTAAAGTTCAATAAATAACATTTTCGCTATGTATTCCCAAAATATGTATATCGGCAATTGCACAAAATTACTTTGAATTATTTACCTAATAGAGCAATAGAAAACATAGCTAGATTTTCGTGAAATAGGTGCAGATTTGTAGATGTTTGATAAATTGTATTCAGAGATAGACATCTGCTTTTGTATGTGTTAAGCAGATTAACTGCATTAATTTAATATGCTAAGCATAGCGAAAAGCTGCATCAAATTTTACAAACAATTTAACAAATGTCTAAAATTAAGCTCCTCAATGCATACCATACTTAATTGCTTAGACCATGACATTGACTTTGAAAATCTTTGTAATCTAAAATAATAATTCTTTATTAAAACTTTTCCAAGATGACTAATTGTTGGATAATTTACATCTGTGTTTAGAAAGTAATTAGCAATATATGAACTTATTATTATATTAAATAGAGCAAAACACGCAATTAAATTTGCATTTCTTAAGAATATTAATCACCCAGCGAGAAATTGACCAATGTATGACTTATCAATACGTTGATAAGGTTAGTTTATTTTGTGGACGACAGCGGTTTTTTTTTTGGAAACGTTTTTTTACTACAAAAAAATCACCAAAATGCTAATGTCTTTTCATTCATTAAAATTTTAATATAATTTTAAAAACATGTAAGAAAAGCCATTTTCTGTTGGAATTTGTTTTTAAATGTTTATTATGATAATTGATTTACTCCTAGTTAGCTAGAAATTCATTTCGACTTTAACTTCCATTTCTTATACATGAAGTGATACTTTATTGTATTATAATATTGAATTATAATTCTTAATAAAGTTCGAAAACTAGACAATAAATAGTATGGCATACCATAGTAAAAGTCGCAAAACTTTGAAAAAGAGTGAAAAAGTCAAATGGTCTTGCATACATAGAGACGAAAAATTAAGTATTGAAAAAACTTAATATAATTCGAAAAGTGTCGAATAGTGTTAAAAAATAGCAAAAAAGTCAGAAATAATATATGAGTTTCGAAAAAGTCAAAAACATCGGAAAAGTATAGAAAAAGTCTTCCAAAGTCGAGAAGTATCAAGTAGTAAAGAAAAACATTTACATATTTATACAAGACGAAAAGTATCATAGAATATGAAAAACCAGACTAAGCCGAAAAGTTTTGGTATTAAAGCAGTCAAAACATAGCCGAAAAAAATTCGAAATATTTTGGAGCAAATTGAAAAGTTGAAACCATAAAAAAAAATTGTATAGAGATTTCATAGTCATAAAGTATCGAATAATATAGAAAAATATCGAATGAGTTTTAAACAACAATAATTCGATATGTGTCGAAATGTATCAAAATATGTACATTAGGGTGGGTCGATTTTTTTTTCTATCGGCTTAGCCTTTCAATAGTAGATATCGCTACTGAGTACTTAAATTTTTTTTTAAGCATTCATAGAAGTAGCGCGAGTGCCCCAAAGTTGGTAATTTTCGGTCCTTTTTTCAAATAACCGATGCTGTACATATCTGCATAGGTAGATCTGGCTCATATTTTTAGCTTGGATGCCCAAATATATACATTTTTCATAGACTAAACGATGGTGAACTTTGCACTTTTTATCTGAATGGTAGAATTAATTCAGTATGTCTGAGAAAAAGTGAATATTCCATATGAAAAAGCGATTAATAGGTGGAAACAAAAAAAAGTTGGTCCGATCTGGACAAGAGAGAGGTGTTAATCGATGGGTCCCTATGAATGGATATAGGAACGGGCAATACAGAAAGAAAGAAAAAGCTTTTTTTTTGCAATTTCCTAGTCAATTTAAATAGATTTCTGTTTAATATTATTAACAAGCCTCAATTGAGCTTAACCATATATAGCTTTAAATTGATTAAATTCATTTTTGTTATTTTCAATCAGATTTCTGTTTAAATTAACTAGATTTTACTTTGGTAACAAAACATTATGTCTCCTAGTTGAATTAATCAGATCCTAGTTTAGTTTTTTCTCAGTGTACAAAAGCAATGACATTTCTCAAAATCGGCTCAATTATGAATTGTCAAATATATTAGTGTTAATTTTTCAAATTAATGCTTCTAAAAGTGGTTCATTTTAAAATTTCAAAGCTGAATACAATTTATTGATGGAAATTTTAGAGAATTTGCTAAACAGAAAATAAGAATGAAAGCTTTATCTCGATTGGAAATTGTGATTATTCAAAATTTAAATATAGTCCTAAGTGGTTGTTCATATATAAAATATAGGGGAAGCAAAGGTAGCTGATCTTCCAGCCGAATTGATTTTACAGGTAAGGAATTTCTTATACACGATTTTTGGTATCAGAGACGATAAGTTTTCGATAATTTTCGATCTGAAAAACTCAAACCACAAAAACATCAGACCCCGTTCCAATTCGGCAAATCGCATACATTTTCTAAGTGAAATTTCAGTGCAGCGTGATGCTTTCGCGGAAGAAACATATTTATTAAGATTGCAAAGTTTTCGTAATTTATAGACTTCGCTCTAGTTGTATCAAGTTCTTAACTATCAGTTTTAAATTTTTTTTTTTTTTGGTGGAAAAAATGTTTAATTCATATCAAATTATTAAATATATTTTTGTACGGTTTCACTTTACAGAAAATGTCTACCTGAACAAAGTGGCAGTAACTGAAAGTCCACTTAAACTTTCCAGCAGTAATGTCACGTAAACGTTATAACAGTCACTAATTGGTTAATAGTAATAAAACAATATTTTAATTGTAAATAAACTCATTAACTCTCAATGAGAGCACAAGAAAAGAAAAGTCAAATATGTCATAAAATCAAATAAAAGAAAATAAAAGAAAAACAAAAGAGCACATGTTAGTAAACAAAAGAAACAACAACCAATTAACTTCCAGCGGCACTGGAAGTCTAACAGAGAGCACCACGGCAGGTTTGAAGAAAACTTCGAATAAAACAAAAAAAAAAGGGCTTTGAATGCAGAAGTAGGAAAACTAAAAAAAAGAGCTCAAATCTATAAGAGAGCACATTAAAAAAAAGAGATGAAAATGCAAAAATACAAACAAATTTAAAATTCACGCAAAATAAAAAATAAAGAACCTTGAAATGTAATGCAAAACCATGGACCTGTAGTGGACCGACCGACCCTGTTAAATAAAGGTTGGTCAGCACGCTATAAACTTTGTGGCAAATCAAGTGTAACGTCAGGAGGGAGCAGAACTGAAATTCAGTTGCGTGCACACAAACGACAAAAACATGAATTTTGTAAAATAAAACCAAAAAAAAAAAAAACAGAAAACGAGGTATATGGAAGGGAAACTAAGAATAGTTAGCTAAAGGGAGAAACTAAAATGCGGAACAGCAACATTAGTGATGTGAAATGATACCCACAGTTAAATAGTTTTGTGAAACCGGTTCTAATAGCAATAGTTGTAAATTGTAGTAAATTTTTAGGTACATTAGAACTGGAAAATTTGCACTTTGAGGAATAAAGCACCAAACTGGTTCAGGACACTTTTCAAGTGTGAAACATTAACATTGAAAACATATGTACATTTGATATGAGAAGATGTTATACTACAATCACCTTGATATTTAATTTACCCTGTAGCTGATACGCTTCATTTACTCAAGTGAAGATAGGTAGTATCAGTGACGGTATATTTACGAGACTATGCATCTGTGCACTAAAAGTATTTAATTTCGCGGAAACAACAGAGTCCTCTCAAAATTTCAATTAAAAACAAAAACTTGTGTGATTTGACTATGGAGCACAGGGTCTGATGTGCCGCTTAATGAATTCATATTAAGAAGTAAATCGTCACTGATAGTATTTCAACCCTTTTACGACTCTGATATTTCTCCTTTCAAAGGGAAGAGTTTTCCAATTTGACATGAACAAATTAACCACCACACAAAAATAGCAAACATTTTATTTTAGTTTTGAAAATTGATAAAATCAAAATAGAATTCCAAATTCTGATTTTCTTACATACTTAAGTTTTAGCTAAATAAAATCTATTTTGCTCTTAGTCCGGGAGTTACCATTGCATTTTTCATAGTCATTTCCTGCTCCTTTAATTTTGTTTGCTAACAAGTATGACTAATAATCGAAATAGGCGTCAGTCATCTGCATCGTGGTGGGCCTAAATGTCAGACCCTGTTTGCGAAAACGATTTCATTCAATAACTTGGAAAGTACGCCACAAGTAGAAAAATATTGTTGAGGAGATAAAAGCACATCGATTATATGCCCGAAAAGCCTCCATACATGATTTGACCCATCTTGCAGCGTTTTAAAGTTTCTAGTAAATACTATAATTTCGACCAAAATTATTTATTTTGGGCGAAAAATGCGGTTTTTAGACTCGAACGTGTAATTTTGATCTAAGACTTTCAATGAAATTGGTGTTTATAATAAAATAGAAATGGTTATTAAAAATTTTGAGACTATGAATGGTGGGTAAAATCTTGTCATACGGAAATTTTTGGGCATAAAATCGATGTGTTTTCATCTCCCCTACAACATTGGTATTAATATATACCTGTGGCTTACTTTCCGAGTAAATGAACAAAGTTTTTTTTTCTCGGCCTCTTACAACCAGTCCCGACACGATTCTAGCAACTGACGCTTACTTCGATTATCAGCCATACTTGAACTATCAATGGCAAAAAATATTTAGCGGAAGGAAATGACTATGATAAATGCTACGCTACCTCCCAGAATATCTCCTGGTATAGCATAATAATATCATATTTGGGGATACACGACTATTAAAAATTTTTCAACAAATCTTCAATATACTTTGTATGATGCTTTTTTCAATAATTTTCGACTTCTTTCCCACAAATTTTCGACTTCTTTCAATATTTTTATCCTCTTCAACATTTTGGTATTTTTTTTTCGATATATTCAACATTTTTCGTCTTCTTCAATACTTACCGATATTTTCAATACAATTTGACTTTTTTAACGATTTTCGAAATTTTTCGCCTTATTCAATGTTTTTCGACCTAATAAAAAAAGTTGATTTTTTCGGTATTTATTGACTTTTTTAACGTTTTCGACGCTATTCGACTTTTTCGACATTTTTCAACTTTCTTGACTTTGAAAAATTTCTCGGTTTTTTCAACACTCTCGACTATTTCAACAACTTTCAATTTTATTCAATATTCTTTGACGTTACAGGTAAGTTGCATGGATCATAGATACATAACGTGACCAATCGTGCTTCTTTTGAGAGTAGAATTCTTTCTGACCCTTTTTTAGGTACTGCGTGCTTCAAAGCACACTAAAAACAGATATATTTGATATGAATGACCTTTTTTTTTGGGTCATCAGTAATTTTTTCTTGATAAAATGTTTGATATTTTGTCTAGCTCTTTTGAATACGGTATGTATCTCTATTTGATCCAAACTATTGAAGTTCGTCACGTTTTTCATGCCCCACAACAGAGTCTCAAATTATTTTTGTATGAGTAAGATTACATTAATTGTTAATATTATTCCCTAAAAAAAAGAGTCTCTAAAAAAATGTTGTACTTTATTCCTCAAACACATAAACAGTTTCGAACATAAGTAGATATCTTTCGCTATTTATAGTTACTGGTGTTAGTAAAAGGAATAAATCCTTCTCCTAAGGTATATTTAAGTTACAATATGTGTCTATTATTTTTATTCAAAAATAAGTAGGTAGATTTTTGCTGAAGCTTTTTTCGCAAAAAGTACAAAATTTAAAAGAAAAAAAAAATCATTAAAATATAAATGTGAGAAATTTTAGTAAGGAATGCACCGCTCATACCTTATCAGCTATGCACATCAGAAAATTCGTTAGGCATTCTACATTAAAATAAATAACTTTGTAGACCATTTACAACTCGATTCGCATCACAGTTTAACGCGACGCCTTCGGTTTTCTCGAAAGTTTTTCTGAGTTTTCATTAAAATTAAATTTTTTTTTTCAGATAAAACATTTTAGGCGATAGTTTATTTTATTCAGCGGTACTGCCTACCGATATAAGAGTACTGTTAAATTATACTTTGAAATAAAAATGCTAAAAAAATATCGTACAGAATGATTTCATCTCTTGTGTCCCTTATATTTTCACAGAGTACAGGGCCTCCTCGAAGTTTTTCCACATGCGCGTTCAATAGCTTCAGGTTGAACAATGAACGCCACGATTTGAGGATTCTAAAGCTCTACTAAAGAGATCGTCCGGTACTTAAGAAGCAAAAGAATCATATGGTTTTCCTTTATGCAATGCGCCTTGATGAGGTTAATGACCTTGAGTGCACCGAAATTTGCCACTCATTTATCTTGTCCGTCTGTTCTGGTAAAAACCTGCCCATCGTTTCCAGATAAATTAATAAATTTTATCACTGATTTTCGTGAGAAGGTTTTTGCAGAGACCATGGATGGGTCTGAATCATTGCACCACTGTAGTTCTGGTATTGCAATAAGTCCCTTTTTTTTGTATTTTGACAAAAGTTCCAATGACCCAAAACTTCTTCTTTCCAAATTTGGATAAAAACAGAACATACAAAGTCATCGGGAAAGTCATGATAAGTTTTTAACATTTCGACAGCCATACCATCTACATCCGCTACTTTTTTTTTGAGAGATTTTACATACATTCATGAAGTTCAGCTTAAAACCAGTCGCTGAAGCTATTCCTTAAGGGGAGGTATACGACGAATGCTAACGGGTGGATATGGTGTCCGAAATATGTCTTTTGTAAGGGATTAACTATTCATCTGTGGTAGTTAATTTATGTGTGTCCTATGTCTTTAGAATTAAAAAACTTTTTAGAAAACTTAAAAGTATTCCATTTTGCATAAACATTTGTCTCAAACCAAATGAATTACATATTCCTCATAAAATAAATAAAATTCGTTGAAATTCCTGAATTAGACATATTTAAGCCTATAGGGGCTCCCATGTTCATCTTACAGGATCAGTCTTACAGTAAGAATAGTGTTTGAAAACATCTTTCTTATCGAAATATTAAACTGTATTTGCACAGATATGTGTTTTAAGTAATTGAAGAAAAAAGTTTTAATAAAATAGTTTAGTATTCTCCAAAACTTGAGAACAAAAAAAGGACAATATCTTATTTTTGGTGATTCTAAAAAAAAATTATCTTTCAACAACAAAATCAAAGTAGGTACAGATCCGATTTTGGTTTTATCATACTTTTTTTTCATTTGATTCCCCGGGAAAAAATCAGATTTGAAATTTGGCCATAACTAGCCCAAGAAATGCAAGTCATCGTGGACTATGTCTGAAATAATTTTTAAAAATTTTAATGCTAAACATTGATGTCCCAAGAATTTTTATCGTATAATTCAAATGGTTTACTTATCGCGAGGCAACTAGTCAAATACTTCTCCTAGATTAGTAAATTTGGAGGTCCCAAAGATATATTGTTACCGTTTTGACATGAACTCCCCCCCACATGATTCGACTGAATTGACACAAAGCCCAGTTGAAAAATAAATGACCCCAGGAATAATCCTGGAGCAATCCAAGAAAAGCAATAGATTTCTCCATGCTGTATGTCTAATGCACTCTTATTTGAAGTACTGTTTGCATACACTTTAAGGAAGCTTTAATTAATAAGTTTTATGAAAAAAAAAATTTTTTTTTTGGCGGCTTAAAAATTTGAGTGCTCCTCTACACAAAAAAAAAAAATACTCAACCAAAATATCTAAATAAAATTTAAGCAGATTAAATTCATATATTTGCTTACAACTCTAAGCTGATGATAATATTTTGCTTCTTTTATAATCTTAACTGAATTAATTTTATTGGCTTACCCTTTTTTTCTGGGAGTTAAGGACAGAATGCATTGTTTTATTTATTTATTACAGGTACTTCATATATTGGAAAATGTCATTCGATTGTTACCACTGGGATATTTTTACTCTTTTAGGTAAACTATTAAATATTTCCTACTGTTGTTATAAATTAAATGACAGTATGTTTTTGCATATCTGTTAATGAAATAATAAACAAAAATCTCTAAGTAAACCCGATTTTTTTGGCAGTACCATTAATCGCCCAAAAAAAATCGCCCTGTGCTAAAAAGTACTTGAGCGTCTAATAATGTGGGAAATGAGAGTTTACTTCATGTGCAAAGTATAAATTGATTGGAATGAACCCACAAAGCTTCTCAAGCATCTTAATGTGATAAGCACCCAATAGACAAATCGATTAAAAATTCAAGCAAAATAACCGGTATATAAAATATGCACGAAATCGCAAGGGTTTTTGACAACACTAAACAAAGTATGGAATGATGGCGATTTTCAGGGAGCGTGTAAAATAAAAACTTAACATCATGGCTCTCATTAGAACAGAGAAAATTAAAAAAAGTTGAAGGCGATGATGCGAACTAATTTTCGTGGTTTATTTTGTTGGTGATATAAATTAAAACCAAGTAAAAACTCAATGGGTATAATTAAAAAGTCTTTCTTCCTACATGAGCTCTTATGCGCCCACCTGTGGCTGTTGGTGTTCTTGTAGCTGCTGCTGTCACTCTTGTTGTTGTTGGTGTCTTTGTTACCAAAGTTGCCGTAGGTTCTTGTAATTGAATTGCTTTCAACGCATTCACTGTTTTCCACGATTCAGTTTCAATTATAAAATTTCTTTTCTTCTTATTCTTCACTTGATTTGTACACTCAATTTGTGATTTTTTTAAGGAACTCACATCATGTTCCACATTAATAAATAATTTTTTACTTTTATAATTTGTTACATCGTTAGTGCTCTTGTTACTATTTCCCACTTCTCTATAATTCTTTGTTTTAGTTACTTCAATTGATTGTGTTCCGTACGCGTCGGTTGCGCCCGTTTTAGTTTTAACCGTTGCGGCTTCTACCAAATGTAAAACGGTACTGAAATGTTGTTGCTTTCGTTGCTCACATGTCGCTAGAAATGACTGGATTTGACTTGGCTTTGTTTTTGGGTCTGTTTGGCTCAGATCAGTTCCAGTTGAGCTTCTCACGTTCGTTGCTCAGTGTTTTTTTTTTTTTTTTTTTGGGAGAGCGGCGTAACAGTGTTGTGAATTCTTAAGTAAAAATATTCTATGACCTGACTGACTGGAGTTTTTATGTTAAAGCTTTGATCAGATGGAAGAGCAGAATAATGTAAGTAATGCATATCACATCACTAGTCATTTCGCCAGTTTTTTTATGGGAGAGGAACCGACATAGATTATGTCTTTCTTAAGGAATTTTTAAAAATTGAGAAATTAGGAAAATATAAAGATTTTACGTTATTCACTTTGGCTCTCTTAAAATTCCATAAAAATTTCAATTACTATGAAATAGTGATAAATTGATAAAATGAAAAAAAGTTCCAAATCAAAAATTTACAGATATCGGCCTGTTATCATTCCAAATTGAATGTTCTTCTTAATCTGATTGCCGTAATTCGCTGACCCTTTTTCCTGAATCCTTTTTGTAGGAATTTGTTTAATACGGATATATGACATTTGCCTGATTAGGTCCAAAAAAGTCGTTTCAAAAAAAAATCTCAACGGTGGGCTTAATTTTTGTTGAGGATTAATTGAATTCTAAGGCACTTTGCCTGTGATTCTTTGAACGCGAGCTACAATCCAGCTTAGCTGCTAGCGAAAATGTAATCTTTTTAAAAAAAAAAAGCACAACACTGTCATAGCTCCAACCGAAAACGAGCCGAATCAAATCACCTAACGTTGAACAAATCGTTTCAACAAAAAAACTAAAAAAGAAGAGCATTTGTTTCTACTTTTATTTGTTTTTGTTGCTGTTGTTGTTGTTGTTGTGTAATTTGTAGTGTTGTTGTCTGTCTTATATTGTACAAATTTCATAATTTTTTTTTTATTTTTGTTTGTCTTTTTGTTTACCATTTTCTTCATCTAGTATGACATTCTTCTTCAACAGTCCAATGCTCCCCGGTTCTTTCGTCATCATCACTAACGCTAGCAACGAATCGTCGGCTTCCAATGCGCTCACTTCTTTGTTGTTGTCATCTGTTGCTATCTCCCCCAACTTTGTTGCCTTCGCTTCCAATGCCGGCTTAGCATCGTTCCAATCCAAACCAGTTGCATACTCTGCACTCAGAGTGGGGCTGTTGATCAATGCCGCAGTAGCGGGCTCATTCACGGTAGTAGCAGTAGCAACAGAATCAAACAGTAGTTCAATGAATTCACGATGATCTTCGGAAAAATTCTTTGTTTTCGCGCCTTCACATGTTGTGGTTTTTGTCTCGGCTACAGCAGTGTCAGCTGTTTTTGCTGTCGTCGTTGTGGTTTTCGGCTGCGTTGTTATAACAGTTGTAGTTGTTTTTGTCAACGCTGTAAGCTCTGGTGGTTTTGGTGCTGGTCGTTTTTGTTTTGGCAAAGTTTTTGTTTCAATTTCTATCACGGCAGTGGCCGGCTCATCGTCATTATCGTTCCGACGACAAAAGAATTTTGATTTCTTTTTCTTAGTCGGTTTCTTTTCCTGTTGTTTGCCTGCATTTGTGAGGTTGATTTATAAGTTATTAATTTTATTTTTAAGTTTAGTACATGCATTTTAGGCTTTCTTTTTTAGAATCGGGATGCATACTTTCTATAGTTTATACAGGTTTCAATAAAACTGGAAAGGGAAGAAATTTGGACTTTCATGCAAAACTGTAAGAATACTCTAGAAAAACATTCAATGACATTTAACCGGCTAAGAGCGATTAATATAATATAGATATATTCAGATAATTTAATGAGTAAGTATTATAACGATATTTTGCGGTGATTTTGAGGTAGTGATTTAGAAGATGTGTCAATATTGTCTGTAATAATTTTAAACAAAGATACCATATTAATTTATGAACCTAATATTTAGTATAGTCATAACAATCTTTGACATTAGGTTTTGATGACGTTTTAACTCATTAGATGTTGATCGTAGGATAAGTTAGATAATGACATGTTAACTAAAGGGTGTTTTTTTTAGAGGTATAGAGCTTCGAATTGAAATAAAACACAAGAAAATCGTTTTAATGTCCATCAATTTGGCTTTATTGGAAGGATAATTTTATGCAATTAATGTTTAAATATGATTTCGGGCATGTGGCCGCCGCGGCTGGCTCGAATAAAGCCAATTCTACAGGTCCAATTTTGAACCACTTTTTCGAGCATATGGGGCCGTATGTCTGCAATAACGCCACGAATGTTGGCTTCCAAGTCCCCTAACGTTTCTGGTTTGTTGGCGTAGACGAGCGACTTCACATATCCCCAAAGAAAATAATCCAATGGTGTCAAATCACACGATCTTGGTGGCCAATTGACAGGTCCATTCCGCGAAATTATGCGCTCATCGAATGTTTCCTTCAATAAATCGATTGTGACTCATCCACATTCATGCCATCCAATTCGGGAACAAAATAGTCGGTTATCATGGCTCTATACCGGTCTCCATTAACGGTAACTGACTCTCCAGCATTATTTCGGAAGAAGTATGGCCCAATGACTCCACCAGCCCATAGAGCACACCAGACAGTCAGTTTTTGTGGATGTAATGGCGTCTCAATGACGTAGCCATTCAACCAAAAATGAGCCTCATCACTGAACAAAATTTTGCGATGAAAATCAGCATCGAGATCAATCTCATTTTCGGCCCATACACCAAAATCACGACGCATTGCATGGTCTCGCGGCTTTAATTCTTGCACAAGCTGAATCTTGTAAGGTCGCAAGCCAAGATCTTTGCGCAAAATCTTCCATAAAGTTGATGGACAAAGCTCCAATTGCTGTGCACGGTGGCGAATCGATTCATTCGGGTCCTCTTCAACATTTTGCTCTACAGCGGCAATTGTTTCTTCGGTGCGCACTGTTCGACGTCTCTGCGGATGCGTATTATCACATAGAGTAAACGTAGTGCGAAAACGATCCATGGTTAACCGAATTAATTGCTCTGATGGACGATTATGTCGACCATAAAATGGACGGAGCTTGCGGTAAACTTCGCGAACTGAACCATTATTTTCGAAATAAATTTGCACGATTTGCAAGCGTTGTTCTTTTGTCAACCTGTTCGTGATGAAATGGCAAACCAAATTGAACATAAATGACATTAGAGTTGCCAGATTTGACCATAAAATGCCAGTTTCATCTCTATTCGAAAAACAAACCTCTAAAAAAAACACCCTTTACATCTATTACTATTATAATTTAAAAAAAATGATATGTAGGTTGCTAAAAGGGATAACAACTTAAAAAGTTTATTTTGGATTTGAACTTAGCGATTCCAAACTACAATAACATCCTCAAAAATTGTGTGTCAAAATTTTATGTACACATGTAAATACTCTAAAGGTCCTCAAAAACTCAAGATTTCAGTCATGCGGTACAACATTACTACTTTTTCAAACAAAAAATACGACGTATCAGTCTAAGAGTGGCGTAGGAAAACTTCCATCACGTGACTCCTTGGCAAAATTTTTTGGTATTCAAGAATCGTACTCATATACTATGTATTTATATTAGGGTGATGCAAAATAAAGAAAAGTTAATAAAAATCGATTTTCTAGTATATTTTCTATATTTTCTCCGAAACTAATATGAATTTTCTCAGATTAAATAGATTCTTGAGGCCGTTCGAATCGTTATAAGCATTTAACACAAGTGACTAATTGGGTTGTTGGTGTCGGAGAAGATTAACGATAAGAGACTACTATTATTATCTTTATATATGCATATTGTTTTTGGGTCACAATATTTATACAACAATATATTAGAAGAAAGGCGATTTTAATTTGTTTCTTTATGTTTTCTGAACATACATGTAACAAAATGTTAAGCCAGTATTTTTCAAAATTCTGGCGTGTATGAAAACTATAGATGAGGTTTTGTTAAACACACAAAAGTCTTTTGAACCTAACTGGTCTGATATGTTTTTAAAAAGTTTGTGATCGTGTGATATCTAATAATTCGACAAAAGTCTAAACTCTAAAGTATAGAATATTATCCCAAAAGTTCATAAGCATATATTGCTTATAAACTTTGTCAATAAAGTTTCAAAAGTATCGAATGAATGGCATTCCGGTGGATGAGTTGAAAATGAGGAAAATGAGCTTGACAACCCTGAATAGCATCAATAAAAGTTGAAAACGTATCAAAAAGCATCGATAAATGCTATAAGTTTAAAAGTATCGGAAATATTCTAATATGGCAATGAAGTATCGATGAAGTCAATAATGTTAAAAAGCATCAGAAAGTTCGAAAAAGTAAATAAAATGTGAAATGGTCGAAAAGTATAATGAATGTAGAAATACTATATTAAAGAAAAATAATTAGTATCAATAGTGCTACAGAATGCAAAAGCAGCAAATGGTATAGAAAAAAATTAGTCGAAAATAGTCGCAAAGTAGCGAAAGTATTGAATAGTATTGAAAACTATCGAAAATGTCAAACTTAAAATTTGTCTACATTTAAAGTAAATTGACAAGACATACCTATTAAAATTATTTTTAGGTAAAAAATCATATCCTTGTCAATGCCGGTAACATGTGAAAAAATTTTCGATCAAATTTCGCTCTTAAGTCAATTAATATTTTGCTGTTGGAAAACAGAAAACTTCCTGTGGCTTTTTACCCATTTTTCGTAAGCAAAAATTATGCGTACTCTGCCGCAAATAACTTGGACAAGTGGCATCTTGAATATTTTCTAATAAATAATTTAAAACTGCCTTTGTCTTTTTCAACTACACATCGAAAAAATCGGAATTACGGAAGAACAAGTTACCTGCCAAAAAAAAAAATCGTTTAAAAAAAGAAAAAAAAAACGCATCTCCAAATTTATAAATATCATTTAAAATAGCAATATCTCACTAATTTCCGCCTTCTTAAGACTAACAAATCCCAACAAAGTATTAAAAGCGTAGACAAAGTTCATATTTAAAGAAAATTTTAAAAATCAGGGGTCTTAGACTGAATCTTAGATTTTTCCACAGGAAGCCAAAATATATTTAAAATTTTTAAACTAAATTCGATTAAATATACCATCATCAATTTTGTCCATTTTTATTTTAGAAAAAAAAAACAAATTATTTTTTTTTCTTCAAGAGTTAAAATCACCGCTATCTCAGTAGAATGCAAATGTACCAACTTCGACAGATCTCTGAAAATTAAAAATTATTTTTTCCAAAGACAAAATACATTTTTGTTTATTTTGAAGTATTGTCCGTTATACTGCAACAACAAAAATTAAATTGAGTTTTGGCCAGAAAAATGTGTTTTTTAACTTGTGCTAAGAATTTTTATTGCACTATGGGGAAAAGGGAAAATGAGGTTTATCACCTCCTTTATGTACATATGTAAATAATTTTTATTGCACAAGAGGTGAGTAGAGGTCGAAAACAATCTTTCGACAAGACCAGGGGTGCCCCAGAATTCACTTCGCGTTTTGATTACATTTGTGTAAAAAAAAAAATTATTCCACGAATTCATTTGAGCATGACCAAATGAGCGGAATGTACTTTCTAAAGGTCGAGCGTACGTTTTTGATATCTGAATGTTTTTACTGGCGGGTACGCAAGAACGAATGTTAAAGAAAATCTGCGCAGAGGTAAATTGAATGAAAAGTAATGTGATACAAGGTCGATGTGACGCAAGTGCTTCATTTCACACTTTTATTTAGTTCTACAATAGCGAACTTTTTGTTTGAATGAAGGTAAATTGTCAATCAAAAACTCGAACTTTAAATGCAAATTGATTGACAATCAAAAATAGCAGGCAATAACAAGAAGCTTACAATTCTTTAATATATGGTAAACTTTTCAAGAAAAAAATACAAGAAACTTATACTGGGTATAATATCATGCTCCCTGATATATTTTCCTTAAATCTGATATGGTGTTGCTGCGCCTTTAGCAGAAATTTCCGATATTGTAATATAAAATAATTTATCAGAATGAGGATTTCTCATTAAACGACTCTTTTGAAAAACGAAAAAAAAATTATTTTCGACATTTACTGGACTGGTCTGCTTGTTTACCTTTTGAAATTTGGGAAGTACTTTTGCAACATTTTTATGCCAAAACACAGTAATTTGAATGTAAAATCAGGCTTAGGAAGATATTAAAAATTTTGGCAAACTTTTTTGAGTAAATGTTTACTTTTAGTTTGAAGTTTAGCAGAGCTAAATTCAATCCAGATAAGACTAAAAACTTGGATCTAAATAAGTTTGAGTAATAAGTGCGTAAGTACGCAAAAGTACGTAAATAGCAGAATCTGCTCCAAGCTTGGAGTGTTTTTTTGGGCGAATGGTTTTTTGAGGTTATCTTGAATTTCTGCTATATATATACATATAAAGAATTAAAAGTTTCAAACAAGATAAGATATCAAGCTTCAAATATTAAAAGTCTTAGTAGCAGAGTTTTAAATAAAAAGTCAAATTTGATCCTTCTTTTCTATAAAAAAAACAAAAGTTTTAATGTTAATTTTTAGGTTAATAACTATCAATTTAAATAATTAACAAAAATTCAAAATAAAGTTTTTTAACTTTGATATTTCTCCAAAAATTCCGAACTGTCTTTCTGATGCAGAAATATGAAACCACTTGAAAGAGTCCTTTTGTCACCATACTATGAGTTCTAAAATGTAAATGAGTCTATCTCAAAAACCCCTTATTAAATCTGCAAAGCAAATGAAAACAAAAAGTAAAATATTTATAAAAAAACTAAATGTATAAAGCTTCGACAGTTCCCTTTATTAAATATTCTTTACTTTTGCACAAGCTAATGGAAAAAAATCACGAATAGCACGTCCTGCCAAATAGTAGGACCAAAATACTAAACTGCTGTCTGTGACGCCTCCATTAAGACAGTGAAACGTTTGCTTTTAAAAATATTTTGATTGCTTACAACTTTTTAGCAGATTTCAATTTATAGTTTTATATATTCTGCATATTCCTGAAATATTGCATACACAATATTTTAATATGCAAAATTCATAATTCATGACAGCACTGAACAGAGCTGAAACACAAGCATCAGTGGCGCATATTGAATTCAGTTATGGGAGGGTGCTGCAGTTTAAAGAAAGTGAAAAAGGTTGACCTCATTAAGAGGGCATCGCTTTCGCATCATCGCATGTTAAGAAAATTTTTCTATGTTAAAGATATCACTTCTGAAGTCTGCTGGCAAGCATTGGAGGGAAACTCACAGGATATGTGAGAATGTGGCCATCTTTAATCATTGTGAAAGCGATCGCCAGCATAGGAAATATATGAATCGTGGAAATGTTATAGAAAATTTGAGATTCTAATTGGATACTAATCGTTAGAACAGTTTTGTGGAGGCTTTATGCTCCATAAACAGAAGAAAATGTGAGTAGGAAAATTGAGAATTAATGAGGAAGATTGCTTAAATTGGTGCCAAAATAGAAATTTGAAATTGCTGTAAAAAAAAACTCTTCAAAAGTTCAATATCCTACACCGCGTTTACAGTAAAAATACGCTTGAGTCCTAAATGGTGGTATCTCATCTACCTTGCCTCGTACAGACTGATTTTACTAAACGTACCCACACTGAATATGGCAACATTATCTTCAATACTGTGTAGCGTTTTGAAGCGTATGCTTCTATGAGAGGTGCCACACCTTCTTTACGAAAAACACCTCTTTGATTTTAGAGCAAACCATATCTTGAATTTGTGTGGAGTTTTGTACCAAAATCTTAAATAATTCGCTCAGTAAAGTGAAGTTTCTGCTTGCATAGGAAGTGCTACGCCTTTCTTTAGAGAATTGTCAAATTTTTGTCTGATACTAGACCGTACTATTTCTTGCATTTGTGTGAAGTTTCATTTTATTACCATTAATAATTATCGCAATATAGCGTTTTGAAGTTATCGCATGCCTTCTCGTCAATACTCGCCAACTTTTTGTCTAGAGCTTTTTAAAATTTTTCCCAGTATCCTTGAGAAATTTGCTAACACTGCATCAATTAACTCTCTCAATATAGTGTTTTAAAAATTTTATTTGTATGGGTGGTAGGCGAGTTGGCAAACCGATTTCAAACATAATCATGATATCTATAGATAGACAGACAGACAAACTGACGGACATGGCTAATTCGACTCAGGTGCGACGCTGATCAACAACATATGTTTTTCTATACTTGCCACGCCCCCTGCTTTGCGTTACAAATGTAATGTTAAAGTGAATATATACTCTATGTAGGATATGAAAAGTATATAAAACAGCAGCGAGTACTCCTATAAACAACGAGTAGGAAACTAGTAGCGACTTGGCGAATAAAATACAACTTATGAGTGTTAGAGAAATATGATTTTTACAATTTGATACAAAAAAAATGGTTGAAATATTTTGACCGCTGGGGACTAAGCTCCTCTGAGCACCCCCCAGTTCCACCACTGTCAAGTATTGATGTTAAGTTTCGAGTTTCATTTTCTCTGGCTACTGCGAAAAAAAAAAATGGTAAAACCACACCCACTTTTAATATTTAAAATTTACTTCACACAAAATAGTGGCTTGCTAATTGAAAGGGTACTGGGTGGCGCTATAGATGTATAGGGTGTCCAATTTAAAACTATCAAAAACAACATGATACCGTCGCTACTGTAGTTGCCGTCATCCTTTTTTTAGTCAGTCTTGCGTCAACGTGGTTTCGTCAATTTACTACTTGCAATACTGGAGATCGTGAATAACTCAGCCTGAATTTTGTATTCTATTTGTTATGTTTCGGTCTTTTCGATTTTTTGCTGCAGCATTATTTGTCTTTTATGCAGGCACCACCACAGTATGACGTTTTATTTTCGGTATTTTTTGGTAGAGCTTTCGTTGAAACGTGGTCAATTAAATATTTCATACTGATTGTGAGTTACAAGAACTTATTCAGAATTTTTGGCCACACAAAATGTTGAATGCTTTGCGTGCAATGCAAAGTGCGCTTCCATTCATTCAGTGATGGTGGTGTTACATGGAATGCTTGTTCGATGTTGTGCTATTCCATACCAGGAAATCTACCAATTAAATGCGAAAGAGAATGTTTTTTTTTTGTTTAATTTGTGTGTGTTGCATAAATATCTAATGAAGCTGGATTTCACATTTTCATTGCGTACCAAAGTAATGTGCATTCCAAAGTAGGTACTTAGTTAGTTTACTAAACGAATGTTTTAAAAGTTAATTTAGTATGGGTATACCTACTTAGAATGATATTTTACTCATTTTGATAGTATGTACCAAAATAATTTTTAAAAACTTTATTATGATTTCTACTACCGATTGTTGGTGATATGTTGTAAAGTTAATTACTTAGGTCCAACAAAACAAACATCTACCTTGTTTCTAAGCATATGTAAAAATTGCATTGAAATTTTTAATAAACTCAAATCATTTAAAAATAGCTATGTTAAAAAAATAAATTTAAATTCCTATTCCGAACAATACTTTCAAATGGTAGTTCGTTTTTTATTAATACGAGCTAGTGTTCAGAATATAAATAACTAAAAACTAAGTAACAATTTTTTTTTTATAAAGATTTCTTACTTTTTTTGTAAGGCCCTTCATTAAATTTTGTCCAGTGGTTTCATCGACAGTATGGTACGATTTTTTTCACTTAAGTCGGAAGTCTTGTAAATTTTTTGCAGTCTTACCACTTTTTCGAAGATCTCTTTTAATTAAAGCCCAATATCTTTCAATTGGGCGAAGCTCTGGGCAGTTGGGCGGACTTGCTATTTTTGGTACGAAATTAATCTTTTTACTTGCATATCATTCCATCGTAGCTTAAGAGTAATGAGAGGTTACTAAATCTGGCCAGAATATCACGGTACTTTCATGTGCACGAATAAATGGTAGAAGACGTTTTTCGAGGTACTCGTCTATATAAACTTTGGAATTGATTGTGCCTTGCGTAACAAAAAATCTGCTTCTAAGACCACAGGTGCATATGGCCTACCAAACCATACATTGCTTCGGATATTTCGAAATTTTCTTTTCTTTGAATTTACTAGACACACGCCCCTTTTTCGGTGATGTATAATATTCGTGCCGAGGTAGCTGCTTAAAATTTGCTTTGACCTAAGTTTCGTCGTCCATAACACAGCAATCAAATTTAGTCAGGTACCTTTTATACAATTTTCGGGCTCGCATCTGAGTTATGAACTGATTTTCATCGGAATGGTCTGGTACTTTTTGAACTCTATATGTTCTTAGCTTACTTTTCTCCTTTGATGTATCTGCTCTAGCCGGCATATCTCGCACTGAGGGGTTGGGATTTTGCTTAAAAAGGCGCTTCACCTTCGTCGCTACCTTTGGGTTAGAAAATTCTGGTTTTCTGCCTGAACCTTTTTTCGTGAAACAGGTAGACCCTTTTTATAATTAGAAATAATCGTAAAGACAGTTTTTTCTGATGCACCAACTATTTTTGCTATAGCTGAATATTTTAACTCTGAATTTTGCAGGTATGTGGACAAAATCAGTTCGCGGACTTTTTGTTGCTTGATAGACATCTTTGTCGTTAAAAGTGCTATCTTCAAGTGTTATACATCATATTAAACGTCATTTTATATAGAACAAATATATATTCTTTTTAGACTTATAAGATTATAATAAAAAACGTAAGATTTTCTGGGACAGTCCTTATATAAAGAATGGAATACACAACAAAATGCGTAGTATCAATAATTTTTTAAAAGTGCATCTTTGGTACTTTAAAAATACAACATAGCCAATCATTTTTTTTTCACCATTATTCTTGTAAAGCATCGTTATTTCGTTAAGAAGTAGATTGTGCAACAAAATAGGGAGAGTGACTAAATTTAACTTTTGTTAACTCAAAAAATTAAAAGGAGGTTTGTTACATTGTTTATGGTCAATCGTGACTGTAAAAATTGTTTTGGTAATTTACAATGGATAGAAAAAAATTTTGTGACTCCAGCACACGAAAAATCATAATACAGATGCATCAAGATGGAATATCGTGTCGACAAATCGCAGCTGGCATTTCCAAAAACCGTGGTAAGCAATGCGCTACAATATTTTTAAAAAAAATTCCACTATAAGAAAGGTTAACGCAAACAAAAAACATCTGCTAGAGAAGATACTCACATTGTCCGGGAGTCTCAAAAAATCCGCATAGATCCGCA
The DNA here is from genome assembly GCA_963680825.1 of Meiosimyza decipiens. Taxonomy (NCBI): domain Eukaryota; kingdom Metazoa; phylum Arthropoda; class Insecta; order Diptera; family Lauxaniidae; genus Meiosimyza; species Meiosimyza decipiens. The sequence continues at coordinate 58,018,360 of OY804260.1, forward strand.
AACGATCTTATGGTTGGCTATCTTAGGGGAAAATAAAGCAGCACTATCCGTAGATACAATTAAAAGACGTTTATTTGAAGCTGGATTTGGATTTGTCAGAAGAAGCCCCTATTACCTGTATGCAACCGCAAGAAGAGACTTTAGTTTGTCATTGTCAACAAGTATCGTCATATGAACGCAAAAGAATAGAAAAGTGTTGTTTTCAGCCGAAACTAAAATAAATAGAGGGTCACACGATGGGGAAAAATATGTCCGCCACGCTAAGTCAAAGGAGTTTGACCCAAAGTACACCCGATCTACACTTGAGCATGGACGAGGAAGCATTATGCTTTGGGGTACTCTGTCATGATATCGGCCCACTGCGTAAAATTGAGGGTATTATGTACAAATTCCAATATATTGGAATCCAAGAGAATGTAATGCTGCCTTAATCGGATGAAAATATTGCCATAAATTGGATATTTCAGCAACACAATGCTACGAAGCACACCGCTCGGCAGGTCCAAGAATCGTTTACTCGTCAACAACTTACTGTATTGGACTGTCCAACTTTCAGTTCTGATCTCAATCCAATTGAGAACTTATAGCAAGTGGTAAAAAATAAAGTGAGCTTGCTTAAGATAAGCAACTTTAATAAGCTATTCGCCGAAACTAAGAAAATCTGGGAAGCTGTTTCAACCAGTGTTTGTGAGAATTTATTGGAGTCACTGCCTCGCTGATGTCAAGCAGTAACTGATAACAATGACTTTGCTAGAAAATATTGATATAACTTCAATAAAATACAACATAAAATACAAAAAGTTGTGTGTCCCAAATTATATGCACGACTCCTTTGATTGTGTATTCAAGCTTTTGACATAATCTTAAAAATTTTGGTTAATAACAGAAATATAATGGTTTTTTAAGAAAGATAATGAGTACAAGCTAATTCTGAACAAATTTCACTGTTTTTTTTTTATAAATAGAGTACCAATGTTTATATAGTGTCCCTTATTAGTTGCACGGAACTGTATACTAATGAGTAAGATATAACATATCACCATTAAACTAAAAGCCTATAAACAAATATTCTCCTGGCTTTCATATTACCTCACTACGCATATTACCTCATGTGATGCCATTTTCAACAAGGACTTTAATAAAAAGGATACAATGAGAACTCAAAAAGCAAGAGGAAGTTAGTTCTTATGTTAATTTAAAAAAAATTCAATTTTAAGCATATGGAAAGAATTTTTAACTTTTTTTTTATTTTTGCTGTAGTAGCATAACTTTAGAGATCAAAAGAAATAAAAATAAATAGAGAAAAAGTATTTAATAATTCACAACCAGCTCAACAACACAATAAGGACAACAATTCATCAATCAGTAAAGTGTTCAACAACAACAACAACAATAAAAATTAAGCAGAAAATAAGTTTGTTGCAAAATTTACCCATAAACTACTGGGAATCAACAACAATAATAACAATAACTTCAATAAAACGAAAACTTTTTAATCAAAATCGTAAATAGAAATATTTCAGAACGAAAAAAAATAAAACACTATGCAACAAGTTTTGAAAAAAATCAAACCAACAATGCCACAAACTAAGGCAGCTGTGGAAAATGAAACTCAATGAAAAAAAAAACTAGAAATTGATTATTTAATTACATTTTTTAAAGTTTTGGGATTAAATTCTTTATTAAATTTTAAATTATATTTATAATTTTTTAATAAAAAATAATCGTTATTCATGCAACGATTTTTTTGATCGTGTTTTAAGATCTTTCAAAAAAGAATTCAATCTAAACGTTGGTCAGGAGCGGCATTTCCGACGTTCCAACTTTTTGAAAAAAAAAATTGTCAGCTCAGTTTTGGGCTCATACTTCGCAAAAGATATTTTTTTGCAAACCATTGGCGAAACGTCGAAAATCTCATGGGGTGAAATTTTTTTTTCAACAATCATTCCGAAAGACCCGTAAAGCTTTTTAGTGAATAGTGACATAAATAGGTCCCGTACATATACTTAAGCATATATTGGGCTTATTTTGATACAACAGACTTATCGTATATATTTATAGAAAAAAATCAGAATTTAATTCTCAACATAGGCAAAGGCGTCCGATTGGAAAAAGTCGAAAATGAATTTTGGGTATAGTCTTTTAACGGATATTATTTTTCAACAAATTAGCCCAAAACTGACAACCTGACCGAAGTTGGCAATTCGATATTCTTTATATATCAATAATAAAAAATAAGCAAAATGGACCGATTTCGAGCCTGTATTGTGGTTTCCTTTTAATTGCATAAGGGAAAAGGTTATTTTTCTTTGTGGGAGTCAAAAAAAACTATTCAGTTTTTTAAAGCAGGTCTAATATAACGGGTGATTTTTTTGCTATTTGTTTTTTCAGTCTAAATTTTTTGACACTTTACGCATGGCTTGTAACGTGTGTTAGCATCGAAAGTACTTAACAAAGTTTGCCATTTCACCATGAATAGACAAACAAACAAACAAGGCTTGCAAATTATTTAATTTTATTATCAAAATTCGTGCTCTGTGAGAAATGTGTTTCGCCAATTTTTTATCGAAAATCTTCTTCAGCGACGAAGCTCATTTTTGGCTCAGCAAACAGAATTGCTGAATTTTGGCTAAAGAGCAGCCAGAGGTAGTTCAAGAGCTACCAGTTCAACCTAAAGAATGCACTATTTGATGCGGTTTGTGGGCCAGCGGCATCATTGGACCGTACTTTTTCAAAAATAATGAAAATCGCAACGTTACAGTCAATGGAGCAAGGTACCGTAAGATGATTAACGACTTTTTTTTGACCCCAAATGGAAGAATTAGACTCAGTTGACTGTGGTTGCAACAACACGGTGCTACATAGCACGCGCTACCATGGACCTATATAGAGGCGAGTTTGGTGAGCAATTAATGTCTGAAAACATATTGATGCAAATTTAAGCACCCTTTCTTGAACCCAAACTGAAATGAAATTATGATTGTATTTGTTGGTCATAATGTCAAATACTTTAAATAAAAATTTATAATAATAATTTATATACGGGTTAAATTTGTACACTCTCTAAGAAAATACTCTCTTTAAGTCTTAAAATCATAGAGCATTTAACAAATTGCTCAAAAAAATTATTCTACAAAAAAACTTGTTGCATAGTGCTAATATTTACAAGAGTCAAGAACAACTAGAAAAAAAGGCCAACAAATTCGTTTGTATTTTCATAAAAGCGAAAACTTACGGATATCAAATTGTTCCGTCTCCAATTGCTGTATAACAGCGGCATGACTTTTTTGCAACATTGTAACATCGCTAACATCATCGTAATGTGTTGGTATTGCTGTTGGTGTGGCTGTTTCTTTCGCTGGCGTTGTTATTGACTTCTTTGGACCAAAACGTCCAAAAACACGACTGCTGCGACGATTTTTTGTGCCGAATCCGCCAAAGCCCCCACCTCCACCACCACTAGCAATAACAGCCAGCCCACCAGTTGAAGTTTCATCAGGGGTCGATGCTGTTCTAGTTGTCGTTGATGCCTGACTGTTCCCCATTGCAAAGTTGTGCTTTTGGTATTGCCGTTTTTGTTGATGTTGCTTCTGCTGCTGCAGCTGCTGCTTTACCAGCGGATGTTGGTTCGATTGATTGAAGCGCATTGAAAGAATCAGCGTGAAAAGAGAAAAAAAGAAAACGAAATAAAAAAAAAGTCAAAATCAATTACAACTTTGCAGGCGGAGTTTAATTTGTTTGGTAGCTTTTATGTGTAGCGTACATTTGTGTGTGTGTGTGTGTGCATCTGCTAGTGTATTTGTGTTGATATCAAAAGACATCACAAATTAAAAAGTCAAAAAACGCAATCAATTTTCAATTTCGAAATCAAAGATGTTGTAACTTTTCAATTTGTCCTTAGCTTTTATACATGAGATGTGAATGGAAATCCTTCAGAACTTTAATGACACCCATGTTTTAATACAAAACACTTTAGTTAAAAGTGGTTAGGCTTTTTGTTAGGCCAAAATTGCTATAGTGCGTATATGTTGAAACCATCGCTTCCAACAAGTGAAGTTTAATATTTATCAATTTGTTTTTTATAACCTCGGGAACCAAACCTACAAGAACCAAATAATTGGAAGTTTCTATATTTTTAGCCGCTTCTTTTAACCATTCCTTGTACTATTCTAAAAGTTGGTTGCCTAACTCTCAGTAAAACTTCAAAAGTTTTTGCTTTCATATGAGATGCCACACCTTCTTGTTAAAATGGTGTAAAATTGGAAAAGGTGGAAAATTTTGTAGATTTAGGCGTCACTATGGATAAAAAACTTCGCTTCAACGTTCATATAAGTTTAATGGCTAACAAAGCAAAAGGCGTCCTTGGATTTATAAAACGATGGCCTAAAGAATTTGATGACCCCTACACGACTAAGCTGCTTTTCACTTGTACGTCCAATATTGGAATATGCATCAGTGGTGTGGAACCCACAATGTAATATATACATTGATATGCTCGAGTCGGTGCAGAAACAATTCCTATTGTTTTCACTTCGGGGGCTACCCTGGAATTCACACTTAAAATTGCCTACATATGAAAATCGTCTTAAACTAATACGGTTACCAACTCTGCGCAATCGAAGAATTATGCTAAATGTTACTTTCTTAAATAAACTCTTTTTCCGGCTCAATGAACTCTGAGTTATTGCAAGGTATGATTAACATTAATAATCCAGGAAGGATTTTGAGACATTTTCGTTTCTTAAGACTTGATATTTGTAATTCTAACTACGCTCTTTTTTGTCCATTCCGGTGTATATGTAATGATTATAATACCCTTTGTCATCTTATTAGCCCCGTGGACTCTTACAATGTTATAAAGCAAAAAATAATTATATATCTTTATTCTTGAAATTCCTTTGTTTCTGCTGCACAGCCTATTGAGCTTAGTAGAAAATTTATTTAATTAGTGATCGGATAAAGCTGAAACCCATTATTTCTTTTAAAGAAATAGTGCAGTCCCGGTCACCGATCCGTACGATAAACGGATATGCCGCACACGTACGGTTTCGCTTACTGAACGCAGAGCAGTCCGGGCTGTTCGTAGTCGGTCACCGATTCGTACGATAGACGGATGCGCCTCTCGTGCGGTTAGGCGGGTAAGCGGGACCGCAGGGACCGATCGCAAAAAAAAAAAAAAAAAAAAAAAATGCTGCCATTTTTTGTGTTACGATAGTCCTAGCTATTTTTAACATGGCTGCATCACCTTCAATAATTCTTCTACTTCAAATATTTATTTTTTTTGTATTGTACCCGACTTGCAACTCCACGAGCTTTAATTGAAGATGTAGGCAGTGTACCGAATTTTATCATAATCATGGTATTCACGGGCAGACAAATGGAGTTTCGACAGACGGACATACTAACGGATAATTGCACTTAAACACAGACGTTCTGAGACACGGACGTACTGACAGACAGACGTGCTGGGAGACGGACGTGGATACACTTTACATCAGCCTTTGATTGACAGAATTAATATACCCAGCGGATAGGGTATAAAAAGACAAACATCCTTATTTCCATAAATAGAGGAATCAAACCATGAACTATCTGTAGCGCTACGAATTGCTAAGTGATCGCCACTATGGTCTCCACAGGGTCCGCTCTATCGGAGAGCTGATGGCGTTTCTTACTGAAAGGTGGAAACAATGTGTTTACCTTCTCGGTGAAAGTATGATTGTCGCTCTTGATATTTAAAATAATATATTTGATCGAGTGTGGCACGCACCTCGTTCGGAACTAATTGCATATGGTGTCGGTGATTCGATAGCTCGTTAGATAACAGAGACGGTTTCCCTTCAAATGAATTCGCCATCAATTCTGGAGTTCCCCAGGGTTCGTTTCGTCCTATATCCATCTCTCTTCTTTGTTTTTATCGATGACCTTTCGTCAACGACCACTAACCCAATGCATTTCTTGGCGGATAACAGCGACATATATCATATATATTACTTTAAAATGCGCATTAGCTCTCAGAATATTGACGGAGCTTTTTATGAATGATACACTCCGTTGAATGACCAAAAACAACCTCCGAGTAGAGTCGTGCTAATTGGGTCGATTTTAATGCTTTCAGTACCCTTTGAGCAAAAGCGATATATAACACGTGCAACTTCGTTCACATCGCTAGAAAATCCTTCAACGGATCGCTCGCCAAGAAATGTGTAATATCAAAAGAGCCACAAAAGCAATTGCATAAAAAGGGATTCCCCCTGCGCAGGCCCGTGCGCAGGGGGTTTTGGGGGTTCTACCCCCTCCCCCCATTGGACGTTTTTTTACACAGACTTTTACTGACAATATGTTCTCACTTACATGAAAAGCCAAACAGACTTGCGCCTCTTACGAAAAAAAAATCAAAAAATCCGTTTTTATGAAATGAAAAATTTAGAATAATAAAAACTCACATTCATATGTATAGAAGTAGGTATTAAGTTAATATAAATGATACTTTTAAAAGTTTACCTATCTATGCAGTGGCGGCCCCAAGGGGGGGGCTATGGGGGCTGTAGCCCCCTCTGGCATCCGCCGAAAAATATTTCGATTCAAGAACGTTTCAGAAAATCGAAATCGAAAAAATTGTTTGTGCTGGTGAAGTGTTGTTATGATGTAGAAAATATATCAACGAACATTTTTTTTTTGGTTTCTTTATACACCACAACAACACCACCACTACCACTCCCCCGTCTTCTATATACAGGCTCACGATTTTCTATTCCACTTTCATAGCCAACAAATATTCTTAAGACCTAACTAAATTTTACATGCATTGATTGAAGTCAGCTTATGCAACTGTGCGCATACGCATTACTTGTGTATTAAGACTACAACGTACTAAAATAGTCATAGATCTTCATATTTACTGTTTTAAATATCTAAATTAATGTCAAAAAAGATCCTGAATGGGTTTCATTTATTAAGGAAATATGAGATGAAATAAGATTTATGTAATAGTGGTAATAATACATAAGTTTGAAATTGTAGCTACATTGTTTCCTAAGTTCATGTTACTACAACATGTAACCGTCGCTATACACAAAGTGTTTGCAGGTGGGTGAAGGATGTGGGCGGGACTCTTCTGGCTACGACTAGCAAAATCAGCCTGTGGGGGGGTTTCTTTTAACACTTTCTGCTTTTAACCAAAATTTTTTCTTTTTTAACTTGCTTATATTATCTTTTATAGATTTCTTAATGTTTTTTTGTGTTTTTACACTGAAGCTATTTCAGCTTTGTTTTTGCTGTTTGTGCACTTGTTTTTTTCTAAATTGTGATCTACCGCTTTCGTTGATCTTTTCTGGTATGAATTATACGTAAACTGATAGCTTATTTACCACGCAGGTATACCAATGCTTGTGGGTGACACCGTTAATGGTTTTTTTCAAAGTGCAGTTGGCTGATGCAGCACCCCCTACACTCCGTAAACCTAATATTGAGATAAATTGATCTATTTTTAGATGGGTATTTATTAAATGGATTAAGAATAAAAATTCTTACCAATTTTTTTCTTCACGGTAGTTTTAATGATGATGTTAAGTGGTGAAAAAGAAAAGACTTGATGTCAAAATAAAAGATTCTTCGAAATTTTTCAAATTAGGCTTGGATTCCTATTAATTATCAGTAATTAATAAACGTAACAAAAAATAATATAAGTTTTAGATTGAATTATGTTAATACCGATGTGTATAAGCATACCTTTCTCAATGAAGATTTTTGCAGATTTTAAAGAGCTAGCACCAGCTCGTATGAAGTCTTCTAGCGGAAAGAAAGACCTCATGTACTTTTTCTTTGCATATACCCACTTGATTGCATATGATCAACCGGATGTTTTACACTTTTTGTACTTACTATACGAAATTATTAAACAAGATCAGTGATGCCAAAGTAGAGGTGTACCTCACTTTTTAATAGAAAAATTTTTTAATTTTTAAACAGAATAATATTTTTGGATAAATTGTTTATTTGTTAAAACAACTAAGCAAAAATTTATTATTAATTTTGGAAATAAAAAAAAATTTAAACAGAAAGTGATTTCTTTTCTGTACATTACAAAACCAGATAAAAAAGCAGTTTTTACTGAAGTGTTAGCTGGAAAATTTTCATTGCCTTAAGTCTTTGGCGTGATAAGTTCCTAAATGTTCTCCTTTCAAATCTTCTAAAACGTAATAACTGTTACCTAATTTTTGCTTTATGCGAGCTTTAAGAAAAGAAGGACTCAATTTTGAATTAAAGTTTTTGTTAAAGTTACTCTGAGCGAAATTTCTTCGGAATATTTCCTGACCTACTTTATACGATACTGGCCTAGAGCGGAGATTATATAGTTTTTCATTCTTTTCATGAGCTAACTTTATATTGTGTTGAATTTCTTTTCGCAGTAAAACTAAGTTATCTTCATTTGAGAGTTGAATATTTGGTTCTTCCAATAATTTTAAATTTTTGAGAAGTTTATAATCATTTGCATGCGTTATCATGTTGAATCCATACAGTGCATGATATGGGGAAACTTTAATGCTCTGATGGATGGAATTTCTAAGAGCACAGGAAATACTTGTTAGGTGTGTATCCCACTCTCGGTGATCATTTTTTAAATATGCGCGAATAGCTGAAATCAAAGAACGATTAACTCTTTCCGATGCGTTACTCTGTGGAGAATAAACAGCAGTATACATATGATTAATACCAAGCTTCGTTAAAAAAGCATTGAAGTCATTTGCTTTAAACTGACTTCCGTTATCGGTGATAATTATTTCAGGTACTCCATAACAATGGAAAATTTCCGTAAAAAGATATTCTTGAATTTTTGTGGAAGTAAATTTTCGAAGAGGACATAACCAATGGAATTTACTGAAATGGTCAACAACAATTAAAAGACCAATGTTGCCTTTTTTACTCCTTGGATAAGGACCTAGTAAATCTATATATAAACGTTGGAATGGGCGGACGGAAAAACTTTGACTACCCATTGGAGGACGTAAAATAACATTTGGGGCTTTAGTTGTCTTGCAAACTTCACAATTGCGGATATACTTTCTCACATCCTTGACTAAGCCTGGCCAATAAAGATTTCGACGTATTAACTCAATGGTTTTAACCATGCCTCCATGAGAAGCAATAACACTATCATGTGCTCTACTTATCACTTCGTTTCGTAATTTCTGAGGAACCCACAACTTCCATGAGTTTTCTTCCTGTTCAACGTTACCAGTAGCATGCTCCGTACGTTTATATAAATATTTATTAATAACTTTAATGTCTGGAAACTTTGATTCGTTTTGCATAAATTTTTCTTGAAGGTTTTTATACTCCAAATCAAAAAAATGATGTGATTCAAGATCTATTTCAGGACCTACAAATTCAATGCTTTCAATTTCAGGCTCATATATTCGTGATAAGGCATCAGGCACTATGTGATCTTTACCCTTTCGGTGGCTAATAGAAAACTTATAACCTTGTAGACTGAAAGCCCATCGCGCAAGACGGCCATTCAGATTTTGTTGACGCATCAACCAAACTAAACTTGCATGATCTGTGATGACTTCGAACTCTTGCATCTCAATGTAACACCGGAACCGTTCAATGGCAACTTTGGCAGCTAAGCATTCTCGCTCAGTTACACTATAATTTCTCTGGGCAGTGTTCAATTTTTTTGACATGAATGCTATCGGCTGTTCTGCTCCATCATCAGTTAACTGGACAAGTACCGCGCCAATACCATAATCGCTAGCGTCACAATGAAGATAGAATTTCTTCGAAAAATCAGGATTTACTAAAATAGGGGCAGTAGTTAAACGAGATTTTAAGGTTTCAAATGCAAGTTGTGCTTCAGAAGTCCAATTAAATTTTTTCTTCGTCGACAATACTTCTGTAATGGGAAATGATATATCTGCAAAGTTTTCTATAAATCGACGATACCATCCACATATACCTAAAAATCCGCGAACCTGTTTTAACGTTTTTGGAACCGGCCAAGATAAAATAGAACTGATTTTCTCAGGATCTGTAGAGATACCTCCATTTCCAATGACGTATCCTAGATATTTTACAGTTGTAACACAAAATTTGCTTTTCGCCAGATTTAAAGTGAGATTGGCTGTTCTAAACTGTTGAGCCAGTCGAACTAAAATTGAAAGGTGTGTAGAAAAATTTTCTGAAACTATACACAGGTCGTCCAAGTACCCAAATACACAATGACGAAGGTCAGCAGGAATTATTTCATCCATTAATCTAGCCATCGTAGAAGGAGCGTTGCACAGGCCAAATGGCATTGTTACAAACTCGTACAGTGGCCTTCCGGGCACTGTGAAAGCAGTTAACGGTTTCGATTTTTCGGTTAAACCTATCTGCCAATATGCATCTTTTAAATCTAACTTGGTAATAATGTTTGCTTTCGGTAGTCGTGAGAAAATTCCTTCTATGTTTGGAAGAGGGTATGCATCCTTCTTAGTAATACTATTCAATTTTCTCGCATCTAAACATAGCCTAACTTTCCCAGGTTTTACAACTAATCTCATAGGTGAGCTCCATGAACTTTTGCTTGCTTGAATCACACCTAAGCTTAACATTCTGTCGATCTCTTTATACATAAGACTTTCTACGGCCGGACTTACAGGATAGAATCTTTGTTTAATTGCTTTTTCATCACCAATATCAATGTCGTGTGTAATTAGGCTGGTTTTTCCAAGGCCTTCCAACTCAAAATTGGGAAACATCAGTTTTACAGTTTCTAATTGCTGTTTTTCTAAAGGAGTCAAAGGAAAATTTTCGGAAAATCTATTTTCAAACAAGACAGGATTTTCAATAGAAACAGAAGAAATCACTTCAGGAGCTAAATTGAATAACTTCCAGAAGTCAATTCCTAATATTAATTTTTGAGCAATTGAGGGAATAATATAGAGAATAATTGGCTTGCTTTCACTTTTATATGTGATATTAGTTTTTAAAAATCCAAGTACTTTGTGTAAATTACCATCAGCAGTTTTTACATGTGATGAAATTTTGTTGAATTCAGGCATTTGTTCGAAATTTTGTTTAGCCAAGCTTGCACCTATGCAACTTATATTTGCACCTGTATCTAAAAGACCAAGTTCACAAAAATCTAAAAATTTTACATCCGCGTAGTATCTCATATCAGAACAGTCATTAAAAATTGAAGAAATTAATAGTTTTTTTGAGTTTCTCATTTTTTTAAAGTATTCTCGTATACGCCTAGTTGATCTTTTTGTATCTTTTTTGGTTAGTTTTGGATCTTCACTGAAAATGCGTTTTCTTATTTCTTGATAACTCTTAAGACGTTCATGGTATGGACGTATAGAAAAATTAACTGGTTGATAATTCTCTGAGCAAACACGTTTCAACAGACTATATTTAGGAATTAAATCTATTTTATTAAATTCATTTAAGTCTGAAGAGTCAAATTCATTAATTGTATTTAATGGTACAATATCCTCTGAAGTATTGGGACAACTTAATGTATCTTTTGAGCTAGCCGGTAAAATGGTAGCAGTATTTACAGAATTTTGTGCTTCTTCACTTGTAAAATTTTTTTTAAAAGTTTTAACTATGGTTTCGGGGGCATTCTTTTCGAACTCGCATGGAATGCACCCTTTACGGAGTTTTCCGACCTACGCTCAATACATTTGGGACATTGAGGCTTATATACACTTGGAGTGCCACAACCATAGCAGAATATTTTTCTCTCAGCGAGACAATCCTCCCAATGGTGGCCTTCCTCTCCACAATTCCAGCACTTAAAAATTTTTACTGTGCCTTGAACTGCATCAATGGAAGTATCAATTTTCGTAGTTTCAATAGCATTATTTTCAAATTCCTCTATAGCCGAAATATTTCTACGAGTAGGAAAATTTGGTATATTTCGATTCTTTTGTGCACGATGAAATGTTTCTTCTCCAATAAGATTTTCTCTCATTTGACAAAGCTTTCGGAGATGAGCAATGGAGTGAATTGGCACGTATAATAATTCGTGACGAATTTCTGGCTTTAAGTTTCTGGTAACAATTTCGATAAGTTCAGATTCATCAATTTGTTCTGACAACTTATCTGCAATAACACAAATGTCATTATAAAATGATTCAAATTTCTCGTCTGGTCTTTGCTTGCGATTTCGAAGTGATTCTCGAATGTCATAATTTGAGCGATAATCTTTATACTGGTATCGTAATGCAGAACAAAATTCAGACCATTCGATTCTAGGGACCTGCTTATGGTATCTCCAGTACCAATCTCTGGCTTTACCATGTAAAAGAATATGTAAATTTTTACATACCGACAAAAAATCATTATTCAAAGAATCTGCCGTAAGAGTTCGAACTCTATAGATAAATTCTTCGACATTTAAACTATCGGACAATCCATCGAAACGGATATTCCAATTTTGAATAATATTTGTTATTTTATCAGGATTAATGTTCAAATTTGTCTGTGGCAAATTAGAATGTGCATTAACATCTGCATTTAGTAAGTTATTCTGGTGGTTTCTGGAAAAAGATTCATTTGTATTTAAGTTTAATGCAGAAAATCTATGATTAATTACTTGCTCGATCAGATTTGTAATACGATCATAATCAAAATTATCATTTTGTCTTCTGCCCTGCATATTATTGTACAAAGCACTACGAGGCGTATGATTGTTATTATTTATTTGTGGATTTAATTCCGGTAAATTTATTGAATTATTCGTAGCATTAGCTTCGCCAAGCATACGATTAGAATTAGCTGAGTCAGCAAACAAGTTTTGCAATGAAACATCGATTAAATTATTACGAGTGTTACTTCGGGTATTATGTCTACGTTGAGTAGCTCCACGACCTCGGTTACTAGTGTTATGAGTGTGAATTACATTGTCTATCCTTGCATTAGCAACGATAGATTTTAACTCTCGAACGTGACAAAGGCTACGGCATACTGGGCATTCGTTATGCTCTTTAAGCCATTCTTCAATGCATGTGTGGTGAAAAAGATGCTTGCAACGAGTGACTCGACACTCTTGCGCAACCAGCATTTCTTGCAAACAGACAGAGCAAGTACCTCCAGCAGATACAGCTACAAGTTCTGGAATGTTCTCTGCACTGTGCACAACCGACATGATTATGAAATAGAGATTCAAAATTTTCAAAAAAAAATAAAAGGAATTGAAACTCTCTTAATGAATTAAAATTTTGTTGAAATATACTTCCGTGTTTAATGGTAGGTGACTAAAGATAATTATATAGCGGCTAGTGTAGTTTAAATTGTGCTGAACGACAAAAAAAAAATTATATTGGCTTATTGCTGAAATTTGAAAACGAAAACTTAAGCACAAGATGAAATGGACAGAAAAAGAACCAATCGTTTGGACAAAAAAAATGCGTTCCAACAGCAAAACTGTTAGCATAATTTTTGTATTCCAAAAACAACTTTGCTCCTTAAAAAAATCTAATCAACTCATGATTCCTGAATTCGCTAATGAAAATTCTGTGAGTGAATACAATTCTCTACAGTTTGAGAACGAAAACAAAAACAATATTGCCCTGCGGTCGAAATAATTCGGATTCATCGCCAAATTACCGAATTTCCAGCAAGGATAATGAATTAATCTCAAAATCTAAGCTGCAAGAGCAACATTCAAAACAAAATTTATCAAAACAAAATATTGAGCTCTACTCAAATAAATAAAGGGATTTAAGGGACTTCGTTGTGAAAACCTATACCTCAACAAAAATAATTTCGAAATAACAGCCCTGATCTTACGAAAAGGCTTAAACACTTGACACATAATAAAGAATCAAGAATATGTTTCAAAAGCATAGGGCCCCACGTTGGGCGCCAAAATTTTATGTAACCGTCGCTATACACAAAGTGTTTGCAGGTGGGTGAAGGATGTGGGCGGGACTCTTCTGGCTACGACTAGCAAAATCAGCCTGTGGGGGGGTTTCTTTTAACACTTTCTGCTTTTAACCAAAATTTTTTCTTTTTTAACTTGCTTATATTATCTTTTATAGATTTCTTAATGTTTTTTTGTGTTTTTACACTGAAGCTATTTCAGCTTTGTTTTTGCTGTTTGTGCACTTGTTTTTTTCTAAATTGTGATCTACCGCTTTCGTTGATCTTTTCTGGTATGAATTATACGTAAACTGATAGCTTATTTACCACGCAGGTATACCAATGCTTGTGGGTGACACCGTTAATGGTTTTTTTCAAAGTGCAGTTGGCTGATGCAGCACCCCCTACACTCCGTAAACCTAATATTGAGATAAATTGATCTATTTTTAGATGGGTATTTATTAAATGGATTAAGAATAAAAATTCTTACCAATTTTTTTCTTCACGGTAGTTTTAATGATGATGTTAAGTGGTGAAAAAGAAAAGACTTGATGTCAAAATAAAAGATTCTTCGAAATTTTTCAAATTAGGCTTGGATTCCTATTAATTATCAGTAATTAATAAACGTAACAAAAAATAATATAAGTTTTAGATTGAATTATGTTAATACCGATGTGTATAAGCATACCTTTCTCAATGAAGATTTTTGCAGATTTTAAAGAGCTAGCACCAGCTCGTATGAAGTCTTCTAGCGGAAAGAAAGACCTCATGTACTTTTTCTTTGCATATACCCACTTGATTGCATATGATCAACCGGATGTTTTACACTTTTTGTACTTACTATACGAAATTATTAAACAAGATCAGTGATGCCAAAGTAGAGGTGTACCTCACTTTTTAATAGAAAAATTTTTTAATTTTTAAACAGAATAATATTTTTGGATAAATTGTTTATTTGTTAAAACAACTAAGCAAAAATTTATTATTAATTTTGGAAATAAAAAAAAATTTAAACAGAAAGTGATTTCTTTTCTGTACATTACAAACATTGGCACCAAAAAGTCTATTCTGAGATCAAAAGAAGAACTATTTGCTACGACGTAGTCTAAAATTAAAATGAAAAATTAATAACAATAAATATTTTCTCATAACTTTCTTATATTTTTATTTTAAAATTTATTAATTTTAATTTTTAGGCTTTGATATCTGAAGACCAACCCTTAGCATTTTACACCCATTGTTTCAGTCACTCTCTGAATCTGTGCGTAGGCAAATCATGCGATGTTTCTAAAACTTGTAACATGCTAGGCACAGTTTCATCAGTGACAAACTTTTTCTCGAACTCATCTTAAAGAGTACAACAATTAAAAGATAAAATTTCCGAACGGAGTCCAGAAAAAAAAAATCGTTTTTCGTGTGATTTGTAGTCAAAAATGCTTTTTTTGGATGATTTCTGCGCACTGGCCTGGACTGGAGAGTTTTTGACGCACTGTGTTTATATTTTTTACTATGATTCTGAACTGGTCAATGCAGGAAATAGAATATAGTATGCTTGCAGACTCTTAAGCGTCCCCTAACAAAGCTTACTGATGGAATGACGTAGCGGTCACACGGATGGCTCCACGCTAAATAATAAGGTGGGATGATAAGAGGTATCATCCTGCCTGTGGATGAATGTTGTTTCCAGAAAGGATATAAACGTTTATTCAGATAGTCAGGTTGCTATCAAATCTCTAGAATCAGTGTTCCTAAACTTACTAGTCGCCCAACAAAGCCGCTCGTCTCTAAATGAAATGGCTCAGGATTTTAAAATTCACCTCATCTGGTTGCCTGGGCATAGAAACATTTGCTACCTGCAAGTTACTGTTTAAAAAAGAAATGTTAAAAAATGCTAACAAAAGATGAACTCAAACGTCAACTTGCAACATAACTAGGCAAATCTGGCCGAACTCGAATGCTAAGCGTTCATCAGAAGTGATTTCCCGCACTAGACATAGTGTCTCGTCAGTTGTTGCAGTCATAACTGGCCACTGCCTCATCGGCAGGCATGCGGAGTGATGAGGTGTTAGGTCTTTTGATTTTTTAAAAGCTATGGAGGTGTGTAAGAGTAGGAAAATACTAAACAGTTTCTCTGCTGCTGCCCTGCACTTGCTAACAAACGCCACAAAACACTTGGTTCGTTTTTATTTGATGACCTGTATGACCTAAGACATGTTAGTATAGGTCAGCATTTTAGTTTTATTACAAAATCCGGTTGGTTCAACGAGGGGGTATAGTCAGACACTCTGTGGTATCAAAATGGATCACATTTGGCCTAAGTGAGTCGGTTTTTGTAACTGACTGCCACTCCTACCTAACCTTACCTACTACATATATACAAAGTTTTTGTCAGCCGTTGACCTAGCGCAATGACCTATTTTGAAACTTAACTTTTTGAGCGTTTCGAACATATACAATGATCCCCAATCTAAAATGATCGCTTTTGATTTTGTAGTAAGCTTGACCATCTCGCTTAGGTACCCAATAATTTTATTTATGAGTAACACATGCATATATTTGATATATTGGATGAGAGTATTAATAAATTTACTTTGGTCATATTCTTCGATATTAATGACACTCGCTCATTCGCTGAATCATCAGTTTAGGAATTATATAGATAAAATTAGTTTTGTATACCCCGGTGACCGCGGTGACTGAAAATGGACTGAATGAATTTTGTTTTCTCTCTACTAACTGGGCTATTTTTTTTTTTTTGATTTTAGTTTTCGTTCGGCTAAATAAATCAAAAATTTATGAAAACCACAATTTAAACGAATACAAATCCTTTTATATCGTATGGTCAGGAACATCAACACACAATACAAATACTCCGCATGAACACTAAAAATGCGAAAGTCCATTTATAAAATAAAATGTTACCAATAAAAAATCATAATTATAAATTTCAACATTGATTTTCGATAAAAAAATGATGAAGCAAATCATCAAAAAGACCCAGTATTGAATTGTATTTTTGCTC